>BDMB01000095.1:230895-591668 GCA_016859785.1 Macrotyloma uniflorum | reverse complement strand
TATATATATGTAATATCCTTTTCTGTTCTTATAACTTCAGAAATTAACTTTGTTTGTGGAGCAGTTATACCTGGCTAATCAAGAGAAATTCCACAAAGAGGCTGACAAAAATTACTGGAAAGCTATAGGGGAGATAATTCCTCGTGAGGTTCCCAACATTGAGAAGAAAAGAGGCAAAAAGGATCAGGATAAGAAGCCATCAATCACAGTTGTCCAAGGCCCAAAGCCTGGCAAACCCACAGATCTTTCTAGGTTGAGGCAGATATTGTTGAAGCTGAAGCACACACCGCCACCTCACATGATTCCCCCTCCCCCTGCACCTGCTAAAGACTCCAAAGATGGGCAAGATGGAAAAGAAACAGCACCTAAAACAAATGGATCTGCACCAAAAGTTACGCCTGGATCACAACCAAAGGATGCCACCACCAATAATGGTACTGCAGATTTACCCCAGAAAGAAGCACCAGCACCCCCTGAGGAGCAGTCTTCTACATAACTCTGATTCGCATACTGCAGCCCTCACAATCTTTCTTCTGCTATCCCTTTTTTCCCCCGGCAATTCTTTACAGATCCTTTTGTCATGCTATTAGTTTCTATGGCTTTTTGGTTTGCATTTTGTTTTCAACTTTGAGGTTTTGTATCAATTATATCCTTTATTGACTGTTATATATTACCTTGGAAATTCATATGTTGATGGGTTTAATACATCATTTAAAAATAAAAAGTATTTTTTTCTCTTCTATGATATATTTTTATATTTTTATTTTTGGTGTATTTGATGCCCTATCTCCCATTTATATTTTTATTCTTGAGCCTAGGTTTTTCTTTTCATTATCATAGTTCTTTGTAAGCTCGTGAAATAATTTTTATGAAGATGTTATAGATCAGCATTTTTAAAGAGGAATACTATTGGGTTTGATTTCTTCTATTGTCATCTGAAATTAAAATGCAAAACTCATAATTTCATTAGTCTAATTCTATTTTCCCGATTGATTGGACCTTTTCACAGCTGAGCTTGAAATTGTTTATTGTTTCGTATGGCTCGAATATGGCAGTTTTGGAACGAAGTTTCCCTCTGCTGAATGCAGATGGCTGTACCACGAGCAACTACCATGGAATTCGTTGGTGAGTTGCTTCGATTAATTAACTAATTATTTCCTTTTATTTTTTTATTCGAACTGATCTAGTTGAAAGGGAGATTTTCCATAGTATTAACTGACTCGTTTTTACAGTATCTATAATTTTTTTAGTATCATTAATTAACATTTGAGATGAAATTTTAATATTTCTTTTAAAAAAATGAAGTTGAAATTTGAAAATTTAATATTTTTTTCAAATAAAGGCAAAATTTAAAAATAATCAATTATTTAATATTTTAAAATGCAAAAAATAATATTTATTTACATAAAAATGATACCAAGAGTCAAGAGAAGAAAACAAATATATATAACATATCTTCAAATAATATAATAAAATACATTTCATGATATACAAATTCTTGAAAAATATTCTTTTATTTATTTATATATATATATATATATATATATATATATATATATCACGTTCAATTTGTTATTAGATTTCACTTCTGGTAGGAAATTATAGGAAATTTTAGAGAGAATTTCTTTATTTGGTTTGATATTTGATTGGAAGAAAAACTAATTATTCAATAAATTATATTGAATAATATATAAGATAAATATTTATTTCTTAGGGATCTTATTTTTTATAAGGGTAGATAAAAATTGAAAAAAATTGTTACATACCTAACATATAATCTAAAAGATGTCATGACCAATATTTATGTGAATCAAATAAATACTATAAAAGAAAAAGAAATATTTGTAAATCAGTCTTTATTTGACTTTTTGATAAATAGGATTAGTTCTCGAAGACAAGTTTTGTTTGAAAGCTCAAATTGTCCAAAAATATTCATTTTTTTTTTCTATTGTTGACTTGTCTTAATTCAATTCCTACTAACTCGATGTATTTACACAGACATATAACCAATTTAAGCAATTGTTCTCGTTGTTCATTGGAGGAGGAGACCTTGATGTATTATATAATTACTTGGTATGACAAATCTTTCTTTTCACTAGCTTTAATGATTTGTATAATATGAATGATACTGATTGGATTAAGCATATGACTTTGAGAGGAAAATGATAACTTTTTTGTGTCATATTGTAAGTTATTTAGAAGTCAAGAAATGATGTGATATTCTCCAATTTCCCTTGGAACCCTCATAAAATTATGTTAGAAGTTAATAAAGAAATGATAAGGATCATGGATGCATTCACATGTCAAGATGTCCGGCCTCCAGTACTAGTGTAATGATATGTTTCAATTCCAAATTTTGTAAGAGTAAATATAAATTTCAGTGCTCTTGGTAATCCAAGTTTAACAGAGATCATAAATACAAATAAATCATTAACTATCTTGGATTTATTGGTAAGGGATCATTTTATTTAGTTGAAATTTATGTTGAAATTTATGTTGTAAGGAATTGAGCTGCTTGGTCACAAAGAATTCAAGAAGTCATATGTAAAACTAATTTTGATTCGATATAAAAATCTTATGGATGCTTGACATATATATCAACATTTGTTGAATAAAATTCATAAAAGAAAGGAATGAAAACGAATTAAAATTCATACCTACACTTTGTGAGGGTAACTTTTGTGGTAACTACCTAGCAAAACTTGGATCCAACACTAAAATATATTATAGATTTTGGAGTAACATGTAAAGATCATAGAAATCACTACTAAAATCATACACAACACTTATAAGTAAACTTGTGTTAACTATAAATAATGTCCATATGGTATAATATCCATATAGTATGGAATTCTAATATAAATATATAAGAAAAAACATATATACATAAATATCTAAAATCCATATATCTCTAAACTACTTTTGTTGTCCAATGATATCTTTCATTCTAACATATATTTCTAATTTCATATATAACATAGACGATTATAGTAGTCTACTCAAATAGGTAAGAAACAATCTAAGTTAATTATTAAAAAAAAATAACTCACCTACACAATATTAGTACATACATATATCACATTTAAACATGTTCATCACTTAATTCACACCATTTTTACCACATCATACATTTATATACTTGACATCTTCAAGAAGGCTGGTACTATGTCTAAATTCAGAGACTAACATCTATGTGTCATGTTATAACCAACTATTGTATTAGACTTCTTATCATAACCTCATTTTTGTCACATTACACATAGGGTAGAACAATTGACAATCTTACCTGTTCTAACATACCTATATTGTAACCTCAAGACATGTGTAATCCCTCCATCAAATCATCATGACTTGATAACTTAGTCTATGTGACTTGGATTACTAGTGAAACCTAAGATTTCATTGAATTTGCCAAAACATATATATCATTCTACATACACATCAATACATCTGTAGTACAACACTGTTATTTCTAGACTACTATTCCAAATTGACTTGTCTCACATTCAATCACATATCTAAGTTGTTTTAGGTTCATTCGACCTTTCACACATCATATGCATATATCTCATTTGGGTAGCAGCTCATTTCATTCATTACATCTTTTTTACTTTCAAAACGAAAGTTTATCACTTGAATGCACTTTGATCTCTTGAACAATACACTTTCAGTAACTAACTTTTTTTCTTCTCATTTGAGGACCACATTTACTTTGCTTAAGCATTTGGAACAAAATAATAATTTGGTTTGTTCCTTACTTGAGTATCACACTAGCCACTTTAGTAATTAATAAATAGAATCATTTATCATTCTTTAACATTTACTTCCTCTGTTGAGCGACAAGCTTATCGCTCAAGTCTCCTACCTCCAACTATCTCCATGCTTGAGCAACAATTAGTTATTTGAACGAACCATCACCATTTTAGTCACATTTTTCATCATTAGACTCCTTGTTGAAGCACTTAACTCAACTAAAGTGAGAAGAGTCCAAATAATAAAGATAAGCTAAACAACAACTCATTTCAACAAAATAATTAGCATACCAAATCACCAAATCATGCATAAAAAATCATTACTACTCCAAATTATTATAAAACATATTTTTAAAATCTCAAAATAAACACTCGAATACATACATCCTAATAACTTATTATTTTTTAAAATTGACTTCTCTTACCTATATTAATTATCGTGTAACATTTTTCAAGTAAATCAACTCTCAAATTTCAACTTATGACTTCAACACCTTAATAACATCATAACATAAAAATTATTAACTACATTCCATTAATTTAGAATCTCTTAAAACTTTTAAAAATTTAAAATAACTTACTTAATTTTAATTTTTAATTAAATAATTTCTTTCGTTACACCTTTAATTTCCTTTAACTTACTTACTTGTATTATTCTTAAATTTAAAATTAAAAAAATATGAATACTTTTTCTTATCTGGAATTTAAAAAATTTTGAATTTAAAAAATAAAAATTTTATAAAAATAACATTTTATTTATATTTAAAATTAATTAAATTTATTTTATCTAATAAAACTCGAATCATTACATAACACTTAATATTTTTTAAAATTATACCTCTCCAATTATAAAAAATAAATATTATAGTTATATTGTTAATAATTTTTTTATTATTTAATTATTTTCTCACTCAACTAAAAAGCATGAAGAGAACATTCCTCAACTTCAATTAATAATATCGGAAATTAATTAACTATTTGTTTAAAAACAAAATTAATTTAAAAGTAACCATTTCTTTTAAAAAATTTCCTTAAAAATAAATAAATTTAATTATATTTTTAATTCCGTAAATTTGAAATATTTTGTTAGTTTTTCAAATTAAAAAAAATATTTTAATCTCTCAAATTGAATAAAATATTATTTTAATTGCTAAATACTAAATTTGAAAGACTTAAAAACAAATTATTTTTCGTCTTTTCAATTTGATATTTAAGAATTAAAATAATATTTTATCAATTTTGAGAATGAAAAATACATAACTAACAAACAAAATAATTATTTCTTAAATTAATTAAACCAAACACTAAACAATATATGTCTTCAGTTAAAAATACATAAAATTTGTTTTTTTTTTAAGAAAAATATTATATATATATATATATATATTAAAAAGTTCAAGAAAATTATTAAAATTTTAATAAAATTTAGTTTAGATTAACTTATTTTGAAAAAAAAAACATTTAAGATAGCTTTAAAAAAAATTAATTACTTTTCAGAATCAAGTGTTACCCAAACATTGATATTTTCTTATCATAAGTTAAAAACAGCAGTTACTTAGAAAATCTATTACAAAAGAAAAATCATAAAACCCTTTTTTTCAAAAAAGAAAACTTATCCAAGCCTGCCATATAAATTAAAATACATTCTTACAAAATAATATACATAAAAGAGAAAAATGTAAAAAAAAAAAAAAAAAAAAAAAAAAAAAAAAAAAAAAAAAAAAGATAATCCCTCTTTGTTCTTTCTCTCTCTTTCTCCTACTAATTTTTTTAACATCGCAATTCACAAATCAGAAGTTTAGGCTATGCTTCACCGTGGAGCCAACTGAGTAATATTGGAAGGGTTAGAGCTAAATTGATAGCTTGTGGATTCAAAGGATGATTTTTTTTTAGAGGATGCTCCTGAATCCTGGAAAAACCCTGGTGCTGTTATTAGCTTTTCATTCAACCTCGTGTTCTTGGACAGCATATCCACAACTTGGGACATCATTGGCCTTCTACTTGCTGCTGCTTGTGTGCAGAAAAAAGCAACCTTCATGTACCTAATTACCTCTTCCTCAGGGAAGTCAACCATTTCTGGATCCACAAGCTCCAACAGTTTCCCCTCTTCATACAGTTGCCACGCCTGTTATTGCAAAAATAAAGATCATTACCACCAAGTCCCACATTGAGAAGAATGAACACATAAGTTGCTTATACATGGGAAGCTGAAAGGTACATACCCATTCCAAGAGAAATTTGTTGGACCCTCCCCAGTTTGTCCTTGCACTGCTTTTGCCACTGATTATTTCAAGTATAAGAACCCCAAAACTGTATACATCAGCCTTCAAGGTTAACTGGCCACCCATTGCATATTCTGGTGCTAAGTAACCACTGCATTTTGAACCAAAGCAGGTATAGATTGTGAAAATTATAGGACATTAAAAATTAAAAAACTTGAGAAAGATGTAAGCATATGTTGAGGAACCAATTAACTGTAATGTTTTAACACAACTGTGAGGAAATTGGATGTGCTATCACAGTTTGTGCCAATAATATCATCTCAGTTTTAGGTCAAACAAATGGGTTGTGAAGCTTTTCACTTTTCATAAAAACTATAAATAAATTTTCCCATAATCATATTTCTTGAGATACAAGATCCTGTCATGTAAATAGGCATTAGTTTAGGATAGAAAATCTATGTATAAATTCAGATTATGTTTATAAGGTTTAATTATGATTTTAATTTCTGAAATTTAAGGTAAATCCTATTTTAATCTTTCAAATTAAAAAAAAAAAAACATATATGATTTTAGTCCCTTAAATTTAGTAAAACATGATTTTAGTCCCTAAACACCAAATTTGAGGGGCTAAAAACAGTTCTAAAAAAATCATTTAATCCCTCAAATTGAGTGTTTAGGGACTAAAATCATTTTTTTTTTTCATTTTGAGAGACTAAAATATTTTTATTTCTATTTTTATATTGTGAGGACCAATATAAGAATTATCCTAAATTTCAGATATTAAAATATAATTAAGCCTATTTATAATTGTTATGATTTATTTTTCATATTTTCCGTCTTTCCCTTAATAGGTCTAGTCTATTCATAGTTTCCATCTTTCCTTTGATAACTTTAGCCTATTCATAGTTTCTACCCTCCTTCCTTCAATGGATTAGATCTTGTATTGAGAAATCAACTAAAAATATTTAGTTCTTCTCTTCTCGAGTTGCGTGATTGATGCCAAGAATACAAAATAGGTATCCAAAAAGCATACTAACTTTATGGAACATGTGCCACTTGAATATAGTTTGAGGCATGTGCAACTGAATTCAAGTGAATTACGAAACAAAACATGGTACCTAGTACGTTCAGAAAACATTAATTCAGATATCCTGTCTAACCCTGAAGTTTTATCACTAACATTGCTAGTTCTTCTGTCATAACTAGATGGTGATTGGTAAAGGATCACCAAATAAGAATAGTTTTTTCTCCTTCTAATATCTTACTAATTAAATCTTATCTCCAGAGAACTAGATGGATGGTAGCAAACAGAAAGAACGAAAGAAAACTAAGTACAAACCTCCCAATGCTCCAGAAAAATAAAAACCATAAAAAATAACTATGAATCTGAAATATAACATACGTTGTTCCAGCAATCCTTGTGCTAATGTGAGTGATGTCATCTGGAAATAATTTAGCCAACCCGAAATCTCCTATTTTTGGATTGAAATCTCTGTCAAGTAGTATGTTGCTTGCCTTGATGTCTCTATGCACAATGTGTGGCACAAGTTCTTCGTGAAGAAATGCAAGACCTCTAGCAGTACCCATGCAAATGGCAGATCTTTTTCTCCAGTCTAATCTGATATTTGAACCTCTTGAACCTACAAAATGTAGCATAAAAGAAAGCGAAAGGTTATGTTTCATCCTATCATCTGCATATGGATTTTAATTAGTGATTGCATAATTCACAACAAAGCATTTGGAAATTTACCAAGTAATGCACGATCAAGGCTGTTATTTTCCACATATTCATACACTAATATGCGATTAGTTTCTTGAACGCAGCAACCAACCAATTCAACAAGGTTTGGATGCTTAACATTAGAGATAGTTTTAATTTCAGATAAAAATTCACGAACTCCCTGCTTTGACCCAGCTGAAAGCGTCTTCACTGCTACCTGTCTTCCATTTTTTAAGGTTCCCTGGCAAATTTCACATAGCTATTTAGCACTGGCTTAACAATCAAGAGGAGAATAAAATGATAAAAGTGTGATGTTATTTCTTGGTACCTTAGCTTAACTAAGCTAGAGCAGTAAAGAACCCTCATAAATTCTAAATTTGTCTTTCTGTGACAAAGGAGGTTTAATAGGGCCTCCGGAGAGGGAAAGGGTAAAGCTAAAGAAGAGGCATTTCTTTTGTAACCAATTCTATAATCCTTCATTTTTAAGATTTTAGCAAATATAAAAGAATGGTAAGGTTTACCATATAATGCTAAAGTAATATTTATTTATGTTGACTAAGCATAAAATAGAAGCATTGCTTGTACCCACACCAGAAAGCCTCTTTCACTAAGTCCCAGGGAAAATTGACAGTGTTCAAAACTTATAAATCAGTCCAAAGCATGAAAACAAGACTCTAGGATGTCTAGAAAGGGTACAAGAAAGAAATATTTCAACTAGCTATGCTGAACATACACACTTTTCTTACTATTGGTCATATGACTACCAAAATCAAATTTATGCTAAGTTTATCCCTTCTAATTTTATAAACGAAATAGCCAATCACTTTATCAGCATTATAATGCAGTGTGCGCCCTAGTAAGTGGAACATGTCAAGTGAGAGGAACAAAATATTCCCATTGGATCATGTATGTACATTCAAGAATAGAACAATAAGTCACATGAATAACAAGGAATATCTAGATCATGGAAATGGGGTTTTGAACTTCATGATGTTTTTACTGCCACCAGAACAGTGTAGTAATGTCTTCCGTTGGATAATAGAGATACCTAACTGGACTAAGATTGGCATTTGTATAACAAATGAAATCTTAATTTAACATTACAGAAAGAAATAAGTGAAGAAAGAAAATTAAAAATAGCCCCTCTTGTAGCACAAGCACTTTTGAAAGAATCTTTTTGGTAAGCTCAACTGATCAACAGGCATATTAATTCCATAATTTTACAACTTATACTAGAGTCTGCGACCTAAATAAATACCTGGTAAACAGTTCCAAAACCTCCTCGTCCTAGCTTTTTGCTTGGATGATAGTTATCAGTGGCACGTATCAGGTCTTTATCAGAAAAGTTCTTAACATTATCAAGTGGAAAGCCTGAGAAACAAAGATTTGTATATGAAAATCGATATAGTGATAAATAGCAAACCAAAAATTGTAGTTATAGAAGTATAACTAATTATATACCAGAACTCTTTCCAACATCATTATTCTACCATTTTTAAAAAACAACCAAGCTAGTAAAAATCCCCAAAGTATGTCTGTGCTCCAACTTCTTAGATTATGTTTTGACAAATGTATGAATTAAATGGACACATTTATCTTTTGAAGTCTACAACTTACTGAACTGTTGCTTTTGACAGACCTGCCAGTAATAGTGACCAAAATGCAACTATGCAAGATGGCTTGATTAATAATACTCAAGTCACACCAATATTCAATGTATCACTCTCCTCTACATTTGTGATCAGGATAAATTGACAGTCAGAAAGGGCAGGCTCAATGGTAAGGGAAAAGCCGATAGAAGGAACAGGAAACTATGCAATCAGTAGTCTAGCATTATTAAAGGCTACAGAATATTAAAACGAGTAATCAACAACCACCCTCACCATCAATCTCATTAGGAGTATGAGAAGGATTCCTTTTCTTCTTGAGAGTTGAGGCTCCAAAGCAGCCACAACTCATAATGATCCTGTGATGTGACTGCTACACTCTGCATTATTTACCATATTTCAACATAAGTGAAACGTGTCATTTATACAACTTAATTGCAAACAATAGCAATGCAGAGGCATAGAACTCAAGCAAACACTTTGACGAGCTAGAATAAATAACATGGTCAACTGAAATGGTTCAAGCCTTTGTTCAACAACTTGACATGGATTGCTGAACTTGGTACATATCACGAATTGGAATATTAAAATTCTCACAAACCGAACCTAATTACATGGACTCGATAACAGAAATTTCAATTAAAAGTCAATTGTTTCAATTTTCATGCCAATTGTTTCATTCTTATGTTTCTTTTCTACAGAATCAGTAATTAAACGTTAGATCCTTCACAAGACTTTGTACAGACAAAAAACACCGAACTAAACTGAAGGATAATTCCTAGTTTGCAAAATTTTCCAATTTCACCAACCAAAAAAAAGAAGAAGAAAAAGAAGAAGAAGAGAGAATCAACTCCATAGAAAAAAACCCCATTTCCAGAATCAGCTCATAATCGCAATCTGATTTGAGCATTCAGCTTATAATCCAGAAAGACTACACCTTTAACATGTGAAACACAGGAACCCCATTTGGCATAAGAACCCCTTTTGGGAAACAAAGGAGAAAAGTAAGAGAACTGATGATCACCTTTGGGAGCCAAAAGAAAATGGACAAAGTCTATGGAGAGTTGGGTGGTTAAATAGGAAGGAGTTGAAAATTGAAAAAGAAAAAGGGGAAAGAATGATATTAAAAATAAATGGTTTATGTTGGGTGCTTGGTCTTGCGGCGATAGCGAGTAATGCGTGTTTGTTCATGTTTCTTTGTAGCGTTGTTGTATTGTATTGTATTCTATTTTCACTTGCTTTGGTCCAACTCTGTGCCACAGAAATGACCATTTCTTCTTTCGGTTCCACATCCCACCAGGCTGCTAAAGACTGTCTCCAACCAACACCAATCACTCTTTCTTTCTTTCCATCTAATAAATGTCTAACTCAATGCACAACCCATATTAATATTATTTTATATCAACATTCATTCTAGTATTTTATGTCCTGTTTTTTAAGGATTTGTGAATTTTAAGTTTTATGTTGGTTAGAATTCATAAATTGAATATATACATGTGAAAGAAATCATAAATTTAATTAAGGTTTTGAAAGAGTACCATGTTAAATTAATTTGTATAATTTTTTTTTATGATTCATTGATATATATATATATATATATATATATATAGATCTTTTTAGTCTTTCTTTCTTCATATTCCAGCACTTTTTTTTTTTATTTAAAATTTAAGAAAAATGATGTCTAAAGTTTTTTTACGGAGTTGAATAATTACTCGGTCTTTATATATACTTATACAAAATTTATCTTTTAGTTTCTAATTAAAAATTATTCATTTTATTTTTAATAATATCATTTTAATGTCTTTTAGGCATATTATCTAATATTATTGAGATTAAAAAAATTAAAAATAATATATATATATTATTCAATTATATAAAAAAAAGTAAGTATATTTCTCTATTTTTCCTATAAACAATTATAATATACGATAAGATTTTTCAAAAGATAAATTTAGTTTATTTCTATGGTCACCTTACTATAAAGAGATAAATAAAGACTCAAGACTTGTTATATGTCAAATATAGAAATTTTGAGTTTACTTGACCAAACTCTGTCAACTCTTTCAAATTGTTTGAGTGGTGTTAATTAGGATTTCACATTTCTTATTTTTTTATTTTACATGAAAATGATTAGCAAAATTTTGTATGTTAGTTACCTAAATTAGATAAATCATTCTTAACTAATTAGCTCTTAAATATTTTATTATAAAACAATATTAACTAAAAATAAGAAACTCTTAAATACTTTATTATAAAACAATATTAAATAAAAATAAGAAATATTAATATTTCATGAACATTATAATATTCAACAATTGTTTAGTAGCTTAAATTTTATTGATATAATATTAACCACCTCAATATTATTTCATTAAGTAAATACAAATGCATTCTTATAAAAAAAATATGACAAATTAATCTTTTAAATTTGAAAAATTCTTATATTTAATCCATTAATTTATATTTTTAATTCCTATGTAATATTATAGTCAAATACATGTTTATTTATTCAAATTAGTTTCTTATTTAATTTATATTTAATTAATATTAATTTAGTCTAATTACATATTATTCCACGTCAACAATCAAGATATAAGTATAAAAACATAATTTTTTTTTCATATAAACAAACTTAAAATTTGGTTTTCAAGAAATAAAATGACTTAAAATTGATTAATAGTACATATTCATCAATCAAAGCATTTTTTTTTTCTATATATCACTATTTTCACAATTGGACAAGCTCCAATATTCACAAACCATTGCTTTAGTTTCCAATCATAATAAAATAATACTTCAAAATTCTTATAAATTATTTTAAATTCTAAAATAATAGTTTCTCATAAACTTTCAATTAATAAATTACTTTGTCTATTAAACATAATTATACTTCGACTTTATTTAACAACTCAAAAACACAACTTTTATAATGAATATTTATTTTTAAATCAAGCATTCCAACATCCATATCCATATGTAATTTCTACAAACTTCTCTGTTTATGAATTAATATCATATTTTGAAATTTTAAAGAAATTATTCAAGCTCTAAAACCAAAGTTTTTTTATCACAAACTCAAATCAAACAACAATTCATGGTCACAGTTTCACCATTTCAGTATAATATCTTAATCAAATTCAATTATCCAAATATTTTAGAAATTATTTAATAAACTTTTCTTACACAAGTTTTAACATGGTGACTTGGTTACACTTATCAAATTTTCTTTTCTATAGTACTTCATTTATCTTAAACTCTTACTCGATAATTCCTTTAATTTTATACTAAAAAGTTAACTTAAAAATATTATAATCTACTCGTGTAGTTGATTTATAAATTAATTATATCATTATAAATCTAAATTAATATAAATTTATATTAAAAACTAACACTTTATTTATATATATATATATATAAATAAAAGTTTTTATATAAATAAAAAGATAGAAAAAATTAGAGAAATACAAAACTTACTCTCTCTATATATAATATGATTTATTATCTAGATTGATTAAAAGTATAATATTCTCTACCAATTTCACAAAAGTTCATATGTTGAAAAAAAAAAAAGAATTTAGATCAATTTAAAAAAATAATAATAAAAAATTAATTCTAAAAAAAAATATTTTTTATAAAATAAATTTAAATAGTTAAATCTAATTTTTAATTTAACATTTTAAAATATTTATACTTCTAACTTAATTAAAACATTTCCATTCAAAATCAATAAATTAACTATTCATTAAATAAATAACTTATTTAAACCATTATGTTTTTAATATTAGTTCTTAAAAAGACTTACTTATGGATGATTATTTTATAATAAAAAAATTGAATATAGTTTTTATTCTTAATTACTTTTTTTAATTTTATTTTATTTTCACTGACGTAGGTTGGTTAAAAAAAAATCTGTAATATATAGAATGAAATAAATTTAATTTAATGCTGGTACAGAAATAATAACAAAAAAAATTTGATTAAATTTGTTAGCTACGTATACTATTATTCTTTCATGAAGATTGAAACTTGCGTTTTATTTGTTAACAGCTTCACCTCCCATTTTAATCTCCGTTGCAAAGTTAAAACATATATAATACATGTAAGCAATAATTATTTAAAATTAGATTCGTGTTTAAATGAACTCTATTATAAAGATGTACATAATATAAAATATTTTAATTTTCATTGAATTGTTTGATGATTTTTAAATAGGAAATTAAAATTTAAACATTTAAGATGATGTTATTTTGATAATATATAGTCGATATTTTATTTTTAAGTGAATTAATTGTATCATAATATTTGAAAAAAAATAATAGTTGAAATTTACGTAAGTATGACGTAAATGTATCGTAACAAGTATTAAATTTAATATGTTGTATTTTTTTTTGTATTAAACTCTTGTTTAATATGTTTAGCTAATTAATTAACATGTATAAAATGATAATTAATGTATTATGAGCAAGAATAAATTGAAAAATGTATGTCATGTCATTTTTTTTTTAATTTGATTAAAGCAATTGATTGTGAGGAGTAGAAGATTATTTTATTTGGAAATTTGATATCTATGTGCGTGGAAAAGTCATCATTGCACGAAATCTAGAAGCTACGATTCCTTGAAAGTTCTTCATACAATTAAGGAATCTTAAAATCTATAGAATAGGAATTAATTTCTTAAAAAAAAAAAACAATTATATTTTACTTTATAATAATATATCAATTACTATTGAACACGTAAAATCAAATAATTCGTATTTAATTATGTCAGATACACATTCAATAATTATTAAAAAAAAAAAAACTTTTGATGTAAATTTGAACATTGTATCCACATAAAAGATTTAAGTGATTTATAAAAAAGTTACAATCAATTTGAATTTATGGAACAAAGATTTTTGGAGACGAAAGTCGTTGAAAAATTGGTGGTATTCACTGAGTCAATTATCGTATTATATGTGGACAAGGAAGAATACGTAATTTCGAATATTAAAAAATAGGGTAAAGAATAAAGTAAGATAATTATGAGTAAGAATGTTTAATACTATTATTATTAGGCATGGCCTGCTGCCACGTAGGATCACACTTACAATTTTATGCTTTCAATTGATGCATCATTGTCCAATCCAAAAAAAATCTTTTTTCAACTATTTATAATTTACATCTTAATATTTTTTTAAGAATCAAGAGCTAAAACTTCTAATTTAACTTTTATTTGTTAAGAATATTAAATAAATAAAATAAAATAAAAAATATTTTTTTGAAGTGTACATGAGTGACACATTGAAACACATCTTCTTAACTTAAAATGCTTTAAGGATACTTGTTTGTAATTAACTATAATTAAAAAAGTATTAAACCTTAAATATGATACCCAAGTTTGACTTTCTATTAAAATTGACTTTTGATTAAGATTGACTTTGTATTGACTTAGTAAGATCTAATAAAACATGTGTAAATTGAACTATAATCCTTAAAGTATTAACCCATACTTATCCTTTAGGGACTAAACATCCAAAAACGAGTAAAATTAACATTAGGTTTAGACAGAAAAAAATTGTAATCATATATATATTTTTTTAAAAGTGATTTAATATTAATTTTTCTATGTAATAAAAAATATAACGTAATGTTGATGTGGTTATATTTACTTATGAGAACTGATATTTATATATTTTGATGATATAATAGTTATATTTGCATATACGTGACATCACGTAAAGGTCATATTGTGTTAGATAATTTAAATATTAAATTGTTTTTAAAAAACATAACTAAATTGATCATAAAATTAATAGTAAAACAAAATTTTAAAATATAAAAAAATAATAGAAAAATATAAAGAATATCTAAATTATGTGAAACAAACTTTAATAGTAAAAAAAAGAAAAATAAATAAATAAATATATATATATATATATATGAAACAAAGCATATATATATATATAATAGTAAAATATTCTAAACAAATTTAAATAATAAATTTGTAAAATAATAATATTTAGAATATTAAATGTGTAATTAAAATTAATAATATTACACGAATTTTATATTTTCAATTAATTTAAAATTATCTTAAATAAGAATTTTAAAAGAATTTATTAAAAATTAATATAAACTTATCATATATATATATATATATATATGATACTATATGTATATTATAATTGTAATGATTTTACTTCATAAAAATAATATTTATGAGGTGAGGGAGTTAAATGTTTCAGAACTTATAAAAGATAAAGAAAGAATTTCGATAAAATAAAAATAACGAAGATGAAAAATTAATTATATCATTTAATTAAATTATAATATATCAATTATAAATCTCATCTCATAAATTAATTATTTAAATTATTCATTTATAATATAATATTAAAATTTATAATAATAAAATTATTGAATTTATGGAACATTTTTCATATTCGAATTAAAAATTTAATACAAACTTCACGTTAAATTTTATTTACCAAACAAAATTTTTTGGTTAAAAAAGCTCCACCTTTTTCCAACTCATTATTTTACATATAGAGTCCTAAAATTGTCAATTTCACGACCCATACAAAATTCAAGTTTCCAATCTATGAAACGTCTTCTGGTATAGACACAAGAAGATTCTCTCTTTTGTCACAAATTGGATGTGATCAATAAAAACATGTATGAATCATTGGATTTATAGAATACACAAACACTTGAATAAATTAAGATTGGATTTTTAAGTTAGATTAATATATGAAGTTTGAAAACAAGTTTCATTTCATATTGACAGAAAAATTTGGTAAACTAGGTTGACATGAGAAGAGAAAGATCATCACATTGTCACTGTAGTGTTTAGTTTCTGGTTTTTTAGCCAATGAACTAAAAAATGTAACATTTTCTGCACAGAAAATAAAGGTTTTTGTTCTCAGTCATAGTCATGCCAAATTGCAAACCACTGAAAAGAGTTTTCAAATAGTAGAAACGGTTTCATTGACCAAGAAGATTGATTAGAGGATTAATTTAAAAAAACACTTTAGAGATTAATAATTTGAAGGTATTTTTTAACTAGTACTTTAACAATATTAGGTATGATTTTTCTGAATCAAGTAGATATAGTATTATGGTAAAAAAAATTATAGTATTACAAAAGTTTAATATTTTCAATCATATAGTGATTTATAATTAAATAGTTATATATCAATTGTTTACATTATCAATGTATTGTAATAAATAAATGAAAACAATGAAACAAACCATGTTCTACGCACATTAGAAAACGGGTGTTGAATTTGACGTTGATAAGAGTTTTTGAGGTAAAAAAATTTGAAACTTTACTTTTGAATCATATTTTTATCACATATTAAAGGAAATAGCATCGTTGAGCTTGAAAATATGTCATATTTGACATGCATGTCAAAGTCCACCATGAACCCAAAATTACACATAAGAATAATTTAGAATAAAGACTTTATATATATAATGTGAAAGAAAAAAAATGTCTCATATAGATTTTTTTAAGAAAAGTTTCCTTATTCAAAAATCATGAAATTAATCTTTCTTGATATAGAAATTACTAAAATAAATTTTACCTCTTTTCCAGCAAAATATTTTTCACTCACACAATTGAAATCCTTGCAATATCCTTATGAAACCCAGTTATTTTGTAATTGTGTTGTACTATCTCTGTTCATTTATCCGAAAAAAATACAATATTTTTTTAAAATGTAAGTAAATTTTAACTATTTTAAGATTTAATAATGTTTTTTAAAACCGAAAATAAAGAAATGAGATGCTTGAAACCACTGTGATTGTACCCAAAAGTCCATAACTATACAACTTTTACCAAAATTATTTTTCTCCTCTGAACCATTTCTCATCCTTATCACCAATATTAAGAATTGATCACATTACCCGTTATCTCCTACATATGTGTTTTGTTAGCAATATCCAAGAAGTAACTTTCATAATTTAACACACTTTTAATTCTAGGTTAACTCTAAGTGTGTTTGGATTAAGGAGTGAATTTGAGAGAACGAAAAAAAAAAAATAAAGGAAAAGGAAGGAGAAAGTGAAGTTATTTGAATTAAGAAAAAAAAAATAGAAAAGAGTGGAAAGTAAAATAATATTATTTATTATTAATAATTTTTTTAATATTTTTTAAAAATTTATTATTATTAATATATAAAAAATATATAATTTAATAATATTATTAATAAATTTATTAATTATTTTGAATTTATTATTATTATAAAATAAAATAAAAAATAAATATTATTGTTAATATATTTTTAAAATTATTATTATAATAAAAAACAAAAAATAAAAAAATATATATTATTTTAATATTATTAATATTTTTTAAAATTATTTATATTAAAATAACAATAAATAATTATTAATAATTTTATTTAATATTTATTATTTTAATATTTTTTAATATTATATTAATTATTTATTATTATAATAATATAAAATATTTATATATATATATATATAATGGATTATGAAAGAGAGAGAAACAACTTTCGTCACATTTCTTCACATCTACATAGAGAAAGAAAACTAAAGCAAATTTTTTTGAAATCTGTAATTTATTCTCTCGATTTTATAACTTTTATAGTAAATCTCTTCCTTATAATTTTCTGTTTGCATATCCAAATGAACACTTTGTGAAAGAATAAAAATATTTCTACTTTTTTTTTTAACTGTATGAACGTATTATATTTGTTCTCAATATATATAATTTAGTGTAAATATGATATATTTAATGCAAATATAATATATTTAGTGAAAAATCACTTATCTCAGTTTTGTTTTATTTAACACTCTTTATACGCTAAATGGTGTATGTTGAATACAAATATAATGTACTCAATAGTTTATCAATGTAACACAAATATTATATATTCTAAAAAACACAAATATAACGCACGTTCCTTTCTCTTTTGCACCATAAGTAGGTGTTTTACCAACACCATTGACACCGATGACAAAAAACAACTAACCAACTAATGACGCAAGAGTTGTACTACTATTATTATTATGTTTACATATCTTTCAAATAAATGTTAAAAATACTTTCTTAAATGATGATCTAAGAGATGAAATGTACATGATACCTCCTTCAGGTGTTTCTCATAAAGAAGGGAGGTGTGTAAGTTAAAAAAGACTTTGTATCAAATAAGTTTCCTGAGCTTAATTTGAAAAGTTCTCCAAAGTTATTACTTCTCTTGAATTTTGTTCTAGTGATTATAATTTTGCTTTGTTTCTAAAGACTATTTCTCATTATCGTATTATTCTCAACTTATATGTTGATGATATGATAATTATTGGGGATGCTATGAATGAAATTAGAAGACTAAAATTACAGTTGATAAAATAATTTGAAATGAAATATTTAGGATCCCTTCATTATTTTGTGGGCATTGAAGTTGGTTATTCTCCTAAAGGGTAACTTCTCTATCAATCAATCTAAGTATATTGGCTCTAGAACAGGCTATTCTTTATGATATTCACACATCTGACACCCCTATTGAGTTTAATATGAAATATACTCCTTCTGATAATGTTTCTATTATGTATCGTACTATATATTGTTGACAATTTAGTATATCTAACGATTACTCGTCCTGATATTACTTATGTTGTGCATGTTATGAGTCAGTTTGTTGTTTCTCCTACCACAGTACATTAGGCAGTTGTTTTCCACATTCTCTAATATCTTTGTGGTATTCAATTTCAAAGTCTTTTATTTGTCTCATCATCTTCCTTGAAATTGCGTGTTTATTCTGATGCTGATTGGGCTGGTGACCCTACTGGTCCTAAGTCTATTACATGTTTTTGTATTTTTCTAGGAGACTCTCTTATTTCTTGAAAGAGTAAGAAATAAAATATTATTTCTCGTTTTTCTACTAAAGCTGAATATCGTATCATGACTTTAACCACTACTAAAATTATTTGGTTACATTGGCTTCTTTTTAACATGGAGTATTTTTCTTTCTAAACCAATTGCAATAACAATAAAAATATTATTCAAAATTATCATAATTCAGTATTTCATAAATGTACAAAATATATTAAAATTAATTATCATTTCACTTATCATCACTAAAAATAAAATAAAAAACTACTTTATTAATAGTAGTTAATTTTTCGAGACAACTATAAATTAAAATTATTAATCATAACATTGAAATAATATTTGATGTAATTAAATACTATTCTTCTTATTACTTACTCAAACATTCTTAAAACTAATAAAGTTTGATAAACAGTAATGTATTTTGTGATATTTTGTTTTATTAAAATTTTTCTCTAAGAAATTATCTGATTATGAAAAAATTATTATAATTTTTATTTATCCTTTATAAAAGTTATTTTGCTTTATATATTTTTATTATTTTGCTTAACTATAATTAAGAGTAAGTTTTAGTAGTTATTCTTAAAGGGAGTTAAGTATTTTGAAAAATGGATTTGTGTAACTATGACTTGAATTATTATAATTATTTATTAATTAATTGAATCTTTTAAAAAATTCTAAAAAAACAAAATATAATTTAGTTAAATTAAAATTATTTAAAAATAAATATTTATCTTTCTATTATATACTTATTCGATTTTCTTTTGTAATTTTTATAGAAATCTTATAAATATAGTCTATATATACCATTTAATCATTTTATTGAATAATCTTATTACTTACTTTTTTTTTGTGTGAAAAACTTAGAAAAAAATGAAAACTTATTTTAATTTATATTTTTAAAGTTTTTTTACTTCAAATAATTAGATTATATGTATGAAATTTTAAAAATTAAAAATATGATTATAACAATAATTTATATACTTTTAAATAAAATTTCTCTCACCCCTAGTAGACCAACCCAACATTCAAACCTTAAACCAACCAAAACCCCTTGAACACTTGTTTCGTACAAAATTCCCATAAAGGTTCCTTTTCTTCAATCCTTCCAACTCATTTCTTTTGGCCACTACAATACTTCACCTCTGCTTCCTAACAATTTCACATTCTCCATATGAAACCTAAAATCGCCAACCCATCTAGTAAGAACATGAACTATTCTATTATTATCAGAAAGAAGAGGTGCCAGTTTTGTTTCAAAATGGAAAACACAGATAGAGTTGTAACAGGAGTCACAGAGTACCGATGTTTACTGTTCTCATGCACCAGGATAATATACAAGTATGAAACACTTTCTCTCTCTTCTCAGGTTAACAATAATATGAAAAAAATATTCATACGAGGATAGAAATTATGATTCAATGTAAAATTTTAAAAAATAAAAAAAAGGAAAGTATGAATGAAAAAAAAAAAAAAATCTATAGGAGTTAACTTTGTTTGAGTTATATTTTATTTGTATTTATGTAGAATGTAGAATTTGGTAGAATTAGGTAATGTAAGCATCAAATTCTATGACACTCCCACATTAATTCAATTACAGTTTCATCTCAATTTCATGACCATTGCAAATATAACTGAAAAAAAAAGAATAGATCTATGATCCTTTTCCAAATCAAAAGTGCAGAAATAAAATAAAGTGACAAGACCTCAATTCCCAATCGAAATGGTTCTAATTTCCGGAATTTTCTTTGTTAAGCAGGAAACTTAGTCTTCTATGCATTCCACAACAGACCCATCATAAACCATCTCTTTCCATATTTGATTATCACAACACAGCACAGACAGGCTCCGACCAACATCAGAAAAGGTAAAAAAAGGCAAAAAAGTTGCGACCACCTTAACTCTGAAGAAAAAACAAAAGAAAAACAATTTCTTTGATTCTTACTTGCTTTCTTTGCCACTCCCTGGAGCATCACCGGCTTTGCTTTGTCCACCACATGCCCAGCACAAAAACCCTAACCCCAGATCACTCACCCTATCACAATCCCCTTTATTAAACAAATCAAAACCCCAAACCCTCTCACTCTGTTTCTCCCCCTTTTCCCACTAACCCCACTCTCCACATTTCTCTCTCTACATTTTCAACAGTGCTATCTGTCGCCTTCAATTGCGACTTTCCACCACTAACCCAACCCCCCTTTCTCTCTCTTTCTCTCTCATATAAAAATTAGGGCTTTTCCGAATGAATCAAATTGGTGGGACAAAGGACCCAGAGGGTGAGCCCGTCGCTCAGTCTCTGCCCCAACCCCAAGACACTCCCAAGCCTCCCGACAAAACCGATTCCGCCACCGTCGTCGCTCCCGCCTCCACCGAAGAGCAAGAGGTCGGACCAGAGGAAAAGCCGCCGGTACCGATGGAGGAAGATTCGGTCAACCCCGCCACCGTTTTCTCCATCCGGCTCAAGCAACCTAGGTCCAATTTGCTGCACAAGATGAGCGTTCCTGAATTGTGTCGCAATTTTAGGTCAGTACTTCGAAATTGAACTGGGTCTAGTTCGAATTAATGCTTGTGTTGATTTTTTTTGGGAGAGGATGCTGTGAATTGGAAGCCTATTTTTTTAGTGATAGTGATCTATAAGCACTGTGAGAAATGAAAATAAGGAGGAGAGGTTGACTGAACTTCTCCCAAAATCAACTTATCTACTGCAACTTAAGAGAAGTAGATGAGTGAGTTAAGTGCTTAAGTTGATTTTATTTTACGGGGAAATTTAATTTGTTCTACCTTCTTTATTTTCCTCCTAAAAGTGATTTTGGAGAAGTTTTTTCAAACATAGGACATGATATGAGGTTGGGAGAAAAATTGCACCGTTGCTGATGTCGCTTGTAGTCACAGCTTCTGGTGATTTTTTCATCCTTGTGCTGATGTCACAACATCCTTGTGCTCATTTTTTATTTTATCTTGTGTTTTTTTGCAGTGCTGTTTCCTGGTGCGGAAAACTTAATGCTATAGCTTGTGCAGTAGAAACATGTGCCAGAATTCCAAGGTTTTTCTTGTTTTTTTTTTTCCTATTTGGACATGTTTCCAAATGATTGAGTTTGTTCTATAGGTTTAATATCTGTTCATATAGATGATAGATAGTTAAACAAGAACACGAGCAGAACTGTAGAAGAATCAATATAATTAATAAAATTAATGAAGTTGTTCTGGAGATCCATGGCATGATTCTTTATTGTTAAAGTCAACTAGACTTTGTCTGTTTGGGTAAATAACTTAGTTTAAGTACTTATTGAATAAATATTTATGATAAAAGCACTTATAAGTGGTTTTAATAGTACTTATTGAATAATGGTCTGCTTGGATCTCCAAGCATTTCTAGGGGAGACAAATAAGAATAAAAAAAGGTAACTGAGTCCGTCAAAATTGGCTTATGCATAAGCTAATTTGTAGAAGTTTGTAGAAGTTTTCTTATATAGTTTCTCTAAATTTTTATATTCAAACTTTTGCATAGGTTATTTTTAGCTTATCAAGAAGTTCATTTTATTTTTTCTTCTTATTTTTCTCTACTAGAAGTGTTAATGGAGAAGTTCTAAGCTTTTTTTTATAAGCTATTATGGAGCTTATTGAAATAAGTTGAAAGCAATGTATAAGCATATTACAAGTTCTCGTACAAGTACTTTTATCTTAAGGTAAGACCAAATAAATTGTAATAAAGTCATTCAAACATAAGTTGATGACCATTTCGAACTTTCTGATCTACTTTTTTTTTCTACATTGGTTGTTGAGACCTAAGTGAAGTATTGACTAGATGTATTGTGGATTTATCTTTTAACATATTTAACCGTATCTTTGAACATGTTTCTTTAATTGGTTTATATAATATATCTCTGCGAAGCCCGTTTCCTTATTTGTTGGCGGACAAAGTTGACTTCAATGATTAGAAAAAATCCCAGCTAACCTTTCACGAAGACTCCAAATGCAGTAAAAATACTAAATTTCTAATATTACATTATTGAAAAAAAAAAAAAAAGGCTTCATGAACCATAGCTTTTAATGAGCTTAAAAAAATAGTAGAAGAAAACAAGCTCTGAAGAGACCATTTTGTTTAAAAGACCTGTGTTGAATGTACCATGAAATGCAACTGGTTCATTCAAGTTCAAAGTTAGCTTAACCTAATTTTGTTTGAAGCCCATATCATTTATATTTGTTGAAAGCTCGAATACAACTCCATTTCTACAAACTAGAACCTATGCTGTCTTGTGCAGCTTATTCATGTATCTATTGCTCATTTCATTGATTTGCTGGCACTTGTGTGTTTGGTTTTATTTCCAATTTGTAATGCTTATTAGTGTTTTTCTTTTTTCATTAGTTCAACGGCTAATCCACCATTTTGGATCCCTATACATATTGTGATCCCAGAGAGGCCAACTGAATGTGCAGTGTTCAATGTCATAGCAGGTATTTTGATGTCATTGCTTCATTTGGTATCCTTGGATGCTTCAATTTTGCTGTATGATGTATCTAATGCCAAAGCAGCCTGAACAATTGTGAAGTTTTTGATTGGTGATTTTTTTTTTTAAGTTCTTGTCAGTCCTAGCATATAGCTTATACCATACAAGACTATCCAATTCTATCATTTGGCATCAACTAATAATAACAATATTTTGATTAGGGTTACACAGTTCGAGTTAAGGTTGGATTAAACATGTATATGCTTAGCCCGTCCATTTGTATACTGTGTGTGACATCTGCATTAATTTCACCATTATTTTGTAATATTGGTCCCATATATTTAAACTTAGAAACTTGTGGTATGACAACTCCTATTTTCTATTTCCAAGTCATATTCCTTGTCTCTGCGACTACTAAAATTGCAATACATTATACTTAGATCCTGTCGTATTGAAAACCCTTTGTTTTCATGGTCTCTCTCCAAAGTTCAAGTTTGGAGTTGAAGGCTTCCTTGATTCCACAATCAAAACTATATCCTTTGCACAAAGCATGCAATTAGGGATAATCTTTTTTATGTCCCTGATAAGCACACCCTAGACTAGATTAAACAAGGACTTAAGGCTATGCCTTAATGTTATCTTATCTCTAGGGAAGTCTTTAGTATTGCCTCGAGTTCTCTCATGTGATAGTCCAGGGAAAAACTTATTTTCATTAAAGAATTCAATTATTACAAGCAACTGGAGTGATTTTAACTATTTATAGCTGCCCCAAATACAAGTCTAGGTAACTAGCTGACACATTTGCTAGATGTAACTACCAACTTGCAACTTTACTATCCAACAACAACTAAGGAATAAAATATTATGTTTTATGATAATACCCCGCCTCCCCCTCTGCTAGTTTGAGGGTTGTGATGCAGTGGAATCACATTCGCTGATTGAGCATTCAAAACAGGATTATGGGCCTGGGCCATGGTGCTCAGGTTGTCCTGGAAGACTTGAGGAGGTGAGTGACTGACACCTAAACTCAGATAGCAGAGTTTGAACACTGGATCCGAGTGAGTTTAGGAGAAGCATATCCTCAAATGACATAACATTTTCTTTGTCATTATTTGGTGGACTGCCTGTCATTGAGTGACATTTTGATGTTCTTTGTCATTTCTTTTTACATTCAAAGCTTTATTAATTGTATTTATATCTTTTGCAGATTCTCCTCGTGATTCTGTCCAGTTCATCGAATGGTCCCCAACCTCTTGTCCCCGTGCATTACTGATTGCAAATTTCCATGGGAGGGTAACTATTTGGACTCAACCTTCTCAAGTAAGTGTGGTTTATCAATATCGGTCCTAGGGCTTCTCAATGCATGTGCCTATCACGTATTCTTGGTTATTTGACTCCTCTAAAGTGAGAAAGATAGGGTGCATCCACCCTTGATTTGGAGTGGGGTAATTTTACAAGGTACTTCAATTAAAATCAATTGTTGATAAACTTTTACTTTCTTTCTTTCTCCACTTTCTCACTTTGGAGGTGTTAAGTCCTATTTTAGCATGTCTTTGGTTTATCATATTTCATCGATCATTTGCCCACCTCTATTTTTGCACATATCTGCTTGTGTTGCATATTTGTTACTCACATATTGTTTGTCCATTCAGGGCCCAGCTAATCTTGTCCATGATACTAGCTGTTGGCAACGTGAGCATGAGTGGCGGCAAGATATTGCAGTTGTTACAAAGTGGTTATCAGGGGTGTCTCCGGTATATTGTTTGCTAGTCTTCTACTGTTATGTTAAAATTCCATGTACATTTCTTTTGATAAAGTTTAGTTAACATTTTATTTGTCTAATGTTTCTCTTCTGGTTTGGTTATTTTCAGACATGGTTTTTCAATGATTGAACCTCTGAGTAGTTCAGTGTTTTTATCTCTTATAATTTTTCAGTAAGAGAGAGCATATTTTTGTTGACAACTGTGTGTTTATATTAGGAATTACTAATTGGACAGTTGGATTTTGTTTTTTAGGAGATTGAATTATTCTGATTTGAAATAATTAGGGTTAGAATCATATTATTATTTTTTTTATCTCATTTGATGATTTTTTGGTCAAAATAAAATCTCTCTAATTTGATTTAATCCCTTTTTATTTCCTTTCCTTTCTACATTTATTGTGTAATTGGCAGCCTTGCCTATTTATTTAACTTTTTTTTTCCTGAATAATATACACAAGAATTATTCTCCCTCTCCTATTGTTTTCTCTCTCCAGCAGTCCCTAAATCCGCAGTTTCAAATTAGAAAGATCCATTTTTCTGCAAAAAAATAACTCGAGCATTTTTTGTCAGACTGTTAGGATTAAGTCTATTCTATGTATTATTGGTTGCTTTATTTTAATCTGAAACGATTGCCTTTTGAATTAATAGTATAGGTGGCTATCATCCAAATCAAGTGCTCCTGCCAATTCGAAGCCAACATTTGAGGAAAAGTTTCTTTCACAGCAATCTCAAACATCAGGTAAATTATTATATTTATATTCTCTTCTGTTTCCCTTTCTTCTCTTGAATGCATTGGAAGTGTCAGCACATAAATAGGGGGATAGTTGCTCTGTTGGATGGTTGAATGGTTGACATCATGACCAAGTCACAAAATTCAGGCTTTTGCCAATTAAGCTACAAGCGCATTGGCTCTGATTGATTTTTTTGTTTTTTCATTTGTTTTCTATTCCAGTACAATTTTGTTAGTTGCTAGTGGTAATATATATCTAGAAGTACCACTTTTATGTTGTTTTTGACTTTTTGCAAGGTGTTTTCCTTGTTTAGTAATAGAATGAAAATTTGACATTGAGAAAGAGAAAGAGAAGAAGAAAGAATAGAATCTGTTATTGTGAAAAGTTGCTACAAACTGTTACAATATGCTCTTCAAAGACCTCACAGAATCAACTTCCATAGTGGCATTTGTACTAGCCTAAGTAACTAATCATTGACCAGAGTAAAACATTCTTTACAAACTAATACAATAATACTTACACCTCGCCCTGCTACAAACTTAAGGTGGTTGAATTTTAACAGGCAATTCAACCATATTGAGTTTGTCTCTAAAAAATAAAAATCTAGTAGGCAAGAGGCTTGGTGAGAATATCGGCCCATTGAACTTGTGCAGACACATGCTCCACAAAGAGATGTTTAGACAGAACTTTCTCAGGAACAAAGAAGAGATGAATTTCCATATGCTTTGTTCTGGCATTGAAAACGGGATTGTGAGCAAGAGTACTGGACTGTGATTATCACAATAGATGACAGGCTTATGAACTACACCAAGTTTATGTACTCAGCTTTAGTGTTGGGCCTTGCTACTAAAGTTTGTTTCTGAGACCACCAAGAAATGAGATTTCACCCAATATATATAGAAACTCCAGAGGTGGATCTATGTTGATCTGGGTCTGCAGCCCAATCAGTATCACAAAAGGCTTGCAGGTGGAATGAGGAAACAGGACGGAGGTTGAAGATGAAGTCCATGCATAATTGTGCCTTTTAGGTTTCTAAGAATCCTTTTTAGTGCAGCTCAATGAGACTCAAGAGGTTGATCCATAAATTAACAAACCTTGTTAATAGCTTAACTGTTCTCAAGGTGAGTTATGGTATATACTGTAAAGGCCCCTAGCACTGATCTGTATAAAGTTGCATCAGGTAAGAAATCAGAGCCTTCTTTAGACAACTTGCAAATTGATGTCATAGGAGACCAAATGTGATTAGCTTGTCATATTGGATCGTTGAAGTAAATCATGAATGTACTTACTGTGTGTTAGGAGAAGAGAGACACCCGGAAGACTCTAACTTCAATGCCTAAGAAATAATCCAGCTGCCCACATCTTGGCGCTTGTTTTAAGCCATGGATAGCTTTCTTGAGTTTAAAAACTAGCACTATTTTCATTTCCTTGTTTTGTTGATAGTTCCATCTTTTTATGTACGTTGGAGCTGAAGGTACATCCTGCTAGGGTAGGGGTTTGGGTGGCTTTTCGATTAGCAAATCTCATTTTTTTTCCAATTCTTGATAATTGAGTTGGTGCCAGTTGTGGTACAAGCTCATCGGCATTTTTGTTTTTAATTATGATAGTTACCATCCTAGTGATTAGTTGATACTTCCACAAATTTTATATTGTGATAAATGATGGCCAGTGCCATAATGGTCCTGAAATTACCTCTTGCATATTTGTTGTTCATCATTTTATATTTTTTAAATTATTTTAAGATATATGTATTAAATAGTCCTATGCTTGTGCAACTGATGTGTACTATTATTTTTTTCCCCAGCTAGATGGCCCAATTTTCTTTGTGTTTGTTCTGTGTTTTCATCGGGCTCAGTTCAACTTCACTGGTCCCAGTGGCCTCCTAGTAAGAATGGCATGACACCGAAGTGGTTTTGCACTAGTAAAGGACTTTTGGGTTGTGGGCCCAGTGGTATTATGGCTGGTGATGCTATCATAACAGACAGTGGTGCCATGCATGTAGCAGGTGTACCAATTGTTAATCCGTCCACCATTGTAGTTTGGGAGGTAACACCTGGGCCTGGAAATGGTTTCCAGGTAGCTCCAAAGACAAGTACCACTTGTGCTTTCCCACCGCTTAGCCCACCCAACTGGGCTGGTTTTGCACCTCTAGGTGCATATTTATTTAGCTGGCAGGATTATCTATTATCTGAATCTAAGCAGGGGAAAAAACAGACAGACCAGAACCTTCTTGATGCTGTACCTCTATATTGCTCGCCAGTTTCAAATTTTTCAGCGTATGTGAGTCCTGAAGCTGCAGCTCAATCTGCAGCAACTACTACATGGGGTTCTGGTGTAACTGCAGTAGCCTTTGATCCAACCCGTGCTGGTTCAGTGATAGCTGTTGTGATAGTTGAGGGTATGAAGCTGATTCTGATATTTTTTTTGCTTCCCTAAAAGAACTTTGCAAATTGTGGTATCATTGATAATGAGTTTATTATTCCATTTTTATGCATTTTCAATCTCATTTTTGTCTCCTACCCTATTTGTGGGATATTTCAGACCTCCTCGTTCTCATTAACACTGTAATGGAATACAACTTGATTGTGCTTGTTTTAATTACTGAATCCTGATGAAGTCCATTTAAAATCTGTGAAGCTCTATTGTATTTATTTGTTTATATTAAAGGTAAAACAATTGTGAGAAACTTGGGATTTGATTTTCCCCTCTGAGAAACATCTGATACTCCCTCATTTATTCATTTATTTTACAATTTACAGTTCTGCTTCATTATATTTAAATAATATTTTGTTACTGTTTTGAATATATATGGTGATGATGGTTCAATCCCTTACATTTCTATTGTATATCTTTTGGTATAAGGTTTCCTTTCAATAATTTGCTGTCTTTGTGCCAACTCTCATGCCCACCAACAGTAGTGCTAATCTTTACTCTATGCATTACAGTTGTTTGACCAAATCTTGTTAGAATGTGGGATTTGTAAGTAAAACACATCTAAGTATCCTTTTATTGTGGTTAAAGCCATATGTTGTCATTTAAAATATAAGTAATCAGGTGTGAAGCAAAACAAGCTTCCCCAATTTCAAAGAAATAAATGTTATATCAAATGACTGATAATGGACTGGATAGAGCATTATCAAGTTCCTTCCTCCCTATATCTGTGCCTCCAATGTTTCACTATTCATCCATGGCTAAGCATAGTTAAGATCTATTAGAATAGAAGTACCCTGTACCTGTCTTACCTTCATGGTCGACTATGTTGTGACAATATTTTCTGTGATTTAAGTTTGTCAGGAATTTTGCACTATAGGTTTTATGTGCTGCTCAGATAATTGAACTAAAAAATTTATGTATAGCTGATTTTACCTGTACAGGACAATATATGTCCCCTTATGATCCAGATGAGGGCCCATCAATTACAGGTTGGAGAGTGCAACGTTGGGAATCATCTTTACAGCATGTTGTTCTCCATCCTATATTTGGAAACCCTACTTCTAGTATGGGTGGTCAATCACCTATGCAAACTGTTTGGCAGTCCAAAGTAGACCTGAGCATAACTCCAACAAATGATTTCAAGAACCACCAATCACCTGCAATTGGAATGACTTCTGATGTGCAAAAGGTATCTGAGTTTGTTTCTGACAAATCAAAAAGAGTCAATTTTGATCCATTTGATCTTCCAAGTGATGTCAGGACACTTGCCCGAATTGTTTACTCTGCTCATGGTGGTGAAATTGCTATTGCTTTTCTTCGAGGTGGTGTTCATGTCTTTTCTGGTCCAAATTTTACACCTGTAGACAACTATCAGATTAATGTTGGCTCTGCAATTGCTGCTCCTGCTTTTTCTTCAACAAGCTGCTGTTCAGCTTCTGTTTGGCATGACTCTGGCAAAAATTTTACTATATTGAGAATAATTCGAGTTCTCCCTCCTTCTATTCCCATTAGTCAAGTAAAAGCCAATTCATCAACTTGGGAACGTGCAATTGCTGAAAGGTGATTTCCTTAATCCCTTCCTTAAAATATTTTGGTTTGGTTTTTTTCGGTTGCCTGGTACTAACATCTGTTAGGAAAACAGGTTTTGGTGGAGCCTTTTAGTTGGAGTTGATTGGTGGGATGCTGTGGGCTGCACCCAGAGTGCTGCTGAGGATGGTATTGGTAAGGCAGTTCTTGTCAAGTCCTTTGGCTATTTTTTTTAATTCAAGTTTGTGCCGGAGAAAGGAGAATATGATTTACTGTTTCATATTTGTAATCTGTTAGCAAATAGTGACCCCATTTTTTTTTACCTGGTTTCAGTTTCACTTAACAGCGTTATTGCAGTTTTGGATGCGGATTTCCATTCTCTTCCTTCTATTCAGCACAGGCAACAGTATGGTCCTGTATGTTACTGTTGAACCATAAACTTTTCAACATTTTTGTCATATGCTTTTATAGTTCATTTCAATTTCCTCTTTGACTTTCTCATTTTTAGCTTCAAAGGGGTTTCTTTCTTTTCCAGTTTACTGTGGTGAGAGAGAAATTGTTCCAAATTAACTGTGGGTGGAATGTTTCTGGATAGAACATAAAATGGAATGTTGGACCCAGAAGCAAATGTTTGATGGTGGCAATTTTGTATTTCATGTCGAAACTTCAACTTTTATCATTAGGCTTAACCTTTATATGCAAAGATTATACTTGACAAGTTGTCAATGAGAAAGTTCTGGTGTTGTTTTTCAAGTTAACATTTGAACTGAGGTTGGTTCACTGCCGTATATTAGAAATTTTGTTTGTCCATGTGAATTTCAGTCTGAAAATGATTTTTAAGCTTGCTCAAAATCTGCTATGAATCACTTTTCAACCAAATTTGCACCACCCCCTTTTACTGTGTCTTTAAGATGGGAGAATTATTATTTTTATTTTTTATAATCTAAACAATATTGACTCTATTTTACTTCCTTCTCTTATTGTTGTATTTTCTGACTGGCATGTGATAGGATGTGTTACTGCTTTTTTTGGCTAAATGAACTCGGTTCTAAATGATTGCAGAGTCTAGACAGGATAAAGTGTAGGCTACTGGAAGGGTCAAATGCCCAAGAGGTGAGGGCAATGGTTCTGGACATGCAAGCTAGGTTGTTATTGGATATGCTTGGGAAAGGAATTGAGTCTGCGTTGATAAATTCTTCAGCTTTAGTTCCTGAGCCATGGCAAGCATCAGGTGAAACATTATCCAGCATTGAACCCGAAACAATGGCTGTTGAACCTGCACTGATTCCTAGTATTCAGGTATGCTTTAGTTACAACATAGAACCTGTTTATCTAATTTGCTTAATCAGAATATATAAATATGTAATTTAGTTGTGGTTCTCTGCTTGTCTTTTTGCATACATCTCATCTTTGTTATGTTTGGTATTTACAGTAGACTTGTTAATTTCGGTTAGTGGTATTGAGTTCCCAACCTTAAAGATGCTAGCAGGATATAACAATCTGCACAACACAAATATGAATGCTTATAAACCAAAAAAGATACCAAAAAATTACAGGCATATCATCATTGATAATAAAAAGTCAGTCTAGACATACAATCACCATCAATAATCATGAGAAGTGACTGAAGCAGAGTTGTGATCAAGCAGGTGCTTTAATTGTTACTGAGATGATGCCATAGTGCACCAATGACAGGTTGAAAGTAATTATCAGCAGCAAAAAGAGCGAGAACAGAGGACGTATCTCACAGCAAACAAAAAGGATGGTGATAGGAACTGAAATTAAGTATAGATTCGAATGGGAAATTCTAGGAACTACCCTTGATTGCAGTATGGAAATGTAGTAAAAAAAAACATAAATGAGAAGGGGAAATTCAGGGAAGAAAACTCTGCCCTGTGGCAACAGCCATCCAACAATTCCCAAGACATTGCGTACCCTCCCTCATTCCACCTCCTTTCCTCTCCCATATTCTTGCCCACCTCCTCTGATTCTTATATCTCCCTTTTCCCTCTACTGCTGCCATATGTCATTTGTTATGACCCTGCATAACAGGATCCTCCCCATAAGTGACATGCTCCTATTCTCTCTCTCCACTGCACAATACATTTAATGGAATCATGGAAGGAGCTGCAGCGGAAAAGGCAGACCTACCTGGGAGTGTGAACTATTAACTCAGTCTAGGAGAAGCAGGCTCAACATAGGTTATGTGATGCTAGAAAAATGTGTTAGGCTGTTGGAAAAGCAGGACTTTTACTGGAAAATGCATTTCCTATTGTAGATAGTTGATTCAAAGGAAGAAAGCAGCAACCAGTAACATCACTCTTTGAAGAATGAAGGGGGCTTGAACTTCATCATTTTGATGTGGGGAAAACTGATGAAAATTTAAAAATTACCCCAAATGTCTGATGAGTAATAAAGCTGCTATTGCCACCAACAAAAAGTTTACTATGTCAGTTCTGTTTCAGCTACGAGCAGCTATAGCATGCTATTAGTTACTTGTGTGATAGCTACTTGGACTTTTATGTTGTCACACATGAGCACATATGTGTGGATATAATTATGCATCTTGTAGAGATAAAGATGCTTGCCAACCTATTTGAATGTGTCTGTATATTATTAAATCCCTTGGAAGTTTTTCTGTCTTGCTCTTCTTTCCTATGTTGTTCTTGATGTTGTTTTTATACATTTATTTGTATTTATTTCTATAAATCCCTTTTTCTTTATTCGTTTCAATATTTGCAGGCTTATGTAGATTCAGTTCTAGATTTGGCTTCACATTTTATTACTCGATTGAGACGATATGCAAGTTTCTGTCGCACATTGGCAAGTCATGCTGTAACTGCAGGCACTGGGAGCAACCGCAATATGGTTGCTAGTCCTACTCAAAGTTCAGCAACACCTGCAACAAGTCAGGGTCAGTGTGCACTTATCAAATGGGAATATTTGGTGTTTAAATTTATCTGCAGATCCATTTGTATTTATGAATTTTAAAATTGGTCCTCATAATTTAAAAACTATGATTGCACTCCTGTAGGCTCATCATTCTGAATGTTAGGCCCATCCTCTGATTGAAAAAGGTTTTAACTATAGGGACTAATAGTTTTCAACTTTAAATTTTTATTTTCTGAATTTGTTTTTGAGTAAACTCGACAGGTTATCTATATATGATAGTAATGACAACAAGGATACTAAATAACTACTATTTAGAACAATTCAAATATCACTATTTCCTATAGATTGAACTTATCCAAACATAATAGCTAAGCTACTATGTAATCATTGAATGCTCCTATTTCCAACAAACCTATGAGGACTGTTTAAAACAAAAAGCACAAGGAGCAAAATATTAATTTAAACTTTCTTATGATAAATTTTTATTTTAGAGTTTGCTTTATTTAAGTAATGTGCCTCCATATGGATATCCTGTGACACTCAGAAGCTTGTTGAATAACGTCCTTCAATGGAGAGGGGAAAAAAAAGAACTTTTAGGCAACCCTCTTGGTTGGTTTTTGCTCAACCCTTTGGGATTTTTCCATGTCAAGAATGCTCTGATCGATGCATTTGGAGTAACTTATTCTTACTGTTATTCAATTAACTGAAAAAAAATGTATAGATTCATAGTTATATATTTTAAGTTAGTTCAATCTGGTGTAATTATGGATCTACTTTAGAAGTGTTGAAATTCTGGGGATTTTGGTATTGAGGGTGGAAAATGAGAGCATATAAACTATTTGCAGTGTATTAATTTGATCTAAGTTGATAAAAAAGACAAAAACACTAGTCCATTTTTATACTTATTCTAGATTCTTAAATAAAATCGACTAAAGAAACAAATTAAGGAATATAAAGAAATATGGAAACTATTATGAAATAATCCTAAGTACTCTGAATGTATATAATTGGATATTTTCATATATTCTAATAGGAAGCATAGGTTCTGTGCTTCTCTTCAAATGGTTATAGAAAATGATAAACTACCCTACTCTGAAGTTCTTTATAAAAATTTACCACTAGCTTGATCGTTGTTGTTTGTTTTACAATTTACATATCAAACTGAAATAAATAAAATATTTTCAGGAGGTCAAAATGGGAACAGCAGCTCTATGGGAAGTGCCCAGTTGCAAACCTGGGTGCAAGGGGCTATTGCGAAGATTAGCAACACTACTGATGGAGGGTCCAACCCAACTCCTAATCCCATCAGTGGCCCTTCAACATTTATGCCTATTAGCATCAATACAGGAACATTTCCTGGAACACCAGCAGTTAGACTTATTGGGGATTGTCATTTCCTTCACAGACTATGCCAACTTTTGCTCTTCTGCTTTTTCTTTCGAAGAACACAACTTCCTCGCCAAATGGGGCTTGCAAATAGAACTTCTGATACAAATAATACACAAAAGCCTCAATCTAATACTTCTGTCCCTGGCAAGGTGGAGGAGATTGCAAAACCAGTTTCAGCTGTGGTTAAGTCTGATGATGGTCAGACTGGTCGAGCTGGGGTAAAAGGAGCTGAAGATGTACCTTCTGGTCGTTCTAGATTGGGTAGTGGGAATGCTGGCCAGGGATATACGTTTGAAGAGGTATACATTAATAAATATTGCAACTTGTATGAAGCCTCTTTTTTTATGTGTAATTTGTGTCTCAATGAAAATTCCATTTTTTCTTATGCAGATAACTAATAGGCTGTTATTTTACTTTTCCAATGCATGTACTATGCAGGTCAAGGTGCTTTTTATGATGCTTATGGATCTATGCCGCCGAACAGCTGGGCTGCAACACCCATTGCCAGTCTCTCAAGTGGGGAGCAACAACATTCAGGTTCGGCTGCATTATATTGATGGAAACTATACTGTACTGCCCGAAGTTGTGGAAGCATCCCTTGGTCCACATATGCAGGTAACATTATGGTTTTCTGTTTCTTTTAAATTTGTTATTTCTCTGGCAAAAATTAAGCTAGTTATACTTGATATTTCATGAAATAACCTCATGTTTTTTATGCTACTTAATAATAAATTTCTTTGACAATATATAAGTTAATAATTAAGTTGGGCTGGAAAGTGCTCAGCTACCTTTTTTTTACCTGAGGACTCCTTTATACAGTAAAATTTTATAACTGATTTAGTAATACAGCACAGTTTTGTTAGAGTATGTAGGTGCTGTTGACTATTGGAAGTTAATCTTTTGATATCTTGATATTTTTTTTATTTCTTTTGCATCTTTAACCTTTATGTCAATGCTCCCTGGCAAATAAAATGTAATTTGCAGAATATGCCCCGTCCTAGAGGTGCAGATGCTGCTGGTCTTCTTCTACGTGAACTAGAACTTCATCCTCCAGCAGAAGAGTGGCATAGGCGGAATATGTTTGGTGGACCTTGGTCTGATCAGGAGGATGTAGATTGTGCAAATGATGCACCTAAGCTTGTTAATTCTGAGCCACTTGATTTCAGCTCAATGGAGCATTGTGATGTCTACTACGGAACTCATCGCTTATGGCCTAGGAAGCGCAGGATGTCTGAAAGAGATGCAGCTTTTGGCTTGAACACTTCTGTGGGCTTGGGAGGTTATCTTGGTATAATGGGATCACGAAGAGATGTTGTTACTGCAACATGGAAGACTGGCCTTGAAGGGGTCTGGTACAAGGTTGGAAAAAAAATCTTGTTCATTTGTTTATATTGTTTCTCTCTGTGTATACATGTAAAGATATGTAACTTAGAAATGCTGGTTAGTTTGGTGATTTGTGTTTTATGCAGGCCCAAGAAAACTTCTTCTAAAATTTACGTTCAATTAAGCTATTCAAAATGATTGTTGTTATCTGAATTAAAATATTGAGCATTCATTATTCTTAGAAGTTTGTTGCTCGTATATCCCATGCTAAAATACATTTAATGTTCATGTGTAAACTAGGGGGTTGCAATGCTTATCATAATCCTAGGGAATGGTCTCCACTAAGTCTATCTATCAACTCTAAAACTATAGATGATATCCAGAACCCTTATACATTACAGGAATAAAATGCTTTTCATCATATAAATTCTCTTGAAAAGATTCTTGTCTCTCTCTCTCTTACACAAACTGCAAGTATTTTGCTTTCTATGGTTCATTACGCCTTGAATGGATAGACTAGGGAAAGATAAGTGCCAGCAACACACTCTTCACTATCAGTTAAAATATATTAAAAAAATATAAAAATCATAAGTGGAACTCATTAAATAAGATGCGAAGCCCACAATATTGTAATTTTCAATAAAATTTAGTCACTAGTAAAGAGTATGGTCAAATGCGTATGCTGCTAACCTATTTGAGAAAGAAATATAGATATACTTTAGTTATAGATGGATATGTAACATCTTCTTATAGTTTAAGAACACTATTGTTTGTATAGGTTTAAAAATTAATTCTGATAAATCAAGTCACTTTACATAAGTAAAAAAACCATGCACCAGTTTGAGATAGGTCTAGACTAAACAGATGGAATCCCTGGTGTCCAGCTTGAGTTGATGAACTTTACCTAACATATAATCTAGGGGATTCGGGGAGTAAACATTTATATCCGTAGTACTGTACTACTTTCTCAGAAAGTTTTGCTAACAATTAACAAGTTTATTAATCAATTGACCTAGAAGGCTAGAAACCAAAGTCTAGCTGATTTCTATATCCCCAAGTAGTTCCTATGTTCAAGGAAACACTAGATAAAATGTGAACTTCTGAGACTGTTACATGTGAAAACTGCTTAACTTATGGCTAATTTTTAATCTCTATATATTGTATTTAGTCCAAGAGCATGTCTGGTATCTCTATCATGATTAATGTAATAGTTAATAAATATCAAGTTTCTTAATCACCAAGTGATTAGTCTAATGAAAACCGAGTTTCGATTTTTTGAGCAAGGTCTTAGGTTTGAGTTTAATGAACGAAAAAAATGTGATTAAGAGAGGAAATCTCATTAAAGGTGGTAGTAGACAGAGATTAATCATCAGCAGACCTGATGGGTGCTTCACATGTATAACATGGTAATTAAAAATATCAGGTCTCTTAACTTTTGGACTTGTTTTTAATGTGGATCCTCTGAAATAGGTAGGAAAATATGTGTGATGTGCCAACTAATGTAAGTATTGATTGTGACGATATCAGTATAGAACCAGACCCTTTATCCAGGTCAATCATAATGTTCTAATGAATTGATGAAATCATTCATTTGCTTATTCTTTTAAATTAGTAAGAGACACTTGTGTGTATTCTTCTATCTGGTCCCTCTTTTTTTTTTTTTTTTTTAATTTGACTGCACGATTCATCTTCTATTTATGATTTTGTGTTCTTCTGTGGTGCAGTGTGTGAGATGTCAGCGGCAGACCTCTGCTTTTGCTTCACCAGATGCTACTCCTTCTCTTAGTCCAAATGATCGGGAAGTGTGGTGGATCAGCCGCTGGGTACATGGTTGTCCAATGTGTGGTGGAACATGGGCTCGGGTTGTATAAATGGTCTATTATGCTATAATAATGTGAGTTTCACTTTATGGAAAGGGATATATTTATGGCTAACTATGAAATGAATCAGATAGAATGCTGACTGGAGTTGTACAGGAAGAAAGGCGTAGATTTGCTTGACAAGGTGGTTCTCAGCATTTGTTATGTTGGTGACCATACTATCTTGGACTTGAGTTGTTTTCCTTCTGAGCACTCTTCTGATTTTCAATTTTTAGAGAATCAGTTCAGATCTCATTTTTTTGGGGGTCCTATACTCTGTCAAGTCACTTCACAAACAGCAGGTGTTAATTTATCCATGGAGTGTTTACTTAACTTCTTGCAGGTATAAAATATTTCATTTAGAATTTCATACTTTTTTAAATCACTGGAGTGCATCCCATCACGAATGCATTTGGAATTAACTTTTTTGTTTTAAAAAAGAATCACTTTATGAAAAATTATTCAACAACGCCTTATTTCATTTGGTGAAGTTGGATCATACGATATCTTGGGATTCGCTTAAAAACCAAAATTTATGGATATTATTTGTTACAAGATCTCTTTTAATGATTTCCTCATGTTTTCTTAGTCTCCCTGTACCTTTTTTCATCGGGCTGATGATAGTCATGTGGTTTATTCTCGTCACTGGTGTCTCCAATTATTTTCTTTACACTGATATTTTTTTTTCTTCAACTTTTATTATTTTTTGCATATTAGGTAGGAGTGTCCAAATTTTCTTGCAACCTGCCCCTTACCAAATAACAACGGCTTTTATAAACTATTCATTTGATAATGCAGATTGTCACTCCTCTGTTTAAACATGCTTGCTTATTTGGATGCCTTGGCAGTAAGAATGAGTGAGAATTTGCTGCAGATGAATCAGAGATTAGGAGCCTATATTAGTTGTCACTCATCAAGACCTGCGTAAATTTCTTCAACTGTCTTCACTTGTTAGCTGTATGTTGTAACTGATGCTCCCCATGACATCCTTGACGTTAGTGAGCAGTTAGAGTAGTTTGTCCATCCTTCCAACATCAGCCATGTAATAGTTAGATTAGCTTAGTTATCTTCCCATGATCCTTGTAAATTGATGAAACGTTTTGTTTTATTATTTTATTGGACTGCATCAACAGAATATATAATTCAATGTACTGGACTGATCTATATGTAGAGTCTGGATTTTTTGTAGTCCTTAGGAGTCTCCTTATTACGCTTCTTTTTGTCTTGTACAGAACTAAGAATGTCTGACACTCATCTGTCCGTACAGAACCTAACATGATGTTACTCCATGATATAATTTAGTGCCATCCCATCCTTCAACTTCTTCCCTACCCTTCTGCAAGCTCAACATGTTTCAGTTTTTCACATTGTTCAGAATTGAGTACCAACCTTTTGTAGGGAAAATTTCCTTATTATTTTTTTGTTTGGCCTGTGGCTGAATGTTTTATTTTATTTCTTTCTGAGAAATGTAACAATGGGGAATTCTTATTGTAAGAAATGGAAATTACAAAAATAGATTACTATATTTGATTGCTCAAGTTTTTAAAAAAAATGCTATTTTTAAGTGGTCACTATCTATATTTTACTTTTGATTATTTGTTTGTGGTTGTAAAAAGTTAAAGAGTTCTACTTACATGACATCTAGAGAGGGTTAAGGTGAGCGATTCTTGGTTATTATAATTGCTCAGAACATATTTAAGATTGTTTTAAAAAAATTTAATTGACCATATATTTAAATATATAGTTTGGTTCTTATATTTTAGGGTTTAGATCTTTCAATTGATGTGGATCTTTTATGATGATTATATACAAGGCAAATGTAATAACTATTAGCTTTGTCACAATTTATTGATGTATTCTTTACAATTTATGCCTTATTGGCAATTAATAGCTGAAGTGTATCCTTTACATGTTCGTTCTTTCACGTTTCACAAATAATCACATGAAAAGGGTTTTACTCATTTGTTTTTAATATTAGGAAATAGTTGGTTTTTTAAAGTTTTCCGTTTTAAAACAAGTTAAATTAAACAATTATATATAAAATCTGTGTTTGATCTTTAGTGTGTGTTGAAAACAGTACTGCAAATCAGAATAGTTGTAGGTCCAGTCAGCAGGAAAAGAAATGTTGCTGGATTAAAAAAAAACTATATGTAAAAAAGCTCAATTTCATCTTTTAGAAAAAAACTGTATAGAATTATAGTACAGATATGACAGTGGAAATAAACACGTCGGAACATTTATTCTTCCATTAGAATCTGTTCGATGTGAATTTGCAAAATTTTCGTAGGCCCGTCCCTCCAAAATTAGAGAAAAAAAAGTGTTTAAACATTTTTTTGGTGATTAGCGGTGAGCAGAAACAATTTTTGAAGACACGGAAATGAACAATTCGGATTACATATTTACAAGGAATCATTGTGTAACTCTTTTTATTCCACCATAACGCTAGATCGGTGGAAGAGTTATTGCAAAAACCTATAAATATAATGCATGTTGTTCAGTAGGACAATTAATTCGATAGATCCCTTTGCAATTAATAATGGTGATGGATCTGTTTTGTATTAGAGATGAGTATGGTATCTTACGTGGGAAATGTGGTAGGAAAGAAAAAAGCAAAATGATGGAAATAGAAGAAAGGGGTATGTTTGGTTGAGAGGAAACGAAAATGTTTGAGGGATACCCAAACTTATGTAACAACGGACTTAATAACATTCACGGATGTTGTATGAGGTGGGTGATGTGGAAATCAACCACTTAACGCTTGAGGACAAAGTTATTCATATAGTTAAACGGATTTAATAACAAAAAAAATCAATAGCACGCGAATATTTGAGTGCTTAATCACAAGATTATCACAATTTGCAACACATTTAATGACAAAAACACTAATGTGAGCATTCTTCATAATTATTGTGAATAATCAATTTACCCACAAGATTCTACGTATATTACAATATAGTTAAATTATACTAAAACAATCAACATTATAATAAGTTACTAACTAATCAATATTGTAATTAAACAAGTTCATCCACATAATGCAACAGACTTAACAACCAAAAAAATTAATCAATATAACAATCAGTTACATTATGAAGACATTATAATTAAACAAAACCAACAAAATTATTCAATAGTTCCAATCTAGTTAATCAGAATAAATCAATCAATATATCAAATGTTACATTAATTATGCATAGTTATTATCTTTTAAAGAAACTAATTACAAACATTGCACCAAATAGTAATTCAAATTCAAAGACTATGTTAGTCGAATATTACCAACTGAAAACTATTATCAACAACAAAACACACACAAAAATAATAACCCAATGTTTTGGAAAATAAAACTTCCAGACAAACACAACAGCCTAAACCTTAGAGACCCCAATGGAATGCGGGACAACAACAAATGCCCTAAATCCTAAACCCTGAAAACAAGAACATTATTACCACACACACTCATACGAAAGAACGAAACCACCAAACAAACATCAACACCAAACCACGGAAATCAATAGAATAAAATGAAACAACGAAAAAAGAAAGCCTCTAAAAAAATCTTACTTTTAAAATATGCACAATAGAAAGGAACATTCTAAACCTTAAAAATATCAACATCACTACGATATTGTTAACCAAGAACGAAACCACCAAATAAGGCATAGCAAAAGCAAAACGAACTGAAAAGAGAGAAACAACGACGAAAGAAAGAATCAGAAAAAAAATTCCACATTTAAACGACAAATAACAAAAATAGAGGATAGACTAAATCCTACAAACATGGACTTCACCACCATACTCACAAAAAAGAAAGAAACCACCAAACCAAGAACAATAATTACGAAACGAAATAAGGAAGAAAGAAACATAAAAGAAAATAGTACAAAAATAAAACCATCTTCCAACAAAACACAAGAAAAAAAAATTATGTAAATATAATAATATCACTTTAAATAAAAAAAAAGAGTAAATATACTTTTAAAATTCTTCATTCTAATTCAACCTCATTTCAGTACAACAATATTTTTTCTTTTTTATTTATTTATTTTCATTTATATTTCTTCTCTCAATCAAACAAGGTTAAATTTTGAGTATTTTTCATGTTGTTTATCTTGTGTGGGGGGAGAAGTTTATGTAAAATTAGTTTATGGATTCCAATAGTGTATTGATTAAAGTGCGTTTTATTTAATGTCAAAGTTATAAAGTATGTTTTAATTCACCTTAGATGAAGCTTTAACTTAAAACTAAATTAGTATAACTTCTCAAAATGATCATAAACATAATATTTGTATATTTATTTTTCTTAAATATGTTTTAATTTCTGATACAATACTGATTTTTTTTTGTCTTTAACAATTATTTTATTTTATTTCTGTCTCGAATGTCTAAATTACTTTGTTTCATTTTTTTAAAGTGTTATTTTAAAAAAATAATTTAATTTTAATACGAGTGATACAAAATAAAATTTGATAATTTAAAATGGTAAAAATTATATTTAATTTATTTTTTAATAGAAAAGTGTATTTGATTTTAAGAAAAGTAGAAATAAATTTGATTACTGTTGTGAGTGTAAGTGTGAGTGTAAGGGGAGGAAAAAGGGTACCCATGCCCAACCCACATAGCATGGAGCGGAGTTAATCGTTGTGCTGAGAAATTGTGATCTGATTGGAAGCCTTTGAATTGAAATTGAATGAATCGTTGAATTGAAGTGAAGAATCTATCTGCATTTGCATTTGGAAGTGAAAAAGAAGAAGAAGAAGAAGAAGAAGAAGAAGAAGAAGAAGAGATGAGTCAGGGACAGGGCCAGGGACAGGGAGGAGGATCTCACTCCCTCGCGTTTCGTGTGATGCGTCTCTGCCGCCCTTCCTTCAACGTCGACCCTCCCCTCCGCCTCGACCCCGCCGACCTCTTCGTCGGCGAGGACCTCTTCGACGACCCCTCCGCCACCCCCGCCCTCTCTCTTTCCGCCGCCGCCAATGACGACTCCGATCCCAACTACCGCAACCGCTTCCTCCTCCACCACTTCTCCGATGCTATGGGCCTCTCTGGCCTCCTCGTTCTCCCTCAGTCCTTCGGGTATTCCTCTCTCTCTCCAACTCTCTTCAATTCAATTCGATCCATTCATTGGTCACTCATTCATATTTACACTCCCAATTTGCAGAGCCATTTATTTGGGAGAGACTTTCTGCAGCTATATCAGTATTAACAACAGCTCCAATTTTGAAGTCAGAGAAGTCATTATCAAGGTCCTCTTTCTATATCTTCAATTCTTCCACTCCACTGCCATTCATGAATCAATTTGTCACTCCCTGTGCTTACTGGAACCCCCTTGGCACAAGTTTTAATGTTAGTTATCTTATAATACGTTAGATACTCTAGGAAATTAGTTAAAGCATTCAAAGGAACGCCGAAAGGAAATGGAATCTTTGTATGTAACACTTGCAAATAGTGATGCTTGAGAATCACTCCATGTGTTGTTTAGCTCTTCTAGTCTGGTTCGAAACCCCAGTTACTCTGTTTGATCATCTGATATTATATAAATGAACTCTCTAAGATAATGGTACAAAAATCTCTTAGCCCTTTACGGATATTGGACTTTGTCATACATTTCTTCTTTACCTTTTTGAGTCTGGAATGGTCTTTCACTTGTACATTCTCTGCTGATGATACCCTCCCAGGAAATGCTTTTGGAGATCCTTACCTTCTGTGAGGTCATGAGGGAAATCCTTCTTTGGTTATTTTTTGGGGCCAAAAGGCATGTGTAATTGATGTTTTAAGTCTTTTGTGTTAACTAGAGGATTCTTTTACTCGTTTTATGTTTCCTTCAGGCCACTTATCCAAACCCAAACTCACGTTTCTACTTTGTTAGTTAGCTTGAGATTATTTAAATTAACTCACTAAAGATAACTGCAGAAAAAGCTCTTATTCCTTTATAGACCTCGGTGGAAGATTCTATGACTTCTGTTAAAAGCTGGTCAAAACTTCTTATTCTTAATTATATTGGATCCGTTTGATCAACATTTTAGACTCGTTTTCTTTTAACCTCGTGTCCAGAATCACCGGCTTCCCCTTGTGCGTCTCCTACTAAAGGACAGTTCCCTCCTTCTAAATGTTTTACACTTCAGAGAACCTTCAATAAGGTTTTGTGGGAAATGTCCTTTGGTTATTGTTTGGGGCTGATAGCATATATGTATATGAGAGATTGATTTGCAGCAGAGTTTGTGTTAATTTCTGGATAGCATATCCACTTTTTTCTTTTAAGTTATCTATTTTGGATAGATAGATACGTAAAAGATTCTTTTACAAGTGTTGTAAATGAATTTGAGCACAAAAATGTAAATGTATTCATAGTAGTCCGAGTGCTGAATTTGTTTCTTAATCCTTTGAGAAGTTAATTCAATCAATTATTCTTAACTATGTAAATGACAGGCTGAAATTCAAACAGAGAGACAGAGAATACTTCTTCTAGACACATCGAAATCACCAGTTGAAACGATCCGTGCTGGTGGGCGTTATGATTTTATTGTAGAACATGATGTGAAAGAGCTTGGGCCTCACACGTAAGTTGTGATCGTCCATGTCCTTGTGTCAGTATGTTCATGCTTGCATGCAGTTTTATTTGGATTTACTATGCTACTTCTTTCTCTTATTTTTAATATTTTACAATTTTGATTGCACAAATGCCCTTAGGCTTGTCTGCACTGCATTGTATAATGATGGTGATGGTGAGCGTAAATATCTTCCTCAATTTTTCAAGTTCATCGTCGCTAATCCACTGTCCGTTAGGACAAAGGTATAATTCTCTTTGTTAATGATGTTTATTGAATTATATTCTCAAATGAAACAATTATTGAGCACCTGGGTTTCTAATGCTCACTAATTGATCTTTCAATATTTATATAACTTACGTGCGTGTTGAAAACATTTTTGCAGGTCCGTGTTATCAAGGTATGTCAATGATTTGAATATGCTATTCAAGTGTAAGTAGATATTTTTTTTCCTAGTTAAATATACTGGTCTTAATGCAGTAAAAAAGTCTGATCATGTTCAATGTGTAGTATCTTTTTGTTAATGTTCAAAATTTTCAGATTAGACGTTTGAAATATTGGGATTAGTATTATTTGCTTTTCCATGTAAAGAAAACATAATAAAACTTCTGTTTTTAAAACCCATCAATATTAAAGCAAACAATAAAATCCTCAATAACATTATGATACAGTTTCCTTTTTAATTTTGGGTGTGTTTCAAGCACATTGTCATCCAATGCTCTTAATATCAGTAGAAATTAAGATTCAATAAAAAGAATGGAAGGTTTTCTTGATAGACGATAAGGAATGTGTATAAATATGTATGTGTCTTGTCATTTCATTTTTATCCTCTTTTAAACAATCAATTTTTATAGTTTATTGCCTGTCCAATTTACTTTTTTTATAGATGCTATCAGCAATGAATCCGTTATAGCCAATCATAAAACAGCTTGAGCTTACTATCTACAGTTTCATATCCATTTAAAATATCTCCTGTACTTTTTAGAAAAACCAGTGCTGAATCAATACCACATACTCTTGGTTATTGAAAATAATTAGTCTCTCTTTGTGAATGTATAATCAAATAAGGTGAGGAAGGAATCTAGAAATCCTGTTGTTCTCTTTGATGAAGAACAATGATGCAGAAAAGCCTACACAACCTTAAAATCTAATTATTTTCACTTATTGTCATTATTATTTATCGATACATGATGGATCTGGTGTTAGGAATTCTTTTATTATTTTATATAAAAAATAAACATTTAATTTGATTATTAGATGTGCTTAAGTGAAGTATTTGAAGTACTTTTAACTCATGAAATTGCTTGAACATAATTTGTAAGTTCATTTGTTGAAGACCTTCAGGCTGTCACAGTTCTAGTCCTCAATTTTGGATTGCTTCCAATCATCACTTATCTTTTTTTCTAATATTGGGTAATTGGTTTTGTTTTATTTTTTTCATTTTCAGTTGATGTATTTTTATTAAAAATTACAAAAAAAACACCACCTTTGTTTTGTTTTATGGTTTAACAAATTTGTGAAGGAATGGTAAAAATCTAGATTCTGTTGTTTTCATTTTTTTCCTTCACAGATTGTTGAAATAGGAAATAAAATGAAAGCAGATGACATTTTTTAAATTATCAATGAACACATAGTAACAAAAAAATGAGAATGGAAACTAACCAAACATCTTCCCAGTTCTTTAAGATTGAAAATATTAACTAGCCTTGCCTCCCCTTTTTTCATAGAAGCTTTGACTTGTTAAGCTATCTCCGATTTTTGACATATGTATCTGTCACGATTTGTTTGCTATCAGTATTCAGGTAGAAGAAATGTCATGCTCAAATTCAGTTTAAGGCTTTATGGAAATAATATCAGCTCTATAAACTGAAGTACCCACCCTACCTAATGTTGTGCATTAAGTTATCTACTTGATCTGTTTCAGGAAACTACCTTTTTGGAAGCTTGTATTGAAAACCATACAAAATCAAACCTTTTCATGGACCAAGTTGATTTTGAACCTGCTCAGCATTATAGTGCAACAATACTTAAAGGTGATGGGCACCATTCTGAGAAAGATATGCCTACAAGGTCAGTGCCGTAGCATGTCTTTTGGAGTGAAGCCAACTAGAATTCAACAAATTTCGGCCATTATTTTCAGTTATATTACTTTAGTTCGTCTAGTGCAAGTACATTTAATTATTATTGCTATTGATTATAAAGCAAATTAAATTTTCAGGGAGACATTTAAGCCACCAATACTTATTAGATCTGGTGGAGGAATATACAACTATCTCTATCAATTGAAAACGCCATCAGATGGTTTAGCTCAAACAAAGGTTGAAGGAAGTAATGTTCTTGGTAAACTCCAGATAACATGGCGAACAAATTTGGGTGAACCCGGTCGCCTGCAAACCCAGCAAATATTGGGGACTGTAAGTGTTGTTTCTTCAACAATGATAGTTAATAGAGAATTAGTTATCTGAAATGTGACGAAGTTGATGGCTGGACTTCTTTGTTTCTGTATAACATGCATATGAATCTAGCATGACATGTTTACTTTTCTCCCTCTCACTTTTCAAAATAATAATTGATGATAACATTAGAGCGTTCGAATACTTCTGGTTGCATGTTAAATTGTTAACTTATAAATTTAATGCTTTTAAATTATGATTATTTAGTTTTCTGAATAAACTATGTTTTTCCTTACTTTTTCTGAATTATGCTTTTAAATTTAATATTCATGTTTAATGGTTTTCCTTCAGTTTTCTGAATTATGATAATTTAATTTTCTCAAACACCAGTATTTTGTCTGGAAAATTTTCTTTGCAGCCAGCAACAAAGAAGGAGATTGAATTGCAAATTGTAGAGGTTCCATCTATAATTAACCTTCAAAAGCCGTTTATGGTAATTTTTTTATCTTATACAGGTCTTATGCTGATTATAAACTCGAAGCTTCATTTTTAATACTCTAGGTTTCTTCTGGGCCATGGTCATTTTACATCCTATGTAGCAGGCTAGTAGTTGTTGGTAGAGTCTATTCACTATCTCAGGGAATAGGGATAGCTATTTATATCTTTGTTCTACTTTTAATTCAAGTTTATTGTACTAGCAGAGACAAACAAAAATTTGGAAGCTAAAGTTGTGTGTGTGTTGTTTGCAGATAAAACTAAATCTTACAAATCAGACTGATAAAGAGCTGGGTCCATTTGAAGTAAGCTTATCCCAACATGATTCATATGGGGAGAGAGCAGTTATGATTAATGGCCTTCAATCAATGGTAATACATTTTATCTGGATGTTCTCTGTCTGAGATTGTCAATATTATACCTTTATTTTTCCCTGGCATGGTGCCCTTTTATAAAAAATTTCTGATTTGGAGTATGATATTGCCATTGTGCACAATTCTAGTGCTTGAATTTTGCTTTCCGTTAACTGACATATGAGTTGGAAACCATGTACAGGTTTTATCTCAGGTTGAGGCTTTAGGATCAACAAATTTCAACCTGGTATGACCTTAAGAATTCTTGTGTGGTATTTTTGTCAGATATCTTTGGTGGTGGAATCGAAATTTAGGAATCATATTACTTGACAACATTTAGTCTTCCTATCTTACTTACTAAAGCCAGTCATTCATTTAGCATCATCAGCTTTCTTCTCATGAAAAAATCTTTTATTTTCTCCCAAACTGTTATTATCGTGACTGCCACATTTTTGTGGACAAGTTACTATCAAATCTCTAGTACTTTTTCACTCTTAGGATAAATTGGATCTTTGGATTTTGATGCAACAAAAAGTGCATATATATAAGTGTGTCAGTAGAAAGGTTTGAGCCTGGACACACGTATGCACTTTTCACCTATCATTCATTATGAGACACTCCCATATTATAATAATGATTGAGGTATATCCTCTAGAACTCCAGATAAATATTAGTTGTAGTTTCTGTCTTTCTTTTTCAAAGTGGGACCATGAGAAAGGGTGTAACTTCGGAATAGAGCTTCATGAGGTGTAAACATGAGAAAGAGTAAGCTTATCTACATTGTGAAAACATGGCAGATAGAACAGGATTAGTTGGGAAAACATTCAGTTAGCAAGGGGATTAGGTCATGATGAAAAAGTGGGGAATTTCTGAGTGGGGGAAGGGAGGTAGCAGACCCCTCAAAGTGTCTGCCAACCATTTTCATTTGGTTTTGAGTCAGGGCAGCCTGAGAAGGGGGTTTATGGGTGCAACCGCCCCAGGCTCATGGTTGAAGAGAGCTCGAAAAATTATTTGCATAACTTTTAAAGTGAGATAAAAAGGAAATATAATTTATCTGGTAACAATGCTTTAGCCTTAGCCTCGTCTTCTTGGGTGTTCCGAAACTCTTACAATTTTCAAATTTCAAATTATCCATTCATTAAAAATAACTAAATTCAATTCTCACAAAATGATTAAACCTTTCTTCTCTTGTAATATTTTGTACTCTATATATTTACAAGTAGATAAAATATTTTACATGTAATAGAATATATCATTATGAAATATTTATTTATATTTTAAATATTTAATTAGGTAGTTTTATTTATTATTTTGTTTTGGGTCATAAAATATTGGAACCAGGTCTGTTTTGCGGGTTTTGTTTATCTATATCAAGTTTGATGATTTTTTGGATACTGATTTCTCTCCAAGATTAGTAGGTAGATAATTCAATAAAACAATCCCTATTCTATATTTGTTTCTATTATTATCAACTTTGGCTATTGCTTAATAACTGATTTATCTATTTAGGCCTCATTTTCCAGGATGTAACAAGAGACACGTAGAAGTTGAAAATAATATGAAGAAAAAGAAACATTCCAAATTACAATGCATTGCATGGGTTGCATCATAATATCTTCAAATAAAAAGTAGTGAAAAAAGTAGTAGTGAACGATACTATAAAGAAGAAAAGTTTTAAATTACAATTCAGTGCATGGCATGGATTAACCTCGCTACTCTTTACAAATATGCAGAATCTCATAGCTACTAAACCTGGAATTCAGAGAATTTCGGGAATTACAGTTTTTGATACTAGGGAGATGAAATCTTATGAACCAGTTCCTGATTTAGAGGTTAGTTCGAGCTGTATGAATTGATTGTGTTTCATTCTTGTTCCTTATATCAAATTTTTATATAATACTTGACTTGATAACCCCAAATGTTAGGACCACATTCTGAGTTCTTTAGTTATTGCAGATTTTTGTGGACATGGATTAAATTGTGGCTATTGGGTGCAATTTGGTCAGAAATGGTTGACGGTAACTTTATCTGAGTTAAATGTTCTGTGTCATCAATGCCCCTAATATCAGACTTACCAAGTTCCCAATTGGCGACTCTCTGATGCCAGGCGTAGATTCTCTTCCAGTTAGGACCAATGAATCCTGCATGATCATCAAAGCCTTATTGGACAAAATTGCAAGGTTCTGTAACTAAATTGGAGTAGTGAGTGGTTGATTACGTGATGAGAGACCAAGTCCTTACTTTTATTGGTACAAGAGGTTCAGTTATTTTGATTGTCATTGAAAACCAATCCATTGTCTCATGATGTATTTATCCAACTTAATCATCATCTCCTGTAGATGGATGGTTTACATTGCAGTTTATACTGATGTATGTTAAGTACTGTGAATTATATTAATTATTAAAAAGACTAATCAATTTATTATGGCTTACTATGTATACGAGAGGGGAAGTGCATAACTCTTTGCAAAGCTGAAGGGTTGGTAACTGTATAACGGTTTCATAAAGATAGAGTATTAACATTTTATTTGTTGATTAAGATAACAAACACAGAAAACAATTCATCATCAATTGCTATGATAAAATAATTTTACTTGACTAAAATATTATAATGTTAAATTATTATAATACATTATCAGTGCTTTTACTTTTTGAAGATACTATTGAAAAAAGTAATCTATATTTTTGTTATATTCTAAAATGATAAATAGTTTGAGACAAACTAGAAATTATAGGAATAAATAAATAATAGAGAAGAAGCTTTTGGTATACAATGAATAACTTCAAATAAAACAAGATGTAACCCATTAGGAATTTGAAATTTGAGTAATTAATTTGTATAGGATTTTAGATTCAAATTTCATTACAACCATTCTATTTAAACCAAGTTATTTGAACTATATTACAATAACATATTACTTACTGATACAAAATTCGAAATTTGAACTTGCTGTTATTCTAGTGCAAAAGACCAAAGTCATTTTCAACTTTCAATAATATATACAAGTTCAAAGAAAAAAAGGTCGTTGTATTGTTATTTTTGTTGAATGCTTAGGTCATCATGGTTCAATGAATGAGGGTTGTGAGCCTCAAGCACCTGAATTGGCTTCACTTCCAAGTGGTGGCATGAATGAATGATAAAGTTGGCAGAACACATAATAATTATTTCATAGCTCATTAGACCTCCCCCACTATGAAACATGCTCCACCCAGCAATTTTATTTCATACCATTCATGGATTATATTCCAAACAAAACATAACCAAATACTTCCATTTTCATTGGTCCCCACTCAATATACCACTTATGCTTCAACTCAACTAACTTTATTTCATCCAAAAGCTATTCATTTTATGCTTCAGAATAAAGAGTAAAAAGTGTATGCAACAGAGATTCAATTATAAATAATTATGCATAATAATTTTTTTTACTTTTACACTAATTATTTTAAAAAGCATACTAATAATGATTTTTACCTGAATCAATGATGAATTAAAATAGAAATAAATTTTACTTTGATTTAATTTTTATATAATACCTACCTGTTTATCTATTACTTAGTTGTAGGTTTGTTTTTCTACTCCATAAGTGTATTGGGAGTGCTTTAATGTTTTATTTTTCTATATTTGGTTTAAATATTTTTATAACCCCTTAATATTTATAAAGTTTTTGTTATTTTGGTTTTTTTAATTTGTTCTATATTTTGGTCTTTTTTTTCTATTTTAGTCCTCATAATTAATTTTTTTTCTATAACTATAAGTAGGCTCTAATGAGATTAGGAGGCAACACTCCACTTAAAATTTTGATTTTTATTTATTATTATTATTATATATATAAATTAGTAATTCTATTTTTTATAATCTTATTTTTTTTAAAAATATCATAAAATAAATAAAATTCACTTTTTAAAAAAAATGATAATTTTTTTTATTTTATTACATATTTTTTCTCTTTTAATAAAATAATTATTTTCATACTTTCCATAAAATAAGTTATAAAAAATTAAAAATTATTTTTTTTAAAATAATTATTCTATAATAAATAATAACATTAAATAAAATGTATTAATATAATTTTTTATATTTATTAATATTAAAAATCAAATATTGATTATATTGATTATTTTCACATAGTTTTTATAAATTTTATTTTTAAATATATTTATATCATTTAAAATTAATTTTTTTTCTAAACATTCAATATTTAAATTATTTTTATTTGAAAAAATCTATATAATCATAAATAAAATTATATATAATATTAAATATAAATTTAAACTAATATAAAATTATAATCCAATTTTTCTTTCAACCCTTCATTAAATGTAATTAAATATTTTATCTCATAATATTATATAAAATTTTATATATAATTAAATTTAAATAAAATAATTTTAATTTATAATAATAAAGTATATAATTTTATATATATAATAAAATATTTTTTAGCTATTAATAATATATACATTTTATATTTTATGATGTATTCTTTTAATAAATATTAATTGAGAAAAAGATTAAAATATATTTAATCAATTTTACTAAAAGTTAAAAGATAAGAAGGTAAAAGAATATTCATAATATTTTTATTATAATGAAAATATAAAGTAAAAAAAATTTTATTAATTTTTTTTCACATTATAATATATAAATATGAAATATAAATATTATTTTTTTATAAATTAATTAATTGATTTAGTATTTTATTATATTCTATCTTAATATTAAAATATTAAAAAAATCAATTTAAGTTTTAAATATCTTAAAAAATTATAAACTGATTTTTTAAGAAAAAATAAAATTAATAAGATTAATTAAATAAACTCAAATTTATCCCATAATATTAAAAATATTGTTAAAAAACCTATAAATAAATCTATTTAATAACTTCTTTTCAAAATTATAAAAATTAAATAAAAAATATTAAAATTGATATATTTTTGAAAATATGTATAAATTTGAAATTATTTTATTAACTAAGATAAAATTTATAAAATTTATGTAAAATTTGAATTATATTATTATTTTATAAATATATATTGTTTATATATTTTATATATATAAATAAAAAAATTGAAATGTAAAACTTATATATATTAATTTAATCTTTATTAATCAAATTAAGTAATTGAACAATAAAGAAAAAAAATCATATAGATGAAAAAAAAACAAATTAAAATAAACTAAAAGAAATTCTAATTTAAAAAAAATATTTACTGTTACAGTAGAATTTGAAATATCAAGTGCAAACAACACTACAAATTGCATTTCCACACATGTCCAATTTAAATTAACAATATATTTATCTTTATAATAATACTTCATTTACGAGTAAAAAACTTCAACAAACAATTACTACAATTACATTTTATACATTGAATAAGGATATTTTAAATAAAAAACTTTAATATTTTATAATTATTGAATATATTCTTAATCTACATGTACTAATCTTACACATCAGTCAATTAATCCAATCATTAATCATTCATCTCTAATTATTAAGCCTCTCTATCTTACTAACAATTCTAATTAACAAAAAGTTGTTTATTGTACATGTAATGGAACTAGGTAAGGGGTTGATTGTTGGGTGTTGCAGCAACAAAATCATGGTTTTTGGGTATACAAATGAATGAGATGTTTATAGTTGTACTTACAATAGTATAGCACTTTTAAGATTGATTCTTATATTTTTTTTATAGTCGAGTATTCCTTTCTTTTAATAAGTACGTGAGGTTATGACGATCAAGTCAATATATTGAAATATTGAAAGAATAATATAGTAAAAAATTTTGGATTATGATTTATCTTGTTTAAATGAGTTTATTTATAATTATTGGAGATTTTAGATTTGTTTAAAGATAAAATCAAATTAAAGTTTATAAAATATTACAAACATCACTTCATTAAACCGGTTTTATGAGGATGAGTTAGACTTAAATCTACTATTAATATAGTATCCATAAATTTCTAGTCCTATGTCAAGTATAGAGACTCTCAACGTAGGGAGGGTGTGTTGGAGATTTTATATCCTTTAAAGATAAGATCAAATTAGAGTTTATAAAATAGTGCAGGGTGTGTTAGAGATCTCGTATATCATTTAAAAATAAGGTCAAATTAGAATTTAAGATCTCATATCCTTTAGAGATAAGGCTAAATTAGGGGTTTATAAAGTGGTGCATGGTGTATTGGAGATCCTATATCATTTAAAAATAAGATCAAATTAGGATTTATAAAATAATGTAAACTTTATCTCATTTAACCAGTTTTTATGAGTATGAGTTAAATTTAAATTTATTATTAATAATAATATAAAATAATAAATTTTAAGTATTAGATTTATTGTCATCATATATTTCTTTTTCAAGATTGTATATAAATCTTTGATGACGGTAGATTTAAAATTCATATTATAAAAGTTGTTGAGATGGTTTGATTCTTATGAAAGATTTAGGATGAATGATTAATTTGAGGAATTTAGTTTGGATATAATAGGATGTTGTCTTAATGCTTAAGTGGGTGTATCTAATTTATAAGTATATTGGGCAGAATAGTATTTGATGGAAGGAAGATAGAGAAAATGAAAATGAAAATGAAGAGGTGGGTCTGTTCTATCATGAATGATAAATCTTAATTACTGGCAGAGAAAGAAAGGATGGTAGATCCGAATGCAGTTGCAACTGCAGCTACGCATTTATGAACAATTAAGTTATTACATTATAAACCTCTTCTTTCTTTTTGTGGTCCCTCACAAAAAGAAAAAACCTACACCATTACTCTTTTCAAACTATGTTCTTCATACTAACTTCTCCTCAATTCTTATTAAAAACGTTTCTTTCATCTCCATTACAAGTTATATTCATTACTTTTCTACACTTCCATTTAATTTCTCATTCAAATTCCTTTCCACATTTTTCTGTTTTTGTTTTATTTCCTCTCATCTGTTTAGTCCTTTTCCTCCAAGATTTTAGTTAGGGATTATCATTATTTACTTCAATTGGTAGATCTTTAGCTTCAATCACTACCTTAAACCCTAAACCCAATATATATTATACTAAAATATAAGAAAGTAACATTTCACGGTATTTAAAAGGTTTTTAATGATGAGTATTAAAATATTTACTAATAATATAAAGTATAAAATATTTTTTATAAAATTAGCAAATTTATCATTTATAACTAAATAAAAATATTTTTTTTATATTATCATAGATAAATTATTTTCTTATTTAAAATGAATATTTTCAAAAAAAAAAATTAACTCATCTTCATATATATTATGTGTATGTATGAATAAATTTTTCATGAAATCTTTTAAGAGAAGAAATATGTTAAATATTTTTTTATAAGTTAACTGAGAAAGATTATATAAATTAGATTATAATTGTCAGAAAAATATATTTATTTATCTCCCCTTTAATGGAAATTTGAATGACATAAAACCCTTTACATAAATTTCCATAAATTACAAACATTCTATTCTACTATTCTTTAGTTGATTTAAAGGAGGGAATGCTGAGAAAGAAAATATTCTCTTATTTGGTGAACGAAAAATACAAACAACAGTATAAACTATTTTCTTCTTATCCTCCAATATATAGGAAACAATAAAATGATTTTGGCATTTTCAATTTTTTTTCATTTTATAAAAAAATTAGTACGAATCTAATTCACTATCAAAACCGGTTTAAGAAGTGAAGTTTACATCTCACTTATATTTATAATTTAGTCTCATTTTTAGTTAATATGAAAATTTTCCAACATCTCCCCTCGTGTTGAGAGACTTTCTCAAAGAAAACGTGACCTTTTAACAAGTGATTCAATCTAGGTTCAACAAATTTGCTTAACAATTAAGGTTCTACATAACGGTTTGTTAACAATTTTGTTAGTATTAACAAGTGATCCAATTTAGACTCAATAATCTTATTAACAAGGTTCTGATATTATGTCAAAAGTAATTACGGGTCTAACTCATCCTCAAAACTGGTTTAAAAGGTAAGATTTATACCTCATTTATATATTTATAATTTGATTTATTTTTAGATAATATAAAATTTTTTTAACATAGTTCAATAAAATATTCACACAAATAAGAAGATGGATTATATATTGCTGAAGCTTCTGTCCTACATAATATATGATTTACATTAAGTGATGAATGATGAAAAAAAAGGTTTGAAAATGGCTCAAAAATATGGTGATGAAAGTAGTTTGGGTAGTAATATATTCTCAATATTCTTTCTTGTTTTCGAATGCTTATTAAATTAAGTCGGTTACCTTGTTCCATAATTTTCATGTCATGCATACCTACTACACTATTGGAACAAGAGACATTCACTTTCTCATAAATCATTTTCCATTCAAATTATTACCTAATATTTAACCTAACATCTTTGGCTTTTACTTTTAGAGTGAAAGTAAAATCAAATACAATTTTAAACAAATTTTGAGAAAAGCAAAAGTAGTTGTTTTTTTTTTGAAAGAAAAGTCTTTCTAGGGTTAGATGATTTTTCTTCATAACATCTGAGTTGTTTGTCTAATATTAAATACCTCCATGTTATATATATTATATATAGTAAATTTTCCATCTGTTACTCATATTTTATAAAAAAACACTATAAAAAAAATTACTTCCCTTTATGAGTAATATTTAAAATTAATAAAAAATATAATTTTTTTTATAAATTTTCTATCTTTGTAAATTTATAGGTAAAAAATTAGTAAAAAATTATTTTTTAAAAAAATTTCACAAATAATTTATAGAAAATCTCCTACAAATAATTTATGAAAAAATTTTCACAGATAAATTAATAAAATATTTTTTCATAAATAAATTTATAAAAAATTTCTTACAAATAAATTTATAAAAATAAATCAATAAAAAATATTTAATAAATAATTAATTTTTTTCCAAAACAAAATTTATAATGAAAGTTATATTATATTATACATAATTAGTAAATTTTACTATATTTTAACTTTTAAATATTTATATATATAAATAAGATATATTTATTTTAAGAATAAGAATTAAAGATTTATTTAATTTTATGGTAAAATGAGTTATTATTTTACATTATTAAATTAGAAAAACGAAAAAGATAAAAAAAATATTTTACTTGCTCTTAAAAAAAGTTAATGATCTCTTTTATTATAATTATGTTTTTCTTTAAAATTTAAGTAAAATAACTTTATATATATATATATATATATATATATAAAACATAATTCGAAAATATTATTATTTTTAAAGAAGGAAATAAAATACTTATATTTTTAATGACTCTGAGATGATTCAGTGTAGTTTAGGTGATTATTTAAGTTGTTTATATATATTAAAAAAAAAAGAGTCAACTATATACGGCAATAATCAAGGAGTAGTAAGTAATTAAAAGTATCACGTAAAGTTGAATAGTTGTTATGTATGATTAAGATATTAGATATTGAGTTAAGATATCACAATCGAGTTAGTAAAGTAGAAACAAAAGTTAGATATTATAAGGAAGCAACAATTAATATTATTACGTTAGAGTAAAGAAAATCACTGTATTCTATATTTAAGTGTCTTTCCAGACATAATCACCAAAATTATCCTTTCTTTCTACTGTCTCTTCCTTACAAGCTATCATTTACTACCACAATCATTATAATATCATACTCATTTTAATATATATAATTCTAAATTTCACTTATGCTTCTTTCAACATCAAAATTATAGGAAACTCTTGAAGAAGCCAAGTCAAAAGAAATTTTTCGAATTAAAAGTTTCTATTTTTACCACATTAAAAATTTTTAATTTAAAAACTTTTTATATTAATTAAAAATAAAGTCTAATTATAATATATAAATGAAGAATAAATTAGACTAAATCAAATTTTTAATCAATTTTTACATAATATTAAAATTAAATTAATAAAATTATTAAATTTAAATTAAATTAATTATTAAAATAATAAATTTTAATTAATAAGTTATTAAATTATTAAATAATTAAATAATTAAATAATTAAATTATTAGATTATTAAGTAAAAATTAAATAATTTTTTAATATATTATGATATTAAATAAATTTTAATTAATAGATTATTAAATGTTAATAAATTATAATTTTTTTAATGTCAGATATGGTTGGTTTCAAGAATCATATAAAATCTTAAATAATTTTTTTATATAATTGATTTGAAAAATCATGTTGACTCATAATTATAAAAAAAATTATTAGATTTAAATTAAATGAGTTAGAATAATATTATAGTTAATATATTATAAAATTATTTGAATATATATATATATATATTATATTTTAAATTTACAATGAACCATAAATTACGATGTAAGATTATTTTAATTATGAAATTTTAAAAAAATAACAAATTCTGTTCAAAGATAAAGATAAACAAAAGAAAGGGACAAGTTGTTAAAAAAAAATAGTATACAAAGATTAAAAAATATTATTTGTACAATAATTCATATCACAGTGTGTATAACAATGTTTTTTATATTTATTTTTTTACATATACTTTATTATGTCCTATAATGATAGAAAAGGATAAAAAAGAAAAAGAAAAATGATAATATTGTTTACATTTTATATGAATGATAGAGAGAATAATTACTATTAAAAATGTTTAATCGGAAGAAAATAAAGAATAAAAAAAGAGATACACGGTATATAAAAAAAAATACAATTTATTCACAATGTTTTAAGTATATGGGAGCTGAGAGAAGGGAATGTGCAACCACTCTCCCAAAGAGCGCGTGCGTGGAGACAGAGAGAAAAAGAGTGTGCAAATTTGGATAAGACATTATTATTCATCACTCCAACTTTATTCACTCCCTTCTATCTCTCAATTTTTTTTTTTCATCAAATAAATAAGCGATTTTGCCAAAGAAAACCACACTAATACCATTAATAATTCAATATTTTTTAAAACATCATAACCCTTTAGCATAATTAATTATTTTATTTTTTAATATATTTTTTAAAAATTATCTATATTAAAGAACCAATAAACAAATTTAACCAAGTGAAGATATAAAAAATTACAATATATAAGATATTCGAGCAAGCCATAGACTTATTTTCGCGTATAAATGGACTTGTCAACATATTTTAACATCTCTATTAATTGTAAATATAAGATTATTTAATTTCTTTTACTTTATTTATTAAAATTATTTTCTACATGTCCTTCATTAAATTGAGGTCTCATTTTTAATGATTATTTGATCTAACTTATTTTTTAAAATTTATGTGAATTTCTTACATAATCGGTATAGTTATTCAATAACATTAAATTTTCTCTATATATATTAAACAATTTTATTACATATATTGTTTATTATGGTGATAAAACTTGAAAATTGTTTAGAAAACACAATTGAATGAAGTATAATTTTGTAAGTTAAATTTATTTACTAAAAAAAAATTAAAAGTATAAAATTAATTTTTGTTGAGGTAATTAAGTTAATGTTAAATTTAAAGAAGGTATGATTTTTAATAATTTTGACTTAATATTAAAGCATAGAGGAGTATTAACGAAAGTGTGGTAGAGAGTCTCAATTTATGCTACTTGTCTGTGGAACTTATTAGATATTTAATAGTATAATTAATTAATAAGATAAATAGTACTTTTTTTTAAAATATATTTTTTGTATGAATAATGGAGGGGGAGGGTGTTGATGCGTACACGTGTCCTGACAAGCTCACCGTCTTGGCTTTCAAGAACAGCATAGAAGCAACACGAAGCACTCTCTTTCTCTCTCTTCTCTCTTCTCTCTTCTCTCTTCTCTCTTCTCTTCACTTCTGTGACTCTCACAGAAACTAGAGCGAGAAATATACCCCAGAAGGGTTTCATTCACCAAACCAATTTCTCTCTTTTTCTCTTCTTCCATTTCACAAACTTTCCTTTCTTCCTTGTTTTTTTTCGTGTGATCGCTGCGATGTACGTAGCTTCTATGCGTAAGTCTTTCAAGGACTCCTTGAAAGTCCTTGAAGCTGATATCCAACACGCCAACACCCTGTGGGTTTTCTCCCCTCACTTTTTTTCTGGGTTTTTGTTTTTAACTGTCATGTTCCTTCCTCTGATAATTTTTTTTATTTTTTATTTGAATTTAAGGGTGATCACTGCTCCAAAAGGTTGGTGGCCTGTCAATGGCTGTTACCCTTCATCCCTTTTTATTTTTATTTTTTTTTTATAAAAAAATCTTCTTTTTTTTTCTCTTGGGTTAAGTAGTTGGTGATTGCTTAGTGAGTTTTTTTTCTGGGTATGATGACGATGATTTTCTTATGGGGTTTAGCCCCCTTTTTTTCATTTCTTTGCTTTTTCTTCTGGCTCTGGTCAGTTTTAATCCTTGAATTTTTCCTTTATAAATAGGGTGCATTTAGTTTACGGATAAAGCATGGTTAAATTGATTTTCAGTGTTGATTATTCTTATCTTTCTTTGAGTGTGCCTCCCTGCTGTGGGGAAGTTTTTGTGGGAAATTGTCGAAACGTTTGGGGGGTTGAATTCCGTGACTAGTTGTTTCATGGTATGATGATTTTGATGTTATATTATGGCTTTTTAATCTCTGAACTTTATTGCGTTATTGTATCTATTATTACCTGCTACACTACTGTGACAGGCTACATAACATTTATTGGTTCTGTAACATTTAGTGTTTGTGATGTGCTTGTTTTCCTTTGTTAATATTGCAATGATATTTCTGTCTCAAATTGTCACCAAATATCAATATACTAGTTAGTTATTGGTTGATCAGGTTAAAAAATGTGCAGGGCGTCAGATTTTCCAAGGGAGTATGATGGTGCGTGCCTTCAGATGAGAATGTCATACAGTCCAGCTGCGCACCTGTTTCTTTTTCTGGTGCAATGGACAGATTGTCATCTTGCTGGAGCCCTTGGACTTTTAAGAATCCTAATTTACAAGGTAAGGTATTTTGACTTTTATTTGTAGATATTGAAATGAGGGACTTGGACCAGATGAAGAATTTGCCTCATGTTGTAGGTCTATGTGGATGGGACAACCACCATGTCTACACATGAAAGAAAAGCAAGTATTAGAGAATTCTATGGTATATCTGCCCTTGTTTTTTCAATATAAGCTAAGTTAGTTAGAATTGTAGTTTTTGTTGGTTGCTGACACGTTTGAATTCTTCTCTGAGCAGCGGTCATTTATCCCTCTTTATTGCAACTTGAAAAAGGTGTCACTGATACTGAGGATAAGAAGCAAAAGGCTGTATGCATGGAGAGGTATCGCAGAAGAGATGATGAGGATTATAGGCAGTCTACTGACATAGACATTGAAAGAGAAGATGAATGTGGAATATGCATGGACATGAATACTAAGATTGTGTTACCCAACTGCAACCATGCCATGTGCCTGAAATGTTACCGAGAATGGTACTTCCTCCCACAAAATATCTCCCCTCTCTCTCTCTTTCTCTCTCTTACTATATGGCACTCCTCATTCTTTTACTAGCATGTAGATGTATAGTTCTTTGACTAGTTTCTACTGCGGTTTGATTCTTTGTGTTCTCTAACAATAAACTCTTGTGTTTATGTTTTTTCTTTATTAGATTTGCTGATTTCATGGATTATAAATTATAAATACAATCACTACAGTATTCCAGCCATAGAAAAATGCAGTCCATTTAGCCTGCTTAGATTGTAGAAGGTTTGGGTTTTTCAGTTTGTTTTGGTCGTAATTGTTAATAACCTTGTAAAGTGTCTTGCAAATGGAGGCTGTAAATGGTGAAAATTACTAGTCTCACTATGCATGTTCTGTGCTTGATTGCAGGTGTAATTACAAAATAGGCACAGTGCATATGAAGGTTTGGATTTCACTTGTTATTGCTGCTTGAATGTGAATATTTAATGTTGTAAAACAAAATCAGTATGCTGGTGTAAAATAATTGATTAGAAGAAAACTATTTGAATTGATATAGCTAGCTTTAGTAGGTGACGGAAGGATGTATTTTACATGTATGTCTCCCGAATATCTCTTGGTTGATCAGCACTTGGAGTTATTTTATATTCTGATGATATTAGCACTTCAGTCTGGTGTAGTTTGTAAGGCTTCAAAAGTTAGTTAAATTTATTTCTGGATTTTATGTGTTTTCGTTTCTTGAATATCCAGGTTGTCAATGAAAGAGTCCAGTAACCGTTGTTGCCTTCTGCAATATCTCTTTAATGAAGTCTGTTGTTCTTATATGTGAATGTGAAAGGGCTTCTAAATTAGAGAAATTAAATTGTTCTTAAATTTTGTACCTCTATTTAGTCCTGTAACGACTAAGAGAATTTGTATTGTCATTTTCCTGTGGAACTATTATGGGTTTATTTGTAGTTTGATGTGTTAATTGAAAGTGAATGAGAATAGAAGTTGGTTGAAGGGTCTGGCTATGAAGCCAGACTCTGGTCTTTCTTATTGAATTTTGGTTGAAGGGTAGATCATGCACTGTCTACCTTGGATGACTATTCATATTTTACTTAGTCATACATTTCTGACTGGATAGAAGACTTTTTGTTTCCAGGTTCTTGATGAACCAAAAGTCTGTGCTCATGTATCTATGAGCAAATCTGCCTATCAGCTACAGCTAGTTGGCTGACAGCTTACAATGGTACTTGCAAAGGGCTGATCTAACAATGAATACCTGGAGGATTTGAAACAAAGACCCTTTGGTGGATGCTATTCAATCCTACCAGTTGTTTTGAGCAACCCTCATCTGTGTCTGTTTTCTAATTTGAAACAGGACACTTGGACAGTCATATATATATGTCATTGTTTTGGTGTACATTTAGCCCCCCTTTATTTTAAATTGCTGTCTTTTACCTCCCACCCAGCATTTGGTCCAAGTATTTTCTAGGTTTAGTTGAAGGTTGAAGTGATTTGATAATTTTTGCAGGCGAACAATATCTCAATCATGCCCATTTTGCCGTGACAGTCTCAAGAGAGTGAACTCAGGTGATCTGTGGGTATTCACTGATAGAAGGGATGTGGTAGATATGGCAACAGTGACAAGGGAGAATCTGAGAAGGCTTTTCATGTACATAGATAAGTTGCCTTTGATTGTTCCAGACTCCCTTTTTGATGCATATGACTCTCACATAAGGTAAGTGATTGCAACAGACAGATTTTAATGCATGCTGTTGTCTTGGATGGATAGTTATTCCCTTCCACTTCAAGTTAGTCACATAAAAGCCCGAGTCTCAGTCGGCTAATTGAGTTCCTATTATATAGAGTTGAAGTACTTGCTTCCCACTTCTGCTGCCAGAAGTATCCAGCCCTTGTCTTATTGTGGGCTGGTGGTGAAGTTGAGATGGTAAATTGTATCTATCTAGCTAGCTCATTTGTATATCCCTGTACAGATCGAATTGATTACTTATTAACAAGAGATTTGCACATTGGGTTCTTATCATTTAAGTGTGAATCTCTTGAGAAGCTCTTCTATTTTTCATCATCAATGAATGTATTTAACGGAATGTCTGTATGTTTAGTATCTGTAGCTTATGTATACATTAAGGCCACCCTTAAAACAACTGGCTATATCTCCTTAAAGTATGTTATAATTTTAGTTGTATTTGGATGAAGCTCCAACATCATTCTCATACATTAATCTTAGAAACTACAGTTAGTGTTGAGCCTTTTAGCTGCAGGAAGTAGTAACTGCTTACTAGTATGAAATATTAGTTGGTTGATTTTTACTGAAATGTTAATTCTTGAAAGAGATGTTGGCAACTTTAATTATGAATTTCAATTCAATGTCTTTTATTATGCTTAAATATCATTTGACATTTTGAATATTAAAATGAAAATCGCGTTGAAGTGTTGAAAAGATGAAACAGGAATGAAATATTGTGCTGCAAATAATAGTTATAAATCAGTACATATATTAAACTAAAAAGCCTACACACAGTTGGCAAATCCGAATGAGTATTGTGGAACACTATTCATGTTTTAAGAAACTTTGTTGTTAGAAACAAGTTCGGTCGGGAATGTAATTATTTTTGTATATTATAAGGTTTTCAATTGTAAATGGTTTTTTGTCATAAACAAATGTCTCATTTACGGCTCCAAATACGGAAGACCTGGCTTAGGTCAAGTTTGGCCTTTTCAGAAAATAAATCACACTTAAGACCTTTTAAAGATTGATTTTAAAAAAATATTATATATCATAATTCATATAAATATTATTATTAAAATCATAAGTTTGTCCTTTTAGAAAATTAATTAGACTTGAACTTTTATAAATATTAATGTTAACACATATTAATACACATAAATTGATTTCAATTTAAGGAAAAAATAATATTTTTAATCTTCATGCTAAACTGGCTGAGTATTGTTTTTGGATGAAGAATGTTTCGATTGGAAAAGTTATTTTAAAATTTAAATTGTAAATTCTTACATATATATATATATATATATATATAATGAAATATTATTATTAAATATTAATCCATTTTAAATTTTAATGTGAGAGAAGATATATATATATATATATATATATAGAGAGAGAGAGAGAGAGAGAGAAATAAAGAAAGAAGTGTTGAGTATAATTTAAAAATAAAAGGAGAGATGAATTGGTTGTTATATTTTTTTACTGTTAAAAAATTGTAAATTATATATATATATTAAAGAAATTACAATCAATTTATATTCATCACAGCTATTTTAAAAACAAGCTATTTTAAAAACAGTTATAAAATTAATTGATTAATTCAAAATTTCAATCTATTGAAATCAAATATATCAAGTATTTTCAATTGAATAAATTAATGGATTAATTTAGAAAGATATATATTTAAAATTTTACTTTTAACTGATTAAAAATAAAATTTAATAAAATAAAATAAAAATTTAATGATTTTTTTAAAAAACATATAATCTCTTTTAATTAATTAATTATAATTAAAAAAAATACATTTACAACATCTTATACTCTTATACAATATTTAACTAATTAACAGTATCACTATCAACATAATATATATATATATATATATATATATATTTAATAATAAAATTAGTTGTATAAAATTTTAAATTTTTTATTTTTATAATTTTTTATCTAAATAATATAATATTTTATTTTTCTATAAAAATAAATTATTCTTTAAAAATCTCATTCAAACAAACTTTAAGGATAGACAACAGTGCAATAAATTATTTGTTTGTTTGTATATGAATTGTGAGCATTATATTAAAAATATATAATAGGCTTCTAAAGTTTTTTTTTTGTTTTTTTTTTAACTTCTAACCATATTACTAATTATTAATATGTCCTCTCCTAAATAATAGAAAATAAAGTTATTAATTTGTTTTACAGGTATATACAATAGTAATAGTAAGAGTAAAAATTTTCATCTTAAGAAATAAACCTCATCATACCATAATCCTCTATTAATATATCAATTTTATTTAAAATACATAATTTTAACTATTTAATAGTGTATATATTTCAATATATTAAGCCACTTACCAACATCATAAACATTGAATGAAATTAAACTTAGTTTTTTAGCTATGAATATTGAAGATATAAATACTAAAAATTATTTGGTAAATATGGTAACTGAATATATTAAATTCATTTAAGCGGTGAAAAGTGTTAACCATTAATTATGTGGTGGACTTTAATAAATGATTTTGCATAAAAAATATTAATATAAAATTAAAAAATATATAATTTTAATTAATCCAAAACATTTAATTAAAATTTATAATTTGTAGAAAAAAATAATGTTTATGTTATCCACAACATCTCAACAAGAGTTGCTGTGGTGTAGTGGTTATCACGTTAGTCTTACACACTAAAGGTCCCCAGTTCTATCCTGGGCAGTAACATATCAATAGTTTATTTTAGAAAAATATAAAATTTTATGTTTGAGTTGTGTAATTCAAACCATTTATTCACAAATAATATATTGAAAACAATTTTAAAAATGATTCACTAAAAGAAAAATATTCCTACAAAAATAATTTTGTGATATTAAAACAATTTTTTCCTTTCTATTTTACTTGTGAATTTTTAATTTTTATCCAATTGATATAATATCTAGTAATTGATTCATTTCTAATTCAACCCTTATTGAATATAAGTTGAATATTCAATAATATATCATTTCCTATTGCCATAATATTAATCTATTCCTCAAACTAGGATTAGGAAATTGAATTTTGAGAACAAATTCATCCTTATTCATTTAGTAATTTTTATAATATTTATAAATTAATAGACATGAAATAAGAAGAAAAAAAATTAAATGATAGAGGGTGGATTTTGCGGGACAAACTTTTATGAATCACTGTTATATTATTGGAACCATTAACGGTATGCTATTATTAGTATTATCATTTATTGATTAATATATTATTATCATTATTTTATGTAAATTAAAATTACTGTTTGTTTTCCCTTTACTTAATTAGTATAAGATTTTTTTTTATAATAAAAAAAAATTTAAGTTCATATTTAAAAAAAAAAAAATCAAATAATAAGTTAAAACCTAAAAGTAAAAAAACAACATTTCAAAATATTTATTATGTAAAATACAAGAATTACTACAAGAATTGTTCTTCTTCTCCTTAGTGTCGTTGCTTCTTCAGCCTCTAACTTCACAGAATCAGAGCTTCCATAGCCGTTTCTCTAACTCCGCTTAATCAATTTTCCTACAAAGCATTGCCACTTCTCTTCTCTTCTATTCACCATCCTCACTCCCCAACTTCACGTGATCGTTTCAAGTCCTAAACGGTGCGTATCACCGTCTCATGAAACCCTTTTCGCCCTTGTCATTGGGTCCTTCAATTTCACTCTGCAAAGTGTCTCTGTATGCTCCACAACTATGAAACGAAGTGAGGTTCGTGATGGGTTTTCGTAAAGTCGCACGCTTTTTCTTTCAATTTGGTTGCTTCACCTCTGCATAAAGACCACTTTAATCAGAATCCGATTAAATAGAAAGAAAAGGTGGTGGTATTGGAATCACAATGCCAGAGGTTAGGATCATTGCCAAAAATTTCATGGACATGGTGGCTTCCATGCCCGCCATGAAGCTGGACAAGCTCTATGGAAATGGATTCATCTGTGAGGCTATTCTCAGGTCAATTTTATTCTAGCTTTTTTTATCAGTGGCACTAGTTATTTTGGGTTCAAAGTTTCCTTTTGGTTTATTCTTTTGGGAAATTAATTGAGGATATTATGCAAACTTATTGAAAAATTATGCATCTTTGTTTGCCTCAGTAACAGATTCTTACCCGTTCACCCTCCCTTCATATGGTGTTTAGTTTTAATTGCTTTTGAACTTTATGGAATGCAAATGACACCAACTTGATAACTTGATGGTGCCTTAAGCCATTATTGTGGAATTAGTTTGGATTCTCTTTTTACCTGTAAGTTCAGAGTTAAGAGGGCTAGAGAAGTGGAATTTAGTTTCTTTCTTGAATAGTACTCTGTGGCTTTAACAGATATATATATCTTCAAATATCAGGTCTCTTCCACCTCTTGCGAAGAAATACGTCATACAGATGCTGCAAATTGATGTGCCAGTGGCAGCTAAATTGTTGGAGGAGTGGGTGCTTCCGGATGGAGTTTCAAAGCACAGAGTAGCCATTGATAGGTTGGTTCAGTTGAGAGTTTTCCTTGAAGCTGTTGACAGGTACTCATTTACTTACTAATGATAAGTTTTGTTTTTTCATGTTTTGTGAAAATGAAAAGTAGAATTTGTGCTTCTGAATGATTTGAACTGATTCAATTAATTTCAAATGAAGATTGTATGAATTCCAGCCCTTAGTATGGAGGATTCACACTATTTTGTCATCTTGCAATTTTTTATTTTTATTTTTTTGCATTTTTGCGTCTAGATAAGTTTCCATAGTACTAGATTGTCACTTTTACAACTTTGGAGCCTTGCCTTATCCAATTTACTTCAGGCAGTTTTTCTCCTTCTGGCAGGAAGAATGAAAAAACATACAAAGTTAATCCAACATATCAGAGAAGTCTCCAAAAGCTTTTAGTTCAAGGGTGAGTAATACATATTTTCCTTTCCTTTTCTGTTTTTTGACCATGGTACAAGTTAGCTTGTCTGTCACTGCTATGATGAGGATGTGATATACAAAATTGTTTATTTGAGTCCTTTGATAAAACTATTCTACTTTATACATTATGGGTTAGTTAACCTGTATAGGCAGTGGATGGTCTCTCCATGACATTAACTGACCAGAGTCGCTCCTCCATTCTGAATTTTTCAAAAGAGCAATGCAATTGTTAATATGTAGTCTGTAGTCATACTACAAATTCTCTTTACTTTAGCTAGTAATATTTCCTTGCGATTAAATTTGCAGTGGAACTTTGCCAAGGGAATCAATGCCTTCCAATATTACTGTGAGGCTTCCAACCTTAGAGAATCTTGAGGCTTATGCTCTAGAGCAATGGGAGGTACAATCGATCTTTTCATTCAACTTTTTTATTTTGATAAAACCTCTGTACATTTACTTTATTCTTAGTATTGTTTGTTATATAAGTTACTCTAGTTATTATTTGATATGCAGCTGCTTGATTAAATTTTGACTAAAACGAAGCCTAAACTCATCTATGACTTGGTTTTGTGATGAACTAGTGTTTCTTATTGCAACTTATAAGCCCAACTCAGGTCGATAAGCCCTTAAACATTAGCTCTTCTCTGATGAAAGTTTTCCAGCGACGTCTCCTGAGTCACAGGTTTTGTTTCCTTAGCAGTAATATTTCTCATTTGTAGCATTTGCCTGTATGTGTATGTGGGTATTGCAAACTGTATCTCGTGTTTAATGTTATTTTCTCATGTGCCAATACAGAGACAAAGAAACTCCAAAATTAACTGAAAGTGGTTTCCAGTTTTTGGTATGCATCAAATGATTTATAAGCCAATTGAACTTAATGTAACGTGTTTTCCTAAATATAAAATTTGTTCATGTTGAATCACAGTTGATGGATACAAATGCACAGCTTTGGTACATCATCAGAGAATATATCTCTAACTCTGAGGTAGTTCTAACTTTTTTTTTTCAATAATATTTTTGCAATTTGCTTTGTACGTGCTCTTTTTCATCCACATTTGGTGCAGGATAGAGGTGTTGATGCAGCTGAGTTGATCTCATTCATGCTGGAACTTAGCTTTCATGTCATTGGGGAGGTAAGACATTCTTTCTCCTTGATGAGATTTTTGTAACATAAAAAACTTATATTATGGTATTCTACATTATTTACACCAAGTGTTGGAGTGATCAGACTTTTTCTTTTTTTCGTTCCCTTTTCACTATAGCTATGTTTGCCGAAACTGCAAGTTTACTTCCTTTACATGTAACTGGAATATAATGTGACTGACACTCTAGGTGTTTTCATTGCATCAGGCATATAGTATAAACACATTGACTGATTTTCAGAGGAGCATAATTAATGATCTAGCAGACCTTGGACTAGTCAAACTTCAGCAGGTTATATAATATTTCTGTGCTTAATTTTAGATCTGACGAGTGTCGTGATGATTTTAATTGTATATTTATTTATCATATCACAATTTGTCTCACTTTTCTTTCTTCTTTTTGTGACAACTTCATAGGGCAGGAAAGGAAGTTGGTTTATACCTACAAAATTGGCGACCAATCTTTCAATGAGCTTGGCTGATTCATCATCTAGAAAACAGGTTTCTTATTGGTTTCAGAATGGATTTATTTGATTGAAAATATAGCTTCTTTTAGGAAAACTTCACAGATGTGCTGAATAGGGGAGGAGGAGGCTCTACATAGTATATCAATGTGCTTGTTTGTTTCAGATGCATTTTTTCCTTTGTGCCTTGATCACATAGGGAGACTTAATCTTTCGGGGCATACTTTTTTTTTTTTTTTTTTATATTAATGTGATTTATTTCAATCAATATGTCCAATTTCTTTTGCTTGTTCATATGTGTGGATACTACTTTTGTTGTTGTTGGTTAGGTGTTTTGGTTGCTTCATCTCATTCATTCTGAACTTGCACACACTCATGTTCTTCCTAGTTTTCAAGTTTTACTGGATAACATAGGAGTTATCTTGACTCTTGTTCGAGAATCTTTTGTTGACTGTATTATTACTTACTACCTAAGACTGATGACTGCCTAACATTTGAATTAATCTTTGTTTGGCTTTAATAAATGGATCCTTTTCTTGTATGTGACTATATAATGGCCTTTCTTTTAAAAAGATTCCTCGTACATATTTGTGAATATTAGTGAAAAATGTCGTTCTACTTAATTTTTTCAGGGATTCGTTGTTGTGGAAACAAATTTTAGAGTTTACGCTTACTCGACTTCTAAATTACATTGTGAGATATTGCGGCTATTCTCAAGGTGTGCCACCAAATACTTCGTAAAATGTTATATTTTGCAACTTGTGTCAAATAAAACCTCTGGTCTTTCCTCACTTTCACTGCCATTGTGTTTTGGCACTACTTATAGATATTGTGACATTTTTGGAATATCCATAATTTTTCTGATACTATTCTTATATGAAACCATTATTAGCTATTAATATTTGAGCTGCCTATTTCAACAAAATATTATATCTTAGTATCATTACGTTGATGTATCCAGGGTAGAGTATCAACTTCCTAATCTTATTGTTGGAGCTATTACAAAAGAAAGCTTGTATAATGCTTTTGAAAATGGCATTACAGCAGATCAGGTACGTATTAGAAAATAGAAATTTATGATGTAATACCTGTTTTTAAAATGATTCTTGGTTTCTTCAGGTAGATGCTCATGCTATATTTCTTGCTATGCTTTTTGTTTGGAATAAGGGGCCAATTACTTAAGTGTATTCTTGAAGGAATAGGAAGATAACTAACCCAACTTACCCACCATTCATTTAGTTAGGAAGTTACATTAGACAGTTAGGTAGTTGGGAGTTAATTGCTATAAATAGAAGTGTAGTAGATACTGCACAGGATAGTTTCTGGTGAAACTCATTGTGAAGGAGACTGCTGATACACGATTTCTCACTAATCAATTCGTAATAACAGATTTATTTTCTCTCTCTCTACCTCTGTATTGTGTGAATTCTTTTAATTGTGCGTACCCATTGTATCCACTTTGCTTGTTTGCTCCCTAAACACACCATTTCAGTTTTGTAAAATACACCTTTACATAAGTAGTTCTTCAGCAAGAATATTAAACTCGTCAATTTTAAACATGATATGCGGGGACCAGCCTCAACCTTAGCCCTCTCTGCCACTGACCCTTCATTTGAATGACCTACATTGATAAATAGATGCATTTCTTTACTTATACTTTCTCATCCTAACATGCTTGTAGTTGTACACACTATCACTAAAGCTTTTGGCATTCTTTTACTATCTCTGTAGATTAGTCTTTAAACATCAAGTGAATTTACTATTAGAAATTTAGTATGAACAATCTCTTACACAGACAACCATGTCCATTGATGTCACAGATAGTCACTTTCCTTCAGCAAAATGCTCATCCTCGTGTTGCAGAGAGGATACCATGTGTGCCTGAAAATGTCACAGATCAGGTTTTGGATCTTAATATGGTGTTTTTGGCACGTAAGCATTTGCATTGTTTGCTTTCATTTTCTGAATGTAGCATCTGTGATGGCAACAGATTAGGCTGTGGGAAGCAGATCTAAACAGAGTTGAGATGACAGATGCATATTATTACGATGAATTCCCTTCCAGAGTAAGCAACTTGCATCATTGATTTGAGTTGATGTCTTAAGAACATGGCCTTGCGTGTATGTCTGATAATTTTATGATTTGTGAGCAGGATGTATTTGAAGGTGCATGTGACTGTGCTAGAGAATGGAATGGTTTGTTGTGGGAAGATTCAAAGAAAATGCATATGGTGGTTAAGACTGAGGTACATCCATATGTACGAGATTATTTACGCCGTCAAAAGTAGGAGCAAAGGCAACACCATCAACATGCAATGGAAAATCTTACCAATAATGCATCATTATGTTTCATATCTTTCTCCCTTTTAGAATTAAAAAGAAAATAGAATATCTTTACCTTCAAGGTAAATTAGTTTTGACCTTCTTCCACTTCTGTTGAAATCTTCTTTCTTTTTTGGAGGGTATTATTTTAATGCCATGAAACTTTTATATTTTTAATATAAATTAAAATAGTTATAATTTATTATAGTTAAAGTATTATAAAACATATGTTTTTTTTAATGGTTTAATAAATAAATTCTAAACATGTGTCCTAATATTCTTATTAATAATGTAATGAAAATGGACGGAATTAGATTTTTTACATTTTTTCATACTACACAATGTATTGTTTTGTTGTTTATGCCACTACTTCAAAAATTGCTCTAAATTTTATTGAGATGACGAGGATAAACCCAAACTCCAGTAATAATATAATAAAAAAATTGAAAAAAAAAATGAAGTATCTAACATATCCATTTTGAAAATCCTGTTCCTATCCCCAACTTCCAATTGTTTTATCTTGTCAGACAGATTGATTCAAATTGCAATTGTGAAGATGTCATAAAAACTTGGGAATTAGAAAAGAGGTTCTTAGGAGTTTGAAAACCTAGGTGTGATGTCAAAAGTCTTCCATGAAGAGCAATTATTTACAGCCTGTTTGTTTACAAACACATGTTTCTTCTATTAGACCTGAGAAACTGCTAAAGAAAATCCAAACAAAAATGCACTCAATGCGTGCTTTGTACACGCATTTAGTATAACTTTTCACTTCCAATCTAACTTTCCGAGGAAGCGACCAAGAGTTTCTTCCATTTGACATGAAGAACAGCTTCACAATATTGAAACCAAAAATACTATTTGTCGAACAAGCACAAAATCTGTTTGATCAATTGACATGCACAAACTCACTTTAATTAAAATAATATATAATTCTTTTTAACATTTCAACATGTACTTAATGTATGATAATGCGGCCACTTAAACTTTTTGTGTTTCAACAAGATATGAAACAAACCAAAACTCAAATTGTAAAAGAAACTACCTCTAGATAATAATGTAAATAACTTTATATCGCAATTTAAATCATTATCATAATTTTATATGTATTTATTATGAAGATTAATAATAATATAATTTAAAGTTTTAAAATTAGTTATGAATTATAAATTGTAATTATTTGTGCAATACAAAGGCTAAAATATTAGTTAAAACTAAAAGTTAATATATTAATAAAGAGGAAAACACATGCAATATGATATTTTGTCGATGATAAGGATAAAATAAAAATAAACTCAATAAACAATGTAATACATCTTCTGAATTTCTAACAAAATTATCATATATTTTTTATGCCATATATGTTTCCATTTTGAAAAATTTATACATTTCGTCCAAAGCTCATAAATGTTAGGACTGACCTTGTTAATAACCTTTAACATGATTTAAGAGAAATTCCCCTTACAATATAACCATGAAAGAATGAAGTATAAATTTTGGATTTCATTTAGAATATAACCAGTAAAGAAAGTATACATTTTGGATTTTTGTAAAAAAAAAAATGCTAACAACGCTACTGACTAAAATTTTAGAAAATTATAATTTTTTTGATAAGTTTCATTTATTATTTAACGAGTCTCTCTTCTGTTTTAGAAATAAGACCAATTAAAATTTGCTATTTTTAATAACTTCCAAGAAACAGTAATAATGTGTTAGAAATAAAACATTTGAGTGTTCCTGTCCCCTCTCTTTCTGGTAACTATGCAGAAGTACTAGGTATATCACCAGGCGGGTTAACGGGGTGTACAGGTTGTGGCTTTGGCTTTGGCTTCTGAGCAGGTTCAGTCTGAGGCTTTGTTTGCCTGTTAGGACAGACTTTATCAGCTTCCTCAGCTTTAACATCAAACTGCAATATGTGAAGGTATATAATTGGATTATTACAAATGACCTTTTGAATATATTAGTCAGAGAGAGAAGGAAAGTTGCAAATCGACAACATGATTCACTAAAATAAATTGGCCATTCAATAAAGACAGCTTGATATAAGGGAAACCATCCTAATATTTCCAATGCAAACTAATTGATACAGCAAAGAGATTTAGTTTTCTATTTGATGAACCACATTCAGTTTTAAATTAGTATAAGATGTAAATGTATGAAACAACATCATTTAGTTGAAGCATGAAAATTGAAGAAGCATGAAAATCGAATAATCCACTTTGGTACTTCACAGGAAAGTCATCATGCCCTTGCGAGAGCCATACAGCCAAAATATGCACCCCCATCGTGTGAAGCAATTCCAATATTTAGAACCTTGAATGGAATTACAAATCAATTTTGGGATACATTTTCCTATTTACTTTTTCAAATTATAAACAAGAGAAGTCATTGACGGTTTTCAAATTTCTGAGACTGAAATTCCTGATAAGAATCATGAGCAAGAGAACCTCGGTATAGACAATACACAAATTGATTGTGCCGATATAAAGAGGTTTGTGATGATGACTAGAAATTAATATAGGGGTTAGATGGTAGATAGTATTTTTGACTTTTGGTTAGACAAATAGTGAAATATGAGACCCTCTAATGGACCATTGTTTATTGCACAGATCATCTAAAAGTATTGTTATTATATCATCTTCTAGACTATCTATTAGATCGTGTGGTAGTTTTGACCATCTACTAGATTATTTATAAGAACGTTTAGTAGTATTAGTTAGTGTATCAGTTCTCCTATTTTCTTGTTTTGCTTGAACTTTGTGTAATTTTCTTGGATAATATGTTTGATTCTTTCTTTCATTCTTTTTTTCTTTTTTCTCATGGTTGCAAACTCAAAAATTGGTACCGATTATAGAAAACTAGGAAAGAAAGTCAAAAAGATTTGAAAGATAACCACTAAGTTTGATATCAAGAAGTTCTCTATAAACAATGACTTTGAGCTATAGATGATCAAGCTGAAAGCTATCTTGATACAATAAGGTCGAGTTGAAACAATAAAGGGCAAGACAAACATATTACCTTTTTTATTGGAGAAGGAGAGGATTGATATGATTAACAAAATAGGAGTGCCACAATTCTATGTTTTAGTGATAAGACATTGAGGGAAGTTGTGAAGGAGAGGATTGTCACAACAATATAGAGAAAACTCAAGTCATTGTATATGAAAAAATCTCTAGAATACAAACTTTATTTGTAACAACAGTTGTATTCATGCAAGATGGTAGAATCAATAACAATGGTGGAACAATTGATAGACTTTAACAAGGTATTGAATGATCTTCAAGATATTGATGTAAAGCTTGAAGATAAGGATAAGGATTTACTACATTTGAATACATTGCTTAAAACGTTTGAACATTTTAAAAATGCTTTGTTGTTAGGGAAGGAAATAGGAAGTTCAAACTTCAATGAAGACCAAGGAGCTCTAAAAGTTTCAAGATTCTAAAGACATATGAAAATGGAGTTGGCTTGAGTGTCTAAAAGTTTAAAGGCAAAAACAAGGAAGCAAAGAGGAAGAAATTCCAGAAGTCTTCTAAGAAGAAGATAGAGGAGCAAAAAAGGCTCAAGTGCTTTAATTGCAAAAAAAGAGATCACATCAGTAGAAATTGTCTAGAGAGAGAAGAAACTTCTCGTCTTGCGAAGAAGTCTATAGATGTTGTCGTTGTATCTGATAATTACAAGTTTGTAGTGATATTGGTGGCATCGATTTTATATACAAAGGAGTTGAGTTGTGAACTTAGGTTGCACTTATCACATGTATCCGGTGAAAGAGTTCTTTGAGACTTTAGAATTGAAGGAAGGATGTGTAGTTCTCTTTGGGAACAATAAAGTCAGTAAGGTGCAAAGCATGGGGTCAGTTAGACTGAATATGTTTAACAACCAAGAGAAGTTGTTGCATAATGTGAGGTGTGTTATAAAGCTTTGTCCAATAAGCATGTTTGATCTTTTAGGACTTTCAACCAAGATTGAGCAAGGCATGATAAAGATTTCTAATGTAGTATCTACACTTGTTAAGGAGTGAAAAGAAAAAGTCTTTATATTCTTGAGGGCAAAATTGTGATTGAGCATACTTTTATGGCTAGTCAAATGATGCAAGATAAGGCAAAATTGTGGCATCTGAAGTTGGGACATGTTAGTGAGAGTAGTTTGATGGAGTTGAAGAAGGGAACCTATTGGTTGGTGATAGTTTGGAAATATTGGTGTTTTGTGATTAGTGCATATTGAGAAAGTCTCATAGATTGAAATTTGAGATTGATAAGCACATATCTAATAGATTGTTTGAGTATCTTCATGCAAACCTTTGAAGTCCAACACAAACTTAGATCATGGAGGAGGGTCTTATTTTCTCACTATCATAGATGTTTTCTTAAAGGGGGTATGGATATACATCTTGAACAATAAAAATAAAATTTTTCAAAGGTTCAAGGATTGGTACACTATAGTGGATAATCAATAGGTAACCAAACTGAAAGTGCTTATGATAGACAATGATTTGAAATTTGTTTCAAAAAAATTTAATGAGTTTAGCAAGAAGGAAGGGATAAAGAGGCATAAATGGTCTTACAAAGAGGATGAAAAAAATCAATTTGAAACATGTGAGGAAGCTACTAGGAGCTACTTTGCCAAAGACCTTCTAAGGTAAAGTTGCAAATATTATAGTTTATTTGATAAACAATTATCCATCATTTACCCAGAATTTTAAAATTCCCATGGAGGTGTTGAGTGGAAGACTAATAGATTATTCCAATCTGAGAGTGTTTAATGCCTTGATATTTGCACATGTCAAGAATGGAAGCACTAGTAGAGAGGTACATCTTCATTGCATATGCTGTAGATGTCAAGAATGGAAGCACTAGTAGAGAGGTACATTGTCAAGAATGGAAGCACTAGTAGAGAGGTACATCTTCATTGCATATGCTGTAGAAGTGAAAGGATACAAGTTGTGGAGGTTGGACCCTAGACAAACAAGATGCTTCATTAGCAAGGATGTCATATTCAATGAAACACAAATGCCAATGATGTAGACAAATTTGGAGAGGAACAAAGAAAAATTTAGTTTGAGGTGGAGACTCCTTACTTTGGATTAGACCTTCTATAAGATTAGATGATGAGTATAGACCATTAGCTTCTCAAACTAAGAGGTCAAAACGTGTCAACTAAAATTCCACAGCATACACATGATAAGACGAGGAGAAAGATCAAATCTATCAAAAGGGTTTGGGTATGCTAATCTGATTTGCTATGTTTTGAGTATCTAAAGAGGTAAATGATTTGGATCCAAGAAACTTCAAGGAGGCACATGGGAGTACAAAAGGTCACCAATTACAACTTGTCATGGAAGAATAACTTGAATATTTGAGAAAAAAACACACATGGACACTTGTAGACTTACCTAAAGATCAAAAGGTAGTTGAATGCAAGTAGGTATTCAAGAAAAAGGAAGAATACTATATGTGGAGGAGGAAAGATTGAAGACAAGATTGGTGGCGAAAAGTTTTACTCAAATGGAGAGAATTGATTATATTTAGGTTTTCTCACCTATGGTAAAACATTTTTTAGTAAAATTTTTTATATCAATTGTTAACCAACAAAATCTAGAACTACAACAATTGTATGTTAAGACAAATTTCTTACATGGAGACTAAGAGTAGACCGTTTACAAACAACAACTAGATGGTGTGTTGAGAATCAAGGAAAAGTTTAACTCTTAAGGAAGACATTATATGGCTTAAAGCAAAGTCTACGTCAGAGATACAAGAAGTTTGATGATTTCTTGCAAAGGACGGGATTACTAATGTGCAATTATGATAGTTATCTCTATATTTTGAAAAGATATGTTTGTATTGTTCTTACTCTTGTATATAAATGATATCCTTATAATCAACCAATAAAAAGTTGAAATTGGAAGGCTCAAGGAAAAACTAAACTCTAAATTTGAGATAAAAGATCTTGATCCTACAAGGTGAAAACTTGGGATGGATATATAGAGTGAAGTTGCATTTATCTAAGTGAGATTATTTGAAGAAGGTTGTATAGAAGTTTAGGATGCATAATTTAAACCTATGCGTACACTTTCGGGTATATTCAAACCAAATACCAACAGCGAACCAATTACATACACAAAAGCTTCCACCAAATCTGAATGGGTAGAAGCTACGGGTAGAAACTATGAAACGAGAATATGATGCTCTTCTTCAGAACAATACTTGGACAATCACCAAACTCCCTACAGGTGCTAAAGCTATTGGGTGCAAATGGGTATACAAAAACAAGTACAATGGTGATGACAACTTTGAACGTCACAAAGTCAGGCTGATTGCCAAAGGTTTCTATCAAACCATGGGCTGATTATTTTGAAATCTTTAGTCCAATTGTAAAAACCACAACAATTCGCACTGTTTTTACTATTGTTATTTCTCTCAAGTGGCACATTCACCAAATTGATATCAACAACGCTTTTCTGTATGGAGACCTTCAAGAAATAGTTTTCATGCAATAATCACTTGGGTTCTCCACTCCTGACCCCAACCTTGTATGCAAATTGAAGAAAGCACTTTATGGACTTAAACAAGCTCCATGTGATTTTATAAATTGTGCAACACTCTCACATCTCTTGGCTTCACCTCCACCAAGAGTGAAACATCACCAAGTTCAGTGATTCTCCAACCCTTTTCATTCTCATATATGTAGATGATATTATAATCACTGAAAACTCATCCACTATTATTAAAACTCACTCATTCTTCATTACTTTCTGGGTATTGAGGTGTTCAGGTGCACTAATGGTTTCCCTATCTAAAAATAATCATGACATTCTCTACAAGACCAACATGCTTGATGCAAAGTCTTAACCAACTCCAATGATTTCTTCGCAAAAACTCACGACTAATGGTTCCACTGCTAATGATCATGTTCTATACTGATCGATAGTTGGAGCACTTCAATATGTTACCATAACTCAACCAGAATTGGCTTACAGTGTCAACAAAGTGTGTCAATATATGCACAACCCTCAACAGCATCATTGGCATATTGTAAAACGTATTTTACAATATTAGCGTGGCATAATACATCATGGATTACATTTAAAACAATGTCAACAACTCACTCTCATTGCCTTTTGTGACTCTGCCTGGGGATTAGACCTAGATGATAAAAAATCAACAACTGGATATTGTGTTTACCTTGGTTCCAGTATCATCTCTTAATGCTCAAAGAAACAGAAGGTGCTTTCACGTAGCAACACAAAGGTTGACTATCGCACCATAGTCTAATATTAAATGGATACACTTACTTCTCACTAAACTTCGCATCTCAATTAACATTCCTAGAATTTTCAGTGATAATCTTGGTGTTGTTCTTCTTGCTTTAAATCCAATTTTTAACTCAACGCAAAAGCATTTTGAATTGGATATTATTTTGTTCATGATTGAATACAAAAGAAATCTGTTCAACTTGTTCTTCTCCCTTATTCAACTAGTTAATATTCTTACCAAACCCATTTCAAGTCCCAAGTTCATGGAATTTAGACATAAACTCATGGTCTTTCCCGTTGTTCCTACCATGAATTTACGGGGGACTATCAATCCGAAATACATAAACAGTAGCACTTCTGTTACGTAAACTGGAGTTGCACCACTGTATATTTCAGATATTCTGTTTTCCTCTTTCTCTCCTCTCCAACATGTATATATACGTTGCTTCTCCTATGTAATATAGAAATATAATACACATTTATTTCCATTCAATATACTGTGATTCTCTGCAACTATACTCTCTTCATCCCTGTTTTCCTATTTTTCACTTTGCAAATAAATATGATAGGAAAAACTGCTTATAAGAAGCAAATATAGAGAAAAAACATAATTTCCTCCTGTTCTTGTTAAGAAGACTCTAATAGTCATTTCATACAACCTCATTCGAGAGCCCTTTTGTGTGCGTAAAGGGAGGGGTAGGGGTAAAGCTGGAATGCATATGATAAGCTAACCAAAATTTATGTTCTTTAAATCAAACTGACCTTGTAACTGCAGCCAGATACACAAGCACGAAAACATTCCTGTAAAAAAAAGATTAATTGTCATTAATTTGTAAAGTTTAATGGTACTTAATTATTAGAAGCAAGCACGTTGCAATTGTTCAGGAGCAGCCATTCCTTCTCAGCACTACCTAGATTTCATGGCTGAAAGCTGGATTACTAATGCTGGCTTGACAATTAGTTGACTATTATATTTAAACAATCGAAGAAGCATGAACAATCAATTGTAGTTCACTCATTGGGAAGAACAGACCAAGTAGCTTATCACCACAAAATACTTTTTCTCAACAATTTATATACAGAAACCTTTCATTTAAGGTTGCAGAAACAAACATTAAAAGTTAAATTAAAACTAAAAGAGTGAAACCATTAAAGAATAACTTAGTTAGAATACATCAGAAGTTACAAGTTGCAATCACTAACATGTAAAGTAGGAAACATATAATCTGACACAAATTACCTCCGAATAACTGGCAGCTCCAGGGGAACGATCAATATAGGCACTCCACTGCTGGTCCTTTAGTACAGGATCCTTGTAGCATATTTGATTGCAGTCCTCCAAACCTGGTTAACCAATACTCTTATCACATGTTAATCTTGTTCTGTCACTAATCAAGTCAAATTTTTACAATCACACCAATTTCATTTTTTTACTCATAATATATGTCTGGAATTAAATAAGATAAATCATGTTGCTAGAAATACTCTTCCTAAAGAGATAAACCAACAATTTCTGCCAAAGTCCATGTTTGATCACAAGTCTATTTATATAAATTTTTCTATAAGTAATTCTAGAATAAAAAAATAAAACACAAAAATAAAATTAATTTCTCAATAAATTAAAATTAGTTTATTTAAGTTAAATATAGTCATTTAGATAAATTATCATAAATTAATTTATGATGTGAATTTCACAATTTCATTATTACTGATTTACCTTATCATTTTACTATTAAAAAGAAAGTGACTTACTGTTTTACTATAAATTTTTTCCCTAAAAAGTATTGTTTTAAATTATAATTATTAAGGAAAAAACAACTATTGTAAATTTTTAAAACAATTATGAAGAACAGAAACAGGAAAAAAAAAATGACTAGAATTTATTGTTAATTTTTTTTTTTTTTTCATTCCATTCCTAAGAAAAATAATAATAATAAACAAAAATATCTCACATTCTTCCCATGACTCGCCATCTGAGTTGCAACCCTTTTTGCAGAATACTCGCCCTACAATACAACAATTACAATCGGTGAGGGCAATAAGGAAAATAAATAATGAATTTGAAGTGCAGGTGCAAAATCAATTAACACCAGAATAACCTCAGATCGACATCCATCATCAACCAAAATTGCTGCTATAAAATAGCCTTCCATGAGAGAGGAACATGGTTTGTTTTTGAGTTATCTCAATTCAATATATTATATATCAAAATAATTTGAATTATTCAACATATAATATACCCAAACATTGAAAATCAGACGTTATGGGTATGAAAAAGATTACAAAATTGAACATTCTATCATTCTATGTCTTGCATGTCAAATTTAACATTTTTGAAATTTAGAAAAGTAAAAAAGAGAGGAAATAGTGAAGAAGGTTAGATTATATTACATGGTATTTTTGTAAGAGCAGCGTATTTGTTGGTGCATTTGTTTCCACATGGAGACACCCATTGCTGCGGTATCATCTTGTTTGAGTTGCTCCCAAAGAATGAAGAGAAGAAGCAAAGACGAAGAGGGTAGTTTGGTCACTTCTCGTCCGGATACATTTTCTAATTTTGTGGGGACATTTCAATATTTCTTTCAGAAAGATGAGCATGACACTCAATTTATTAAATATTTTTATTGAAATATAAAAGTTATTTAAAATTAAAATATCAATTAATTCAAATATATTTTCAAATAATATAAAGTATAACTCGAAATTTAAAATTCAATCAATTCAAATAATAATTAAAAAAAAATCGAAATTAATTTTTAAATAATATGATTTAATTCATATTGAAAGGTAAAATAAGAAGAGAACAAGAAAAAAATAAAAGTTTATTAAAATAAAATTATTTATATTAAGAAAAGTTATATAGAAAATAAAAAAATTGAATAAAAATTTATAATTAGTTTAATTGATGTGAAATAAAAAAAAATATTTAATAAAAATTATTAAAGTAAAATTAATATTATTCAATGTGAATAATTATTTTAGAAAAAAAATTAATAAAAAATGACTTTATTTATTATAAAGATGATATTAAAAGAAATAAAATTATGAATTAATAATTTTTATTTATATTTTTATAATTTTAATAAACTTTAAATAATAAAATAAAATATTAAAATTAAGTTAGTTACTAAAAACATAGTTACATATCATTATAATATTACTTATTTTTTTAAATTAATATAATGAATAGAGTACTTTAAATATGAGTAAATTTATTTTTTAACATGTATTTGGATTAAGAAATGAATTTAAAAAAAATAGAAAAGAAAAATAATTTTAAAAAAATAATAACAAGTGAAATTATTTAAATTAAAAAATAAAAATAAAAAATAAAATAATTTTATTTATTATTTTTAAAAAAATTAATTTTTTATTATTTTTAATAAAATTTAAATTATTTATTAAAATATAATAAGAAAAAAATATTATTTTAATAATTATATTCATTATTTTAATATTATTATTATTATTTAAAAAAAAATACATGGATTATGGGTAACCCATAAACATTGTGGATGTTATACGCAATAGTTTTCCTCTTCTTTATTCTTATCTTCTTTTCTCTTTCTTCTTAAATGTATATAAATATATTCTATTTTTTCTTTATCTTTCTTTCTGTTTGCACAATAAATCCTTACAAACAAAAATCAATAATGTATTACAACATTAAATTCAAATAAACATCTATTCATTTAAAAATCAACAATGTAGTAGAATTTGGTGTTTAATCTAATTTTTTTATTTTAATTAATTAATTTGATTAGATTAGGTTGACTTTTTTTAATATAATAATTTAACTTAATTCAATTACAATTAGATTCTCTTATATTAGATTGAGTAATTTAAAAAAATTATGTATTAAGAAAATATCTCAAAATAAATATTTATAATATTTTTTAATAATAATAATAATAATAATAATAATAATATCTTTCATCAAACTCATCTACAATGATATAATAAATAGGCTGAATGTTAAATATCATAATAATAAATTATAAAAACTACTATTTCATGTCAATAATTATCATGTATAATTTAAAATATTTTATAGAATAGTTATTTAAAAATATTACCAGTTTATTTTTAAAATTTTACAAAAAGCAGTTAAAAATAATTGAATTAATGATCTATTCTATTTTTTAATGAACTGAAAGAGCATCCAATATCTACTTTAAGCAGTAGGTTTTTTTTTTCTTTTTGCATTTCTAGACTAATGGGAAAAATGGTATAAATGACTTTTAAATAATAAGAATAATAGAAAATAAATAAAATAGAGAAAGAATGGTAAATATAAACAACGATTTAAAAGATTTATAAAAATGAGAAGTGAAAAATACGATTTTTTTTTAAAAATGACACATTATTCTTTTTTAACTTAAAAAAAAATAAAGAAAAATAATCTAATTATATATAATTTTTTATTAATATTTTTTTATTATAATAATAAATATTATTAAAATGTATGTTGTTTTTTTTTTCTTTAATAAATCTTCATCAATCTAACAAAAACATATAATATAGACTATAAACTATGAGAAATAAAATCTTTTTATTATGATTTTTTTTATGGAAACATAAAAAATAAATTAACATAGACATATAGAAATATCATACATTCAACTAGGAAAAAACAAATTATTAGTAAAGTTAATTAGTTAGTTACATATACATATATAAACTAGTTGCAAAACATAATTAACTCATAATAACTATAACCAATTTTATTAATACAATTATATATGTCTAATTGAATGTTTAAAGAGTAAATGTTATAATTAGGCATCACATTAATTTGAGTGTAGACATGATTATTATAACTAAATGTTGAGTCTAGATAATTGCATTAAATGAAGATGATTTTAAGGTGAACTCTACTAATAATAAATAAATATATAAAAATCTTACATAAGAAAAAAATAATATCATAACCTACATCAATATATATTTAATTATAATTATAACTATATAAATAGATGTAAAAACTAGGTATAAGATATAACTAGGTTACAACAAATTAATTAAGTACAATAGCCTCTAAATATATTGAATGTTTTAAAATTAAACTCTTCCATTCATATTAACTAATATAATAAAATATTTTATCTAAACAAATATTAAAAATTTTAAAAATAAATTCATCCCCATTTGAATTTATTTTTTAAATATTTAATATATATTCTAATTAAGAATTTTTTTTGGAGTAGATAGTTTAAAATTGATGATGATAATTATTTAAAATAGAAAGAACATACATTTATATGATTTAAAATAATTTATATAAGTCCTACGAATTTTATCTATTTGATTCATAGATCATCATAAATTTGTAAACACATTCCAAGATCATGTATTAAAATATTAATATTAATTCTTTTTCTTATATTCTCATAATTTTAGAAAAAGATTCTTGAATAGGTTAATCTAGATTGCTTATCAATAACGTTTTCTTCAGTATCATTAATAGTTGAATTTAAATTTAGTAAATTAGAGATTATTTCATCAATCTTATCTATCTCTTTTTTAAAAAATATAAATTTATATATATTTTTTGAATTCAACCTAAATTTTTCAATATTTTAATTTCAAATCAAAATAATACATTATAAAACATTAAAATAATTAATAAAAAAAAATTATATTACACATACTAATATATTATAATTATGAACAAAAATAATAATAAAAATTGTGTCTATTTTTTTTTTAAATTTCTTATCTTTTAATTTTTAATATTTTACCATCTTCTTATATAAAAGATTATTTTGATATGTTTTAATTTTTTTTCAAATTAATAATATTTTTCAAAAAAATATACATTATAAATATAATTTTTTTATAATAGATAAAATATTTTATTTTTTTATATATAAGATTATATATATTTAATTATTTTAAATTAAAGAAATTTATTTATATTTAATTTTTTTATAATATTTTTATATAATTTTATATTTTGTAAGATAATATATTTTGTAATTTAATTATAATTTATATAATAATAAATAAAAATTAAAATATTGGGAGGTGTGTCCCTGTTCTAACATCCATAACTCCATATTTTATAGTTAATTATGAAACTAAAATGTTTATAAGTTAAATTAAATATAAAATAGAAATTTAAAAATAAGTATGATATAATTTTTTAATTGAATAATAAAAAATATATTTCTCTTTTTCCTTCTATACTAAAATGATAAATACAATTTGCTTCCAGAATAACTTTCATTGTATGAATTGAAAAGTTAACGATACACTTTTATTTTTATATCCCCAATAAACTATTATTTACAGAACACATGAAAATTTCTCACTAGAGATAAAAATCATTAGCATACATAAATAAATCTTCGATATTAAATGTAAAACCCCATCTCTGACATGCATATATATAATTTTAATCCTTAAAATTAATATATAAAATGATAAATAAATAATTTAAATAAGAATTGAAATAATTAGATGCAATATATTAATAGAACAAATTTTCTAAATTAAAACTGCAGAATTTTACAAACTCTCAGTGCTTTATACCAAATGTGTTTATGTACATATAAAATTAATCGTTTGTTTGATCAGGTAAGGAGGGAGTATGATAACTCCCAAAAAATGAGGGTTCAACTTACATAGTTTATTGCACCAGGGCTACCAGGCATTACTTGACATAAGCAATGGTACAACCATAATTCATTGGACTTTCTGGTTCATGATTAGTGATTCGAGGGTGATTTTGCAGAATATCAAGTGCACGCTCCTTAACAGCACCAGTTCCAGTCCCATGTATAACAAAGAGAACCGAATATGGCCGACTTGCATTAATTGTCATCTCAAGGTGGATAGAAGCTTCTTCTACTCGCATACCTCGTAGATCCACTGTATTTTTAGATGTTCGCACCACTGGACCATAGGAAATATCATCATCGTTGCTTTTGATGTCTACATTACCCCTGTATTCTCCATTCCGCTGACTCTACAATATTAAATCAAAATGTTATAACTTGGCATTGATTCCTGACCAATTATCATCATACTTGGAACAATCCCCCTCTTTTTAAAACATAAATCATTTTATCTAAGTATTACTGTACGGAGAAGTTATACAACGACATTAACAACAGAGAAATGTCAATAACAAACTCTATTACATTCTTTTAAATAAAGAATTTATTAGTAATCCTCGTGATGTGAACTTGGAAAAAAGATCAAATCAAAGAAGGCAATTTAACAAGAATATATATAATCTAGATTTTAATTTTTTTCATACACCATGGCAGTAAAGACAAACTTAATACGTACCTGTCTCCCCTGGTGTGTGGAAGAACTAGTTACAACATTCTTTGCCTTAGATGGAATAGCTACGATGTTACTTTTCTTTACACGGACTTTCACTTTACCATACTGTACCAGGATTGTTTCATCATCCCCAAGTGATTCTACCACTGTGGCCAATTTACCCCTCAATCCCTTGATATGGACTTGCTCTCCAATTTGTGGAGTATACGAAGTTTGATTAGCTTCATTCAATTGTTCAGCAGGAGTATGAGCTTTTACAATGGAGGCAATGGCAGATTCATATTCTTTAATAAGTGAATTTAATTGATCACGACCAGAATTTCTGAGTTGCTTCTCAAATTTCTGTATCAGAGTTTCCATCTGAGATTTTGCATCCGCAAGCTCTTGTTGGACCTGTTGTGTTTCCTTTGCCATAAGTTCCATTTCACGTTTATCAAGGTCTTCTGCCTCCCCGTGGATCTTTGCAATATGTAATGAAAAAATGAGGCCAAAAAAGAAGGATAAAAAGAAAAAAGAAAAAAAAAGCAATTCCAAATACAAAGATATTCAATTAAAACCTGCTGGTACATGCTCATGCATTCTTTCGCTGAACAAAATTTTCCAGCACTAAATGTAATATGAACATTTGGGAAGGAAGAACTTATGTACTTAATTTATATTATAATTGGTGCATATAGTCAACTAGAAAGCCATATTCTACAAGCAACTCCCTCAAATATGTTGAAATTAACGTTTGTTCATCCTCTAAGGATTGGTCATATCTACTAAAGGTTACAACTTACAAGACACTACATATTATGTACAACATCTCCATCTTTCTTTGATTTTCGGGTCAATTTACTGCATCCTAACTTATCAAGGATGCAAAGACAAATTTGAAAAGGACCACTATTGATTGTAATACTATGTCAACCAAGGAAAACAAATTATAATCAACAAAAAGTAAATCTGTTCCCAGAAAAACATCTAGATTGTACCTCATTGTACACGCTCATAATTTCTGCATGAATGGATGCAGCCTTTCCAGCCTGAGCCTTTAATCGTTTTCTTTCCTCCTGTAAGGACTGATAAAGCATTCCTCTACGCTCTTGTTGCTGTTCTGGTTTAAGCTTCTCCACCCATTTTTGTGCCCTATCAATTATATTTCTATCAAAGCCAATAGATTGTGCTATGCTTAATGCATTTGAATCACCAATACATCCCCAGAGAATTCTATAGGTTGGTTGTAATGTTTCAAGTGAAAATTCCATGGCTGCATTGTCAAAACAGGTATCCTTTTCCTTCAGACTACTTAGATCAGCATAATGAGTGGTTACAACAGCCAAGTTTACACGATCCTTTAAATATTGTAAGATACTGGCAGAAAGTGCAACACCTTCTGAAGGATCAGTCCCACCACCGATTTCATCAATGAGAACAAGGGATTGTGTTGTGGCCACTTCCAAAATCTTACAAATACGTGATATGTGCCCACTAAAAGTTGAGAGGTTTTGTTCAAGGGACTTCAATTTGGAGGAAATCATAAAGATCAGACAACGTATGAGACAAATGCATGATCAACAAAAAGTCTTTTGTTTTTAATGTCCGTAAAAAAGTTAAGATATTACCTGGTGATCTCCAATATCTGCAAGGATAAGGTCAAACCAAGGAAGTTTTGGATTGTTCTTGGCAGGCAAATGCATTCCAGCTTTTGACATAAGTGATGCCAGGCCCAATGTTTTCATGGAAGCAGTTTTTCCTCCAGTATTAGGCCCTGAGATCACCACCACTCTAGTTCTACGTCCAATTTTAAAGTCAACTGGCACAGGGAAGTCAGATATGCTCTGTGACGTATATTTATTAGCCATTGTTCCATGTCCATCACCAAACTTAACAGCATTTCCAGATCTTAGTGCAAGATTATCTGAAATGATCTCAAGAGAGGACTCCAGGAGTAATGGATGTCGTATACTAACAATGTTTACATTTAAATTGTCATCCTCTTGCGGATCCAAAATATCATTGTCTTCATCATCGGAATCACAACCTTCTAAACTACCTAATCTGAAAATGGGACATACCCCATTCATCCATTCAGCATATGAAGCTCTTGCAAAAGCAAGATCAATCTCAAGAATTTTATCCAATAAATGATTTATATCTGATTTTGAATTTGCTATTTCAGATGCAAGCATACTCAAAATTGCACTCTCCTCAGCCTTCTCAGAACTTGAAAGTCTAACTTCCAAGTTGTTCAGATCTATTGCATCTTTCGGTTCCATAAAGTAAGTTGCTCCGGAGCTGCTGACATTCAGAACTACACCACCTGGAAGCAAATATCTATGGGATGCCCTAATGCCCACACACATTCTCGATCGACGCTTAGTTACTAATGGTTTGTCAATGCCCCCAGCCTGAAAAATTTGGGAGGATACTTCCTTCAACATAGAATCCAAAATTTCTATGTTCCTCTTTCTTTCTGATCTGATAATCTCCAGGTCTTCACTTGCTCTATCAAGAATTATTGAAAGATTGCAATCTATGCAAAATTCTATTTTACGCTCCAAGCCCACTTGAAAATTACAATTTTGCAGTATTTCAAGTAGGGATAAGTACCTGATGGGAAACAATTGCATCGATAAAGTTAACAGTTCTGATGATTATCTTGGGATTTCTTTAAGGTAGCAATTATGCCAAAAAGAACGAGTGCAATCAGAGTATTACACTTTGAATGTTTGTTACCTTTTGAGATAAACTTTCTTTTAAGGCCTTATTGAGATATGTGAATCCATTACCATATGATCTATGCTCCAAACTTTGTCAGGAAAAATACAACACCTAGCCAAAATGCATAAAAGAAGTTGCCGGTAAACTAAATCAGACTAAAAATATACCCGTGAAGGTTGGGAAAAGCTATTTTTACAACTTCCTACCATCCCTCTGACTGGCTCAAAAATAGATACCACAGCATCAGAGTCATAAACCTTCTAGAATTCCAATCCAAGTCATGATTGACATATTATAATTTTGCTTTACTTTTACACAAAACTTCTCCCCACTGTGATCTAATCACGAATCCCTAAATTATCACGGAAGCCTAACTACTAAATCTTTGATCAGAAACTCTAACCCTTTTTTTATTATGTGCTAACTCATTACACTGTTAAACTACCAAAGTTTGACTCCAATTCAGTGTATGTTTCTTGCAGTTCAAACCAAACAATTCCAGTAAAAATAACAGAGAAGCAAAGAAAGAAAAAAGGCTTCACTGCATTTTTAGTTACTTAGTTAACATGACTGTGAAATTTTGGTCATTCAAATTCCGATTGCATAAATTGGATTCCCCACAATTAGTTTACATGACTAACTATGACATGGTTGCATAACTACTTACCTACAAAATGTGGAATATTTGAAATAAATGACATAACAAGTATTTGACACAATCTCTGAAATAAACTTCTCTACACGCATAGAATAGGAAAATAAGAAGGTAAATTGAAGTGAGTTTCTCTCATAAGCAAAAATCAACTTATGTCCTTAACTTTAGAAGTTTTCTCGTCTAACTTCTCCAAAAGTTAAGGTGCATAATTGATTGAGAAACTCAACACGTTTTACCATCTTATTTTCATTTCAAAATAGGGTTATATTAACTTAATTGTCATGTTGGCAGTGCTTTAAGTAAATGTGTGTTCTTATGACAACAATAAACAAAGAAAATGTCCTTCTCATTTGGAGTAAATTAACGACTTAAACATCGGATAAAACTAAGACCGAGGAACCTTAGAGTAAATGTAAGAAAACTCGAAAAACCCAATTCGCACTACTTTTCCATCATGATGAGAGACTGGAAATTGCACAATCGCCATACCCGAGGCACTTAGAAATGCAATTAAGCCAAAAAAAAAGAAAAAGATTCGCATATACCTTTGTGGATTATTAGAAGCGGAAGTGAAGCGTTTCAAACTGTCGAACAATTCCCTGGCGGCGGCGAGCGTGCGGCGAACGGTGCAAAGCTCTCGGGTGGTTAGCAAGTGACCGGAAGTGGCGACGCCGAGAATCTCCGTCAAGTCGTGGATACCAGAGAAGTCGAGCGGCTGAGCGAGGAGTCTGGCGGCGGAGGTCTGATCGAGAAGCTTCTGGCTCTGGTGGCGGGTGCGGCCGACGGGCAAGCGGGCGTTGAGGGCGGCGGCGGAGCCCATGGAGGTGGAGGTGAACGGCGAGAGCTGCTTGCACACAGAGCTCCATTCCAGCGTCTTGAGGGTGTCGGCTTGGAGTGAGTTCGACTCGGCCGAGTCAGGGTTGGAATAGGAACAGGAACAGAGTTTGAAATTGAAGAAGGGTTTGGGTGGTTTATTCACCGGAACCAACACGTTGCTGCTGAGTTGCATCGGTGACGTTGCAGCTTCTGTTATGGATTGGGTTTCGCGTTTCGACCTTCGTTTTTCTATGCTATTCCTAGCTAGCGTGGACACTCAACGGCGTCGTTTAGTTTCTAAAAGATTAACACTCACCTCACTTCATAACCAAATTCAGACCAACTCCATCCACCGAGTTAACGGTAATGTTTCGCGCAAACATTTGCAAAGATAACATAACATGAAAATCTTCGATTAAAAAATACAGATAAGCTAAAAATAGATAAGGAATCTAGAAATTTCATCTATTTATGTGGATTTCCAAATCATATATCTTTGGCCCACATTAATAAAATTCTTCAGAATTTTGAAATTAACCATTAAATATCACACGCAACATAAATTTTTGGCAGCTAAAGATAGTAATCCAAGGACCATATTAATCCAGCCATGTCATCCGCATAAGCGCGAATCATAATAAGGACGTAGCAGAATAACCCAGCAACAAAAACAAACTTCCAATTCCATGCCATGACCACAGTGGCAAGGGAACCCAAGAAGAAACTGAAAACGCCAGCTTCAAATCCCAGACCAGTCAACATTGAGAAGCATAAGGACATCAAGGAAAAGGCTCCACAAGAGATCAAGTTCAACACTTTTTTACCACCCTTCTGCTCCTCTTCGGTTTTGTCCAAGAAAAACGAGTACGCGGAGGTGAGCATCAAAACAAAGAAAACCACATGTGATGTGAGCAAAGCGTTTTTTGATATGCGCCATGGGATGGTACAAAGCATGATGCAGGAGATAACGGTACCCAGTGCGCAGTATATGAGGATGACGAGAAGACCCCACGAGCCGCAGTGGATGAGTTTGTTGAAAGGAGGGATGATTGCGAAGGTGATGAATCCGACCAGAGTTGATGCAAAGCCGAGCAGCCTCCATAGCCACCGCGCCCTGGTCGCCGCGCGATGGCGTTTCTCAACTTGGACATAGTCTCGCACGACTGCAGCAAGCACCGGGTCCATCATGGAAAAGAAGGGTTGTAGTAAGGTGTGAAAAGATGATTGGAGAAGAAATGGGTGCGTGAAGGGAAATTGATGCGAAATGTTGGGTGTGGAAAATGGTGGCTGCGGGTCACGTTATTCATTTGTTACTTTGGCATTGGCAAGAACTTCCACCGTCCTAACCGTGATTGAAACGGAGGAAAACAGGGGCCCAGGGATTCACCAAGTCAACAAAGTTTAATGTCTGATTGGATAAAAGATTGTAAAAATAAGTTTACAGCAGTTTTAAAAATTAAAATTTATATGAAAATGTAGTTTATTACCACGTAATTTTTATATATAGTATAAAATTAAAATTCAGATCAAATTTAATGATGGATTGCAATTGGATATATACTGATTGTAATAATTTTAAAATATATATTTTAATTAAAGATAGATAATATTATGAAAAAATGTGGATAATTCAAAATTTATAATTGTTATTATGTAAAGAAGATAAAAAATTTATGTTCAGAGAATTTACTTGTTATTAATGTAATCTAGCATTACTTTTTATTAATATTTTATAAATTTCTACATCTTAAAATATAATTTATGAGGATAAAACCAAAAATTATATTTTTATAATTTAAACTTATTTTTAAAAATATAAAACATATATAAAATATAGAACTTTTATGTATATTAATTCTCTTTAAAAAATATGAAAAACTTTAAAATTTATAAATAAATATTTAAAGAAATAAACAATAATATATTTTTTTTAATGATATTCAACTTTTTTATATATTTAATTATCTTTTACCATAAATCTATTTCAATAATAATTATGCTTGCAATTAATTTTATATAAAAAATATTAATAATATTAATAAAAAAATGAAATCTTTAATATAATCTTTTATATATCACAAAAAATATTATTATAAAAAAAAGTTACTTTAATATTATTATAAAAAATTTTATTTATATTATATTTAATAAATCTATTTAATTTTAATAATTTTATAAATTTTGTTGGAATGAATAAAAACATCAAAGTATTTAACAATTATAAATTTATTAATATTATTAAACATCAAATATTTCGTATTATATCTAACAAAGTTATATTAATTTTTATATTCCGTATAATTTCATAAATTGATATTTTGTAATTATGATATCTAAAATTATTTTTAATTCTTCACGTTATATCTAATATCTTAGATCTAAATAATGTTAAATCTGACTATTCCTCTTATTTATTCATAATATCAATTATTTATTCATAATATCAATTATTACTTCTAAATTGTTGATATATAGATGATATATAAAAACTTCCTCCAATCACCAAGCTAATAATGTGAAAATAAATGTAATGTAACTTCATTAGTAACCCTACAATTGTTACATATAAAAAAAACAATATATCTATTTTCTTAAAATTTCATATATAGACATTTTGTTGAATCTCAATGCTAAGTGAATATTTCTTCCAACCACTATTTCGCACGCTAACAATGTAGAAACAAATATAGTATAATTTTATTACTAAGTTCATAATTGTTGTATTTTCTCGCAAACATATTTTTGTGTCAACCTTCTTCTATTATTTGATTTTCTTCATAATATTGTATCCTCCTCTTTTGTGTCAACCTTTTATGGATAACATTTAGAATTCTTAAGGTCTCAACAACAAGTGTATGGTCTAAATATTACATATTTGTTTAAAAGTTTATTCTTTTATCATTTCTCAAAATCCAACTTATACCTTTCTTTATAATTTTATAAGCTTTGTGAAAGTTTTTTTCATGATTTATAAATCTTACTCTCATCAACAATGCCCAACTTGTTCTAAAGTAAACAAATTATCATATCAACTTCAAAATAGTTGTCTGATTTTCAATTTTGCCCGAAATCAATCCCAAACCTTCTTCATTTTTAGAATTACATGTAGTAGACCATTTTATATATTCTTCTTCTAAACAACGTTATCCAAATACATAAAATAATACAACTATTTATCAATCTCCGATAAAATATTATTTACCACCTACTTTTGTGATAACTTTAAAATATCTAATATTTGGAATACTCTTAAATAATAGGACCCAAGATAAGTGCAAGTAATATCTCTATGTTGAAACCTAACCCATATTTGATCTTCTCGTTTGTGTTATTAAATACATGTAAATGTAAACTAAAGAAACAATTTTTTTCAATATTAACCTTTTTTCCAAATAAGCTTCTTTACAATTTTAGTAAATTCTTGACAACTTTTTTGCCTCAAAAAAAAAATTATAAGATCATTAACATAAAATATGAGATATGAACATCATAGCTTTCAAACTATACATGATGAATTTTGTTTTACGTATGTCACATCTTAGTACATCTTTATAATACAAAATACTATGAACTCATTTAAAAAAAAATAGACATTTCAACTTTATATCCAAAAGAGTAAGATCTTCAATTTTCAATACTCTTGGAAAAGACCTATTATTTTAACTTAACATTGTATATTAGATTATTTCATTACATTAGGTTAAAAATCCAATTACCAAAACACATCTCAATTTCTCTGTAAAAAAAGAAAATTAAAAAAAAAATTCAAAGAAATCATATACTAATATCTAATATCATTTCATATATTTACCAATTTATTAGATAAATCTTAATAAGTAAGTTTATTATCTTTCATTAGACAAAAAAATTATGTCAATATAAATAATTTTTACAACTTTTAGACCTAATTATATATTCTCTTCACATATTTTTACACTAATTATCTATAAAAAAATTGATTTAATAATATAAAACAAATATAATTGAGAATTTAAGAGAAAAATAACAATTACATTATTTATAATATTTATTTATATTGTAAGATTCATATTTTTTTCATAAAAAATTTTAAAAACAATAAAGTCATCCATAACTATATTAATTTTTTCATAGATAAAATAGGAATAAAAAAATATAATATTAAACAAGAATATATAAATAATCACATAAAAAATAAAATAGATAACAAAATTTTAAAAAATTAACTTGATAAAAAATTTAACTATAAAAATATATTTGTCTAATGTTATGTAAAAAAAATTTAATTATTTACATTATATTAAATGTGATAATAATTTAATTAATAATTATTATTTTTAGTTAATATTTATTTACAAATTTAAATTATTATTATTTTGATTTTTTATCTTAATTTTTTTAATCAAATTTTAATATTGTTTATTTTATTTTTATACAATTGTTTTCATGCAATATTGTTCACTTATATTTTTAATTTATTTATCTCTTTTACCAAAATTTTTGTAATTATTATCGATATTTTAAATGTTATTTTTTTTTCTAAAAATCTAATTAAGAAAAGAAAGCCCTAAACTCATATTTTTAATTATGTACTCAAATTAATTATGTGAATTTTTTCAATAATCATAAATATTATTTTATTTTAATTTATACTAAAATATTTTATTCAAAATAAAAAATACTAACACTATTAGAAAATATTTATTATTATTATTTTAATTCTTTTTCTTTTTCTTTGGAGACACGGAATTCCATTCCTTTGGAGACGCATCATTACCATGCAGCCACGTGTTGGAGAATCCATATAGGGTATACTACTTTATTTAAACAAGTAATTTTTTTCACAGGGAGTGGACATTGTCTTGGTTGATTCGTAATAGGTTTAGGTTTAGGGTTTGTGCGGTTTGGAAGCAGAATGGGTGGATCAGTGAAGGATGTGAAATCAAAGGGGGAGGTCGATGAGGTGGTTGGTGGTGGTTCTCCGGTTATCCTTCACTTCTGGGCGTCTTGGTGCGAAGCTTCTAAGCATATGGACCAACTCTTCATCCACTTGGCCACTGATTTCCCCAATGCCCATTTCTTAAGGGTTTCCTATCTTTCTCTATCTTCTCGTCTATTCTTACCCTCTCTTTAGCTTTGTGTTTTTTTTTACATATCTATCATGTTTTGCAGGTTGAAGCCGAAGAGCAACCCGAGATCTCCGAGGCTTACTCCGTCTCTGCCGTTCCTTTCTTTGTCTTCTGTAAGGTATTGTCATCAGTTATCATGCCTTCTTTTACCATGGAAAGTGTGTTCATTGTTTAGTATTATTTTATGTGTTTGTTCTGCTCTAATTATTGTGTGTGATGTTTCTTTTATGAGGTTGCTATCTAGTGTCTTCTGGCCCAGTAAATTTTTAGGACAAGGTGTTAATTCTGAATTAAATTGAAGAGTGACTTAATGAAAATTATGGGTCTCTTAGATTTGATATCTTATGATGTTGTTTGTGTTGATGTAATAAGGTTAAATTTGTGTGGAAAGTGCAGGATTAGTTGGATTTGCTGATAAGGAAAAATGAAATAAGTTTTTTCTTTAAGTTAAAATTAGTTTATGTATGAGTTAGATAATCAGGTTTTGAAAAAACTAAACCGAGAGAGTTTCTATATATTAGTTTATGCAGAAACTCTGTGTATAGTTTAGACAATTGCATTTAAATACTAAACTAAAGTTGAATTTATATAGTTCTTTTGCAGGTTTATTATCAAGACCTAGCTATGAATTTTTTTTCATGTCATTTTAATGATTATGTCACCATGTAGACAAATGAAATGAGTACCTTTGTTTTATTTCAATTATGATATCGAATCTGTCATTTGGGATTGAAAATCATTCTTACCATCTTTGCTTGACTTTAATAGTTGATTAGAAGTTCTTTTTTGTCAGGATGGCAAGACCTTTGATACATTGGAGGGAGCTGATCCGGCAAGCTTAGCCAATAAAGTTAGTAAAGTTGCAGGCTTAATTAATCCTGGAGAAGCTGCTGCTCCTGCCAGTCTTGGGATGGCTGCAGGAGCTGCTGTTCTTGAAACAGTGAAAGAATTAGCAAAAGGAAATGATTCTTCAAAGGAGAAAAGTCAAGTTCAACCAGGGCTTAGTGGTTCTCTTAAAAACCGATTGCAGCAGCTTGTGGACTCTAATCCTATCATGCTTTTCATGAAAGGAACTCCTGAAGAGCCAAAATGTAAATTTAGCAGGAAAGTTGTTGATGTGTTGAAGGAAGAAAAAGTTAAGTTTGGAAGTTTTGATGTCTTGTCTGATTTAGAAGCTCGCGATGGTTTGAAGAAGTTTTCTAATTGGCCCACATTTCCTCAGCTTTACTGTAAAGGTGAACTTCTTGGTGGGTGTGACATAGCAGTTGCTATGCATGAGAATGGGGAATTGCGAGAAGTTTTTAAAGATCATGGAATTGATACCCTTGATGAAGCTAAAGATAAAGAATCAGGAGATGCCAAAGGTGGCATCTCTAGCTCTACTGCTTTGAGTACGATCTTATCTTCTCGTCTAGAACGGCTGATAAATTCAAATGCAGTTATGCTGTTTATGAAGGGAAAACCAGATGAACCAAAGTGTGGTTTCAGCAGGAAAGTAGTTGAAATTCTCCACCAAGAGAGCGTGCCCTTTGACAGCTTTGACATTCTTACTGATGAAGAAGTACGGCAAGGGCTGAAGGTTTATTCGAACTGGTCCAGTTATCCTCAACTCTATATCAAGGGAGAGCTTATTGGAGGATCAGACATTGTGTTGGAGATGCAAAAAAGCGGAGAACTTAAGAAAACTTTACAAGAGAAAGGGATTCTTCCTGAAGAGACCCTTCATGATAGATTGAAGAAATTGATCGCCTCATCCCCTGTGATGCTCTTCATGAAGGGTACCCCTGATGTTCCAAGATGTGGTTTTAGTTCCAGAGTTGTTGATGCCCTTCGACAGGAGGGCCTGAGTTTTGGGTTTTTTGATATATTGAGTGACGATGATGTGAGGCAGGGATTGAAGGTATACTCAAATTGGCCCACCTTTCCTCAGCTCTACTACAAAAGTGAGCTGATAGGTGGTCACGACATTGTGATGGAGCTGAAAAATAATGGGGAGCTGAAGTCGACATTATCTGAGTAGGATTAGTATCATCTATCAAATAACATGTTTTATGTCTTAGAAGCCATTTTGGTTGTGATGTATTGGTATTTAGAACAAGTGTGCTTGACATCATATGCTACTGTCAGTGATTGTGTCGTGATGGTTACTTTCATACACTGCCGTCAGTGATTCTGAATGTTAGTTTTCTGTCATGTAGAAAATTTTAAACCTTTGGAATTCAAATGGATGATGATAAGGGATAATTGTTTTGTACTGCATACTAACTGCTGAAAATATCTGGTGAACATCCTAATTCAAGAAGTTACTTGCTTAAAACTGAGCAATCACATCCATATTTCTTTGAAAAATCGAAGCTTAAGAACTAATTCGTTTTGGTGTCTTGACCTCTAGAGTAGAAAGGAACATTCTCAACAAAATTTGATTATAGGAGAATATTATGTAATAAATGTACAGGATAGGTATTACTCAGTGAGTACTATTTATTTATAACATATTCTGAAAAGATTAATTTATTATTATATAGCTTGTCGGATGAGAAAATTAAGAAAAGGTTTTGTGAAATTTTATTAGAAAAGGCTTTATTGGAAAGAAATTCATTAAAACACTAGCAGAGACAGCTAGCACCCGAGGCTTGAATCGCGGGCCTCTAGTTTTGAAACTGTTGGCCCAATAAAATAAAGGTCCAATCTGTTCATATTTTCAAAACTCACCTTTTCGTTCCGCGTCGTCTCTCCCATCTCGAACGCTCAAATCCACAAGTTTAACAGAGGGACTGTTGAGTCGAGTCGCGTTCGAATTCAATTAGTACATCTTTTCATTGTTCGAATCCGAAAATGCCGAAGCGTACAACGAAGAAAACGGCGAGAGCACGCGAATCAATACTGGACTCTCAAATTCAGACGCAGCCACCTCAATTCATCGACCACGAAATCCAAGGTTAACATCCACATTTCGATTTCTTTTTTCCTTTTTTGGATGTGTTTTGAGTTTCATTTAACTTCGGTGTAGCGATGGAGCGACAAATTGGAGCGGTTAGGGCGGTTCGCGACGTGGAGATCGAGCACTTGCTCACGGAGCTGCGATTGCTGCGCATGAGTTTCAGCAGCGAGGAGCTTCAGAAGCCTGTGTTGCAGGTTTTTGAAGAAACCCTTCCTAACCTCTCTGTCGTGAACGATGAACGCAACAAGATACTGGAGGTGAAATGGAGAGAGAACGACGGTTGTAACGATGGAAGAGATGTGCACGCTTCTATGCTCCAAAGGTTGTCCAGTGTAGGTACTTTTCAACGGAAACACCATTTGAGTTCCAAAATGACCAGCAATTTCACATTAGTTCTGAAATTGAGCAAATTAGAAAAGAAAAAAGCTTCTGCAATTTGCGAAATAAGTTTAGAAACTTCTTTAATATCTTATACACTTTTTTTTTGGCTTCCTTGGTTTAATATATTATGGTTCTGTTTGGGCAAAATTATCTATAAGAGAAAAATAAGAAGAAAAAAATTAAATGAGTTTATTCGTAAGCTAAAATTAGCTCATGCACAACAATTTAGAAAAACTATACGAGGGAACTTGTACAAATTAACTTATGCATAAACTAATATTAGTATCTGGAGAACTTCGTTTAATTTTTTTCTTCTTATTTATCTCCTAGAAGTATTTATGAAAAAACTTGTTCAAATAGGTCGTATGTTAACAATACTCTTTGGAATCAAAAGTTGTTTTATCCTACTTTTTGTCTTATGCCTATACAAACTTGCAAAACCTGGCATATTTTTGTAATTGACAATAGTTACTTCTTTGGTGGCAGGGAGAATGAGCTTCATTGGGGCTGATAACCTGCATTTCAAGGAATTTGTATGTTTGTTCTATTTACACTTTGATTAGTTATTGTTATACTCCTTTACACATAAGATCAGTGTGATATTATTAATTCAAAAACATAAATACTGACATAAAATGACATCTCCTCGATGTTTTCCGTGTTGACAATAGCATTATTAGTCTTTAGTTGTTGTAGAGTATGTATGGTAAAAACAGGGTGTACTGTAACTGCACAAGGGGTGCAATAGCATTGCTCTTGTTCATCCATTCTTATTTATAATGTGATTTGAAGAATTTCGTCAATGTAAATGAATCTTTTTGGTCCTATTTAGAACTAAATTTCTATTATTTGTTTAGGCTTTGGAGGAGCCATCTGAAGCACGCACTCTAGCAATGCAGGAAGGTCTTCAGACTCCCGGGGTTCGATTCTTCTTTCTAGCCTTTTGTTATGTATTTATTTATCTGTTTTATTATGAAGTCTGGTTTGTTTTGCTAAGAAATAAGGATATCCAGGTCTTTTTAAGTTTTAACAGCTGAATGAATTGGATCTGGATTCACTTGAGTTGGTTTTTCTATGCATTGACACGGTCAGCAACTCGAGAGTGTTAGATGAAGATTGGAATACTATATATTTAATCTCCGTAAATTTGAGACCTAAGTTGTCTGATCTTCCTCTAATTGTTATAATAATTGTGTAATGTTTAGAAAAGCGAACTGTACCAAATTAGTTCTTAATTTAATTTGGCTCTGTAAGCATTTTGCAGGCGACTAGTCAGAGGTTGTCTGTTGGAATGACACCCAAAACACTTCGACTGCCCAAACCTGGCGAGATGCTTCTCTCTGTTCATGGATCACCTCTAGGTGTTTTCAAGGAAAATAACATGGAAGGCATACAAGGTATGAGAAACGGATGAAGTGAAAGTTGAAACTGTTTCTCTGTATCATTTTCATGTATCTATTGGTTTCCATATTGTATGAGAAGTGGTAACTCCTTTTTTGTAAATAGTTACTGCCTTGAAATTCGAAAGTCCCCTACTTATTCCTTCCCTTATTAAGTATGCATTTTTATTCTTCTAACGAACCCTTACTCTTACTTAGTTCTGATATCTATTCTGATGTGCAGAGTCAGATGAGTGTTGAATGCCATCTTGACGATGATGATGCAGTTGGATTGATATTCCAACCTCTTGCAATGAACTCAAGTTTAAATGGATGGAGATTGGACGAGAATTCAAGTGCATTTGATTTAGCAAAAGTAATTTAAGGTTTAAAAGATTGTATAGATGTGCTTAATTGTAATTAATTGATTTGCGTGAAATTGTTGTTTAACATATTAAACTTATATTTTACTCTTTTAATTTCATTCAAGAGATAATTATGTAAAAATAGGTCTTTTGAATTAATTTATTAATTCACATTTTTAATCAATTAAAATTATTAAACAAAATCAAATTAAATAATTTTAACAAAGTTAAAAAGTTAAATTAATAGATTAATTTATATAATGACGGTCTCACATCAAAATATTCACTCATAGCAAAAGGCTGTTAATACTTAATACTGATCACTTAGTTCTACTGATTTTTTTCTTTATTCTTTTTCCGACAAGAGGAACAAATATCAATTATGCGGGTCAATTATCTGGATTGTAACATTCTTCTTCTTCACTTTTTATGTCTTAGCATCTAGCTAAGTTTCCATAGCACTGGATTGTTTTGGATCCTTGCCTTATCCAATTTACTTCAGGAAGTTTTTTTCTCCTTCTGGCTTGAAGAATGAAAAAGACATACAAAGTTAATCCAACATATCACAGAATTCTCCAAAAGCTTTTAGCTATATTAGGCCATAAATGCATTATAGATATTGAAAATTAGTATATGCTAACAAAAAATTATTAAAGCCACTAAAGTGCTGAAAAGTGTGCAACATTAATTACCTGTTGCGATAATTTAATAAATTATTTTTCATAAAAAGATTAAAACATAAATTAAAATAATTCATAATTTTAATTAATACAACCATCTACTTATAAAATTTATATTTTTAAAATGTACATTGGAACCGCTTTTTCTTTCATTTTGAATATCAACCCAGGCAATATAGATGTGACTTTTGCAAGTAGGATTTATTTGAGTAATTAAATTTAGAAAATAAAAGAAAAATGAAACATTTTTTTTCATTAATTAAATTTAACATGTATACTTTAATTTTTTTTAGAAAAAGATAATATTTTTTTTACAACTTAGTTTATATACTAGTTTTAACTTCTAAAAAAAATGTTTGGTTATATGTTTATTTTTATATCTCATAAAGATTTTTAATAAAAGGTTTATGCAAATAAACTTATCATGTTATACTATTTATTTGTATACTAGTGATTAAGAAATTTATGATAAAAATAGTTTTATGTGATCCAAATCATATCATCAAAAGTTGCTGTGGTGTAGTGGTTATCACGTTAGTCTTACACACTAAAGGTCCCCAGTTCGGTCCTGGGCAGCAACATTGTTGATTTCAAATTTCTTTCCATTTTAGGAATTTTTGTAACTTGTTCCTAGGTTCTTCGATTTTTACTAGAATTCTTTTACAAAAACCATATTATCGAAGTTTCCAGACCATCCAATAATATTGTGTTGATTTTTAAATTCAAACCTTGTTGCTAGGAAATCCTTTTGATGGTTTAGTCCAACACACCCCTGTTTTGCATAATTTTTTTATCTCATTTCACCTCTCATCTAGTTATATTTATGAGATTCAATTTTACCTTCTTTTTTTTTTCTATAAAAACAACAGTACCCACATCCCAAGATCTTTATCAGCATTGTCGACTTTAATGATGATGATGAGTAGTAATAGGAGTCGTTGTTCATTGAAATTTGATAATGAAATAAAAGAGTAAAATAATATTAGATTTCAGAACAATTTATGTACTACTAGAAGAAGAAGTTTCATAAGTTCAACTTTCATTAAATAAAAAAAACAGCGTAAATTTTAACATGATACCTGATAATATTGTCATATAAATTTTAAATAATTTAACGATTTTCTTAAAGATAATATAGTTTACAGAATAGTTAATATTGTATGAAGACTTAGTAATTTTTTTTAATTATAGTAAATTCAAATATTTTTTATAATTATTATATGAAAAATATATTTTATCTTTTATATTTTAAAAAAGTTAACAATTTTTTTCAATAAATTAACAAAATAATTATTATTATATAAAATTTAATAGAAAAATATTTGTACTAAACTCGATTATTATTTATAGTTATTATACGAAAAAAATATTTTACTTTTATTTTTTTATTATTAAACTTTCAATAATTTATTATTTTTATTTAACCTATAAAATTTATTATTTTTATTTAATATATAAAGTGCAAGTTATATATATATATATATATATATATATATAAATTTGAAAAAGTTAAAATAAATTGTATAATAACATTTTTTTTTTAAATTAGATATGATATTTTTTCTCGATATTAAGATAAATATTTATGTATAATTAAAAATATGATTTAAATATATTGATAATAAATAAGAAAATAATATATATTTAATAATATTTTGAGATTTTATTTGATTTCATATATTATAAATAAATATGTATGTATATTCTTATTATACATAATTTTTGTAATTTAGATTAGGGTTCGATCTTTTATTTTTTTTTTTCTCAATAATTATGAATAGTTATCTCTTTTTCTTTTTATTGGGCATAATAATTAAGAAAAAAATATCTATTTTAAGATATTATATTCTTGTTAAAGATAATTTAATGTTATAAATAAATAAGAAAAAGAATACAATTATTAAATCTAATGCTCGAACCAAATATTGTACCATGACAGTAACTGCAAGTGAAATTATGTGATTGCTCAAATTATTGTTTATATTGCATCTAATATAATTTTTTATGAATGCACTAAATACATAATGATAGATTGTAATTTTGTGAGAGAAAAAATATTTTCAAGAGAAATCACTATTAATTTTGTTAGTTCTAGTGACCAATTGACATATATATTTAAAAAAATCATTAAAAAAATTTCGCATTGATTATACTTATAATAAGCTTGAAACATATTATATATTTATGTTTTATTGAGAGGGAATGTTGAAAATATAATTTTAATAAATTGATTATAAATAAGAAAATAATGTATATTTAACATATGTAGGGATTTATTTAATTTTGTTCCCTTCACATATTATAAATAAATTAGTAAGTATATGTTTATTACACACGGTAATTTTTACAAATAAGATATATATTTATAATTATTATACTATAATCATAGCATATACAAGTCAATGCACTATATACTTGTATGGTTTAAAATAATTTCTTAAGTAATAGTACAAGAATTCAATCAATTTATTGTCTTTCCCAATAATCTTTACAATCCATGTATATCATAAGAAGGTGGAGAATAAGAAGGTAGAGAATGATCTATTTGTCTATCTATTATTTTATGTAGAAGAAATGTTCACTCATTAGAAACATATGAATGAGATCAAGAAATTGAATACTACTTAATAAAGAATTTGAGATGAAATTTATGAATAATTCTTTAATCTATAATAACCTTTTAGATCTTCAAGTATATAATGTTTGGATTGAGGTTTGAATGAATGACGAAGAATTTCCATAAAGAAAATTGTTTGAGTGAAATTTCTTTTACTAAGAATCATGTTCATCATAAGATGACCAAACACATTTATGTTAGATATTGTTCTTACTGGAATCGGATACTTCCAAGATACATCTTCTTAGTAGAATGACTAGTCTTCGATTTTCGATGAGTAAGTTTAACTTCTATCACTCTTCAGCCAAACTAGGTGGGGTACCTGCAAAGGTACTCTGACGTTCAAGTCAATATTAGGTTCAGAGTAATTAATGTGTACAGTAAAATAAATATTATATTTTATTTATTACTTTTATTTATACTGTCATTTGGATAGACCTGTCTTATTGGACTGGACTTCTAATGTTGGATCTCACTTAGAAGATGCTTTGTATTAATAACCAAGCTTAATTGTTAATCTTCATAATTATGCTTTAAACATATTGAGTGTCACGCTTCGATTTGCGTTGATGAGATCTCTAACTCTTTAGTCCGAATGAAATATACCTGATCTCTAGATCTTTAGTCCGAATGAAATATATCTGATCTCTAAACTAAAATGTACCTAGTTCAATTGTTAGTCGGGTAATCCGTTAAGGTGTATTCGGCTATTGGATCACTTAGCCATATAGATATCAACTTTATTCGCAATGAAAAAAAAATTGAAGGGAAGAAGGTGGACACAAAGGATAATCCTACAAATATTCATGAACTTGGTTCCTAGCAATAAATTTATGCATTGTCTATATTTATTAAATGTTGATTGATGAGAATAGTCTCATGGAAAGTTGCAGGTCAAGGTGAAGATTTGTGAGATATAATATTAATTGGTATGAAAAGTGAGAGCTTGTGTGAGGAACGATACTGTTCTACTTTGTAAAAAGGTAAATAAATAGTTTATATACTTTTGAGAGAGAGATAGAGAGATGAGTAGTAGTAGTTACAATGTCTACAAAGAGAATGAAAGGTAGAGAAAATATTCTAACAGTAGAAGTGTTGATTGAGAAAATTATTCAGATGATAATGTCAGTGAAATTTGACTTGTAATCATTACAATAATTGATTTTCATGACACAAAATCATGATAGTAAGATAGTTGTAGGGAAGCATTGAAAGTTGTGTGACAATAATGTTTGAAAAAACATAAAGGTGAATGAATAAGTCTTTAAGATTTAGGTTAATATCAACAATATTGTTTAATCCAATCATAATGGAGAAGAAGAAAGAAATACTAATTTTAATAACTATTAGAGATTAATTTCAAAAATATTACAAAGAATGAGAAAATTTCAATCAAGAAAAAAATGAAAATAATTATGGTATTATCAATCGAGAAAGAAGACGTGATAAAAGCTATCAAGATAAATTTTAATTATTTGTATCATGAATAATTTGAACATAAAGTTGCATGTTGTAATAGAAGAATGGATGCAAGAAAGAAAGGGTCACAATTATTCTAGCCTCCATTGAAGTTATATATTCTTTGAAAACATTCCCACTTTTAAATAAATTACAAAATATAATATATAAGTTGAATATAAATCTTATTTTTTAAATTAATTTTAAAATTAAATTAAATTTTTAATTATTTTTATATTATATTAAAATTTAATTAATAAATTATTGAATTTAAATTAAATTATTTTTTAATATATTAAATTTTATTTAACATGTTATTAAATCAATTTTTAATAAATTATAATATTTGAAAAATTGTAAACGAAATTAATAAGATTATTAAATATAAATTGAGTATGATTTAAATTGAGTCATTTCTTCATAACATATTACGAATTTGATTTTTATACGTTGTTGTGCAATGGTAATTAGGGTTTATGTACGTATTAGTGTTGTTGTTGAGATAGAGAAGATAAGTGAAAGAGAAAGGTAAATGGAAAGAAATATTAATTATTAATTGAAAACTTAAAGACCATTAAAAAAGTATGAATTAACAGAGTCTCCTAAGTTTAGTTTGGTGGGTGTCCATAAACTGAGAGAGGTATGCCAACAACTTCATTTCAAGTGCTTTGCATTCATCAATCTGCATTTGAAGCTCTAATCTCTCTTTCTTTAGGTTCTTGTTCTCCTCCATAAGTTGTTGCTGGTTGTTTTCTTCTGTGGAACTCGTTGCATTTTCCTCAGAAGAAGACTTGAGATATGCAGGAAAAACACTTGCCTCGCACTTTTTCCTTGTGATTTCACCTAACTTTTCCCTGCAACCCCTCTGAAATTTCTCGTGCTTGAATTCCCATCTTTTCGATGATATTTTCTTAAATCCCTGTTTTGTAGTTTTCAAAGTTCAGAAAAACACCACACCAACCAAACCAGATAATACAAATATATCAACAACTTTATTTTTTATTTTATTTCAATACATATACCACATATAAAAATATTGCGTGTTTTCAAGTGTTTTTGTTTGATCATTGGCTAACTTTCTCTACTCAGATTGGCCTGTCTCTTCACAAATATATTATGATTTATAAATTTCTTTCAGCATACACAATTTTGTTTTGTTTTGAATATTGAATAGATTTTTCCTTCAAATTGGATATACAATATAAAGAGATGAGTGTGACAATTTAACCGAACATAAACAGTAGAATTGACCAATTTATCAGATATAAAACATATTAAACTTTCTGATATAACTTATTGTTGAAGTCTGCTAATAAGTCTTTCAACATGGTTTTGTAATTGCGCGGATATTCATGAAGACTAGTCCTATACGACAAATTTAGGTACCTAATTATGATTGGTAGAAGATTATGTAGAAGCAGCACACGTTGAAACATAAAAATATATTCCAAGTCATCAAGTTTTTATACATACCAAATGGCTGCTTCATCAAAAAAATGTCAAAGCTTTTGAAAATTCTTTAATCTGATGTACAGCATTTTATCTTTCACAATAAGCAAGATTCTCTTTATTTTCAATTTAAGTGTGCTCCAATCCAAGTGAACCATTAAAGCATGTGTGGTATGACTATTTTGACTTTTAGTTAAAAATAACTAATTTGACCGTCATTCTGCATAAATATTTATATATTGACTTCACGTTCATTGAATGCATGTGGTTTTGTTTAACTATGACACTTCCTTGTAATAAAAAAGAAAAAACTATGATACTTTCCTTTCAATATAGGGCTCCTCTACCTCCCAGTTTTGAAAGAAGAAAACAGAAAGCTAGAGGAAAAAACAAAAACCAGAACCAGAAAGAAAAATCTCAAATGCATAGCTAGTAGGTATGATCTTTGATAACTCAATATCAATCATCACATTAACCATTTTTATAAATGCTTCCCTTAAGTATATGGTAAAACTGATTCGACCAAGATGATACATAAGTGCAGAAAGCAAATCTATTTATGCTGAAGTTTCTAATTAAAGATATGACAATGATTAATCTAGTTCAACCTATTCTAAACTTGAAAGAAATCATCATATTTTGTAACTTTCTTTTCCTTAGCAGTTTTTTTCTAACAAGAGTTTTAACGTTTAAGCAATAAACGAAGCTACTAGGAGCTAGTTACTTACATATGTGTTCAATTGGCGAATGAAGCTAGAGAAATTGTTGTGCTTGAAATATCTAGGCAAGGTGAGCTCAGAGAATTCTGCAGGAGACCACACAACAAAAGCAGTTCCTTCTGCATTCCACGACACAATTTTGGTGCTATCTTCAGCCTCACCTTCTTCCAACAAATCGTAGGTCTTCATAAGAAATGGTGCGGGACACCTTTGCCTTGGTGACTGCCCTGCATGAGCATGAGCATGAGCACCAAAGTTGTTGTTGTTGGTGGTGCCTAAACCAAGGTTCAGTTCTATCACACTATGATCAGCCATGCTTGCTTACGTTATTATGGCTAATTAATGTAAAAGTGTAGTACTCAAACTCTGCTATTACCTATTCATTTGTGTGGCTAAACAGGTTCATATTCTACACACTGCACTTTTTATAGCCCCTACCTACCACTTGGTAGCTAGCAAGAACCTACCACTGCATGCCGTGGAAGGTGGACTATTTCCTATTGGTCTTCTCACTCATTTCTTTTTCTCCTGCTTTCTCTTACTTTCCATTGCACGTGAGAAAATTAATATTCAAATCAACTCATTTTTTCTAGCCATCATTTTCTCTCCCTCTCTGTTAATTTGGAAGAGTGATATCAGTATTTTACATTAGTCAGAGGAACTTTTATGACTTTATCATGTGATGGTGACGCCAACATAGCCCCGATTACTTTTTCAGTATTTTTATTCGTTGAAATGCAGTGGCTGTGCCCAAAATAAAACAAAATATTACTCAAATGTTTGATTTGTGTTTGTCAAGAATATCGTATGTTTATGTTTGAATGTAAGTTAGAAATAATGGAGAGTTTGTCTACTCAATATAGATAATTGTTTTTCTATTTATAAAAAAATCTTTCAACAATTTTTGTAAATTTATATAGATTGGTCACATCTAAACTCTACACACTATTATTTTTAAATATTTAAATAATATTTATATTTTTTTATTGATATAATTATTAGAAATTATATATATATAAAGTGGGGTAAATTTTGAGTCAATTTTAAAAAATAAATTAAATTTAAATCTAGATTAATATAATGTAAAGATTCTTGATAATCCACTAATAATAATTTAAGTATTATTTGAAAATTAAAATACTTTTAAACACTTAAATAATATCTATAATTTTTATCTTTCTTTCTATCATATTTAAAAAAAAAATGATTTTATTTTTTTATATTTTTTTTTGGAAGTCTTTAAGGAAAAGTACTAGTTGGAGAAAATTAGGGTCCACCAAAAGTTGATAGATCGGAAAATTGGCATGAAGTGCAGCAAAACCTGACTCCTCTCACACTTGGAAGAAACTATCAAATTCTTATTATTCCAATTTCCATTTCATGATGTGACCCTTTTATTTTATAATGCCTTTTCCATCCACTTTTCAATTTGGTGACACCCATTAAAACAAGTTCTTCTGTAAACTCTGAAGATCTCAAAGAATAAAAAATTATGAAAAAAAATGATTATGAAGCTTATAGAAACTATTTAAAATTTTTAAATGAAATCTATTATTAAAAAATAAAAAAATAGAACACTAATACTGTACTTTTAAGATACTTAGTTCAGAATTGAATAACTACTTAATATTCAGGATGTAGCTGAGCACAATATATTTGCTAAATCTCTGAAGAAATATTTAACTGAAAAAAATAATTTTTATAAAAAACTCTGGTTAGAATAGATATTTTTTATCTTGATGTACGAATAATATTATTGAAAAAAATAATATAAAATCTTACCGTTTAAGATTGCATATAAGCGGCGGCATATAATCTCCGGCGGCGCTATTAAATGATGGCGTGCTTATGACTTTTGAAGGCTGTTTAATGATCTAATTAAGCATTACAAAACTCCCAAGCTGGCTGTTAAAATTAATTAATTAATTAATTTGGATTAACCTTTTCTCGTGATGAATTGAAAATTAAATTATCTCATTCAGTCTACGTTTAGTTGACAACTTAAATCAGTTATTTTTGTTCAAAATATACTTTTTCAGAATTTTAGGTTGAAGTCAAGATCCACATGCAAATGCTTATAAGATAGATATGCAGAGAGACTTAAAAGTATTATTTTGAAATAACTCTTCTTTTCCCTTTCTAACTTTTCTATTGAATTTTAAAATTATGAATTTGCAACAACATTTTCAAACTTCAAACCAAACAAAAGATATATGTATTTATCTCTCTCAACAATTTTGTCACATACAAACATCTATTGATCCACTCTAGACAAGCCAACCATTTATCTCAAATAAAATTCCATTATTCATCTTGAAAATGAATATTATTTAGTATTAAATATCTTGACACATCTAATGAAAGTTATCTGATTGACAAATCATATTGATAAATAGGATGACAGGGTAATAAAACTCTTATTTATTAAATTAAAAAGTGAGAGCAAAAAGTTCATATTTTTAGAAAATAAATGGCTGAGTTTGTTTTGGATATAGTTTCATTATATTTATATTATTGTGTATAAATGTTTAATGTAGTTTGAAAGAACATTTTTTAAAAGGAAGATGAACTGGTCCCCTTTAATTGAATGCAGATATATAAAAGAAAGATTTAACAAAGAAGTATTAGTGGGTTATTTGGGTTCAGATTCAAGCAATAGATTGTGATCGTTATTTTGTGTATATAATTGATAAGAAATCAATTTACCTTTACATTTTGGATTTGAAAACAAGTGACTGAAGTTGTAACAAGTGACTAAAAATGTGGAGATGCTTGTGGACCTAACAAAATTCTGTCCTTGAAAACAAATATATACATTAAATCAAGCAGAGTCTGCAAAAATAGCAGCATATTCAAGATCTTTATACTTGTTCAAGTTAAGAGATAGTTGTTTGTGATCATTATTGCTATGGATCACTACTGTGAATGGATTTGCTAAGTGCTGACTAAGTTTCTTGTTAATGGCTAATGGATATTTGGAAATCTTCCTCCTACTGGCTAAAGCTAATGCGTTCTTCCAGTGTCATGTGGTCATTTTAAGTTAATAAAAATGTGAATATAGATAAGTCACAAACTAGTTAGCAATTAGCACCAAGTTTACCAAATTGTGCCCTGTTTCATCAACCATCCCAGCAACAGCTGAAGCATAATAGTTACTCCCCAAGACTGAATATCAAATTTCTGCCCTCAACAGAATAAGGCACATATATAAATTTCAAAGTATATAGAAAAATATAAAAAGTAAACTAAAACTAACACTAAATCCCTTAGATCAATTAGTATAAAGTTATTTACTGACATACTATTGCCTAATTATTCTATAAACTTGACTTGCCTCTCCCTTGATAGTTCTTGCGTATAAAATTGAATGGTTATTATATGACATGTGTGTCAAGGTTTAGAAATAGATTGATATTAAGATAATTTAGATAACTTAAAAAGCAGGAGCGATATATGATTTATGTGGTAACCATGTCCCCACTCAAGCGCATGAGTGAACCACAGAGCTATGCCAATTATGCATAGCTGTGTGCAAATTCTGCATAATTATGCAGACCCACACGGAAACATGTTTTTTTATTCAATGAGTGGAAACGTTCATTGTAGCATATTTTATAACAACCCCATTGGCTCACAAATTTTGTAGGCCACAATGGGATCGAAGAAGAAACAAACATGTGAGCACAATGATGGTGTATGTATGATTCAACTAGTGACAGGCAGGAAAAGGAAAGAAAAAGAAGAAGAAATGAAAAAAAAAAAAAAAATCCTTAATTTTTGTCCTTGTGACATGGAGATGCTAAAAAACACTACCTATTTCTGTATCAACTTTTTGTTTTTGGTTTTTATGAATCATATCATTTTTATTTTTTTTGAAAACAACTCTAAAAATGCTCACTGTAAAGCTCCTCACTTTTTGGTCCATAGACATGTTCCTTGTTCCAAGATTTCACTTTATACCAATCTGGTAAGATAAGTAAAGTCTGATTAAAGATGGTTTCATCAATAATCTAACTCAGATAGTGTCAGACCAATCTTAAAGTTCAATGTATTAACCACTTATGACCAACTCCTATTTACACTAAAGAGCACCTCTAGTTGTTATAGAGAGCCATTATCTTGGGATTCTGCTGTACCAACTTCAACTTCGAATCCAAAGCTCTCATTGGTTCTCAACAAATACAACACAATTGGCAGACTTATATAATTGTTACATCAGTACTCCTGGATTGATCAAAATCCGTAAATCTGTATTGGTTACATTATTTTTCAGATCAATTATATATGTCTGATGAAGATTCACTGAAATATTATTTATGGTGCAATGTACATGGATCTTGTTCTGCTGTAAGAAGCAGAAGGTTATGTATCACGCACCTATAACTATAAGAAACTTGGAAAGAAACTAACAGTTAACTTCATGAGAACTCTAAAGAAAGGAACACCTTCCACAGTTTAATACGATTCAATGAAGTAGTAATAGTTATTACTGTTTCTTGTGTTGTAAAGAATGACAAAATATCAATTCATTAACTGGAAGTTTATATTATTGAGTCACAGTATCACAGCAAGGCAGCTATATTGCCTTCACCAAATCAAATTCCCGCGCAAGCAGAAGTCTTATTTAGATTGCACATATATGTGCTTACATATTCATATACACATAGAATATATATATATATATATATATATATTAGAGGAAAAAGTAAAAATATAAGAGAGAAATCAAGTTTACTTATTTCAAAATATCAAATAGAATCAGCTATTTATATAATACAATAGAAGGATCTAAACTCTATTATAACTTCTCTAATTAAAATTCCATTATAAATTTTTCTACATCTTTCTTTAATTAAAAATTTTCTAAATTTTTCTTACAAAATTCAAAAATTAGTTTAAATATTTTTATATTTTAAATTATATTAACATTTGTCATCCTTAATTTGAAATTTCCTTGAATGTACCATCTTTACCTTAACCTTTCAAATGGTTTAGCGAAAATATCAACAATGATAATGATAATGAGTCTTGGATACTCTTATGAGATGAGTGATGGAATCACAACCAAGTCTTCGGGTATCTTAATGAGATGAGTGATGATTCTCTCAAGAATTATAAGGGAGAGCGCAATGGGAATGAGTATCTCATTACTCTCATTGACTCCCCTGGACACATGGACTTCTCATCTGAGGTTACTGCTGCACTCCGCATTACTGATGGAGCCCTAGTCGTGGTGGACTGTGTTGAACGAGTCTGTGTCCAAACCGAAACTGTGCTACGACAAACTCTGGGAGAAAGGATTAGGCCTGTTCTGACAGTCAACAAGATGGACAGGTGCTTCCTTGAGCTCCAGGTCGATGGAGAGGAGGCATACCAAACATTCCAGAGGGTTATTGAGAATGCCAATGTGATCATGGCTACATATGAAGATCCACTTTTAGGTGATGTTCAGGTCTACCCAGAGAAAGGAACAGTTGCTTTCTCTTCTCGGTTGCATGGCTGGGCTTTTACCCTGACTAACTTTGCAAAGATGTATGCCTCAAAGTTTGGAGTTGATGAAGGGAAGATGATGGAGAGGCTCTGGGGTGAGAACTTCTTTGATCCAGCCACTAAGAAATGGAACAGCAAGAACACTGGATCTGCTACCTGCAAGCGTGGTTTTGTTCAGTTCTGCTATGAGCCCATCAAGCAGATCATTAACACTTGCATGGACGATCAGAAAGGTAAGCTGTGGCCTATGCTGCAAAAACTTGGGGCACCATGAAATCTGAGAAGGACCTCATGGGTAAAGCATTTATGAAGCGTGTCATGCAAACCTGGCTTCCAGCAAGTACTGCTCTATTGGAAATGATGATCTTTCATCTTCCTTCTCCATCAACTGCCCAGAAGTATCGTATGGAGAATTTGTACGAGGGTCCCCTTGATGATCAATATGCTGCAGCTATCAGAGCTTGTGATCCTGATGGTCCTCTGATGCTTTATCTTTCAAATATGATTCCAGCATCTGACAAGGGTAGATTCTTTGCTTTGGGTCGTGTATTCTCTGGCAGGGTCTCAACTGGTTTGAAGGTGAGGATTATGGGACCCAATTATGTTCCTGGAGAGTAAAAAGATTTGTATGTTAAGAGTGTTCAACGAACTGTCATTTGGATGGGAAAGAGACAGGAAACTGTTGAGGATGTGCCATACGGTAACACAGTTGCTGTGGTTGGTTTGGATCAATTTATCACGAACAATACTACATTGTAACATTGACAAATGAGAAGGAAGTTGATGCCCACCCTATTCGAGCTATGAAGTTTTCTGTCTCACCTGTCGTGCGTCTTGCTGTTCAGTGCAAGGTTGCCTCAGATCTTCCCAAGCTTGTTGAAGGTCTCAAGCGATTGGCCAAATCAGATCCTATGGTTGTTTGTAACATAGAGGAATCTGGTGAACACATTGTTGCTGTCGCAGGAGAACTTCATCTCGAGATCTGTTTGAAGGACTTGCAGGAAGATTTCATGGGTGGAGCTGAGATCATTAAATCTGACCCTGTTGTGTCATTCAGGGAGACTGTACTGGAGAGGTCATGCCGCACTGTGATGCCGCACTGAAGAGTTTGGCTGGACAAGGATCTTGCCAAGAAAATTTGGTGTTTTGGCCCTGAGACCACTGGACCCAACATGGTGGTTGATATGTGTAAGGGAGTGCAGTATCTGAATGAAATCAAGGATTCTGTGGTTTCTGGATTCCAGTGGGCATCAAAAGAAGGTGCATTGGCTGAGGAGAACATGAGAGCTATCTGCTTTGAAGTATGTGATGTGGTCCTGCACGCTGATGCTATCCACAGAGGTGGTGGTCAGATCATTCCTACTGCCAGGAGAGTCTTCTATGCTTCCTAGCTTACTGCCAAACCCAGGCTTCTTGAGCCTGTTTACCTGGTTGAAATCCAGGCTCCTGAGCAAGCTCTTGGTGGTATCTACAGTGTTCTCAATCAGAAATGTGGACATGTCTTTGAGGAAATGCAGAGGCCAGGTACCCCACTTTACAACATCAAGGCATATATATCTCCCTCTCATTGAGTCCTTTGGTTTCTCAAGCACATTGGGGGCTGCAACATCAGGCCAAGCTTTCCCAGTGTGTCTGATCACTGGGACATGATGTCCTCTGACCCATTGGAGGCTGGATCACAAGCTGCACAAGTGACTGAAAAGCTATAATTATCATTATCTTGTGACTGACATTCGCAAGAGGAAGGGCTTTAAATGTTTTAAAACTATTTATTTTGAACGTATTAGCTCAATTTATCTTTGGAAACTACCTTAGTTTTAAATTTTGTGGAGTTTTGTTTGTGGTTTTGTCAGTGACACGTTGTACTCTCGATATTTGCTCTTGCATCGATGTATTTTTGCTGTTTCATAGGGTTTTGCATCGAACTATTGCGAACTTTACTTGGAAGATACTATTTTAATAATAATAAAAAAAAAAATCTTTTATCCTTCTCACCATTTAACAATATATATATCCTTAGTCTTAATCATAGATATGTCTATATATCAGCTCCTTCCCCATTACTTCTGCTTTTCACTGCTTCACATAGGCAAAAGAGAATCAAGATAATAAGAAACATAAAGCTTATATATATTATTATAACACATATCAGATATATTTATCTGCAGAGATACAGATAACAATATTGAAAGCATAACACTTAGTCGTTTGGTTTCTTGTTTTTTTCGTGTACATGACCCACAATTGCTGCAGTACATGAAGTAACATGTGCTGCTACTAATATTCCAGCAAGTATTAACGGAAGCACCATGGTTGATGAGATTTGAAGAAGCTTATATAACTAATTATAAGGTTATCGTTTTTTTTTTGCAACACAGATCGATGTTGAGTGCTTGTTAATGTGTGGAGCATTTATACACGTGTCTGTTATTTATAGGCTTTAAGACTACATCTGATTTGAAGTTCAAATGACTAATTCTATCCTACTTCTAATGCTTGTTATCACTGTTCATGCTTAATTCTGTAAAGGAAAATGTTCAACTACATCCGTTTATAGAGATTTTCATTATAGTATTATATTTGTATTCATTATTCAACGTAAATATAATATATTTGAAGAATTTTTTTTTCAAATTTAATTTTATTAAATTTTTGTATGTTTAATTCATTATATTTACGCTCAACATTATTTTAAAAAAAATATTTGTGTTAATTTTTCTATAATATGAATGAAAAATTAACTTTAATAATACTGCTTTCACTTTAATACTAGTGTATTATAAATGAAAAATTGTATCATGTAGAAGTTTTTCTTAGATATATTGTTTAAATAATAAAATAAAGAAATTAAAAATAGCAAGATTGGATTGGAAGGAAAGATGAAATATTTATTCTTATTATTTGAGACATTAAAATAAGATGAACTAGATATAATTTGAGGTAAAATATATTTTACTTCACTTCATCAGATACACCTTTTCCTTCCACTTACTTTGGGAGCTATATATGACATGAATTGAAAACCTTTCTTCATATTAATAACACTATCTTTTTCTAATTATGTTTATGCGATTTTTATTTGAATATTATTTTATGTTTCTATAATATTTCTGCTTATTTAAATGACATATTTTTATTGTATATGTACCATTTGCTGCTGATTTTCTGACTATTTTTACAATAGTAATTTTAATAATATTATATCATATTATAATTTTAATAATTCAAAATCACACTTAATTTTGAAGGGAAAAAATTATAAATTTAAACTAAAAAGTAGTTAACCAAATTTATCATAATGACAAAGTCAATGATATTCCACACCACCAATAATATGATTATTCGAAAAATATATATTCTCTCCTATCATTAATAATACACTTTTAACATAACCATACACAAATAAAAATCTAATAATTAATTCAGTTTATTTTCTTAAATTTATAGTACATTATTAACAAATTTACTCTCATGACTTTTAAAATTCTTTCCTCACTCTTTATTATTAACAAACATGCATATTCATAAAATTTAAAAATAGAAAAAAATAAAAGAAATTTAATATTTTATAAAAAAAAACCCCTTTATCTAAAGTCAAGACGGCGTGGCTTATTTTACAAACAAATTTTAAAAAAAAAAATATTAAATTTGAACTATCCCAAGCAGGCTCTGAGTGACTATTCCACCTCATAACTCTTTTAAATAATATGCAGCTTTATCGTTTTTATGATATGCGTAAAGCTTTTTGCACAAAAACTCTTGTATCAATGTTTGAAAATAAGAAATAACACCATTAGATTTCGATTCCAGATGTCTTTATTAGTAATTCCATAATAATTAAAGTTATAATCAAAATCTTAAGAATTTAAATGTTCAAAATATTAAAAACATTACTTGTTCGAATAAAAATAACTATTTTTTCTATTCCAAATCCCATGAATAGAATCTCATCTTATTTCTTGATTAAAATCGTTATGAAAAACTTATTTTCAGAGTTGATTTATGTATTCTCGAAACAAATTTCCACCATCATCAAAGGTAAAATACAATAAGTGTTTGTAAATGAACATGGATTATATAAGGTATTTTAGATAAAATTGTGTGCTTGCACAAAGAAAGTGAAATGCATCAAATGAGTAGATACTTTTATATGAAAATGAAAAGATCGATTATCAACTGTAAAATCATATTATGAGCAGTTAAAATTGAAACACAGCTTCAGAGACTTTTAAAGAAAATATCATGTAACTTTATAAATTACAATTCTAATCATTCATATACGATGGTCAAGGTTTACTCAAGTTACTCTATTGTTTTTCTGTTGAAACATTCTTACTGATTCCTAAAAGAATAACAATCTTAGGTTTTAAAGAAAGGAGCACGAGATACCTCAATATAACACTTCTGGATAATGATGAATCCGGAATAAAGATCATGACAGTTTGAGTGCAACTCAATTCCAAATAAGTTATAGGCCTAAATATAAACACATGACTCTGAAACCCTCGCCTCCGCCTCAAAATTCCTTAAGCACAACCAAGCAGCACTAATTGAAAAAACTCTGAGCAAATAAACAATAACAAGCGATGTAGGAATGAATCATAAAAAAAATGAGACTTCAGCTCAATGAGGATGATATGCACTCTACCCAAGAAAGTGATTAACACAGTAACTTATAATCTAATAACATCTTGGAGGCAATCATAGAAATGAGCAATATTAATCTTCTCTTTGCCTGAATAGATGGCCTCTGCAGATCCACCTTGCTCCCCTTGCGCTGCCATCTCAATCAACATGTATAGCTTCCTGATAGGCATCTAATGAAATTGAACATAAAATAACAGTCAGAATACCAATAACATTATGCAATCCATGTTCTTTGCCAAAAGCTGGTTTCCAATAGAAAAAATTGTAATAATAACCGAACAATTTAATTGTCTTAGCATAACTACCTTCTTGTTAAAAGAGACGTACAAAATTAAAAATAAAATAAATAGAACCTCAACTATACAGGAGAAATGTTATCAGACAAGACTAACAGCTATTCTATTTGTAATCTGTACGCGATACAAGCACAACTTAACGAAAAAAGGAAGTTCCCTTCCAAACAAAATTATTGTTGTTCCCTTGTTTTACAAGTCAGGCAAAACTGACACATGACAATTAAATAAATGAAGCACATAAAGGAGTGATTATACGTACATCATTCAATGCCTCTGCAGCAGAATCAATATCTTCATCAGAAAACACATTCAGCTGTTCGAGGACCTGTGATTTTAAAAATGAAAAGGAGAAGCTTAACATTTATTTTGAATTGCAATGTTTGCAAGAGGCACAATTCGACAATATAATCTCAATAAACAAATTAAACTGTAACAAGTGATACAATCACTTAAATTTCATCAGATGAAACAACTGATTTGTTATTAAGATTCAAGAGAACAAAAAGGCATGAAAAATAACAGGAAACGTTCATAAGGCACAAGTCAATAGCATGCACTTAGTCCATGAGCCAGATAATACCACCATGTAAAGAACAATTATGTTTACCTTCCTTGCATCCTTTGTGTTCAAGGTAGGAACGTGGTAAGTAACAGAGAAGGTATCGCAAAATCCAATTGAGTCCAAGAAACCCAGTTCACTTGTTGTGCCAAGAACCATGAGTTTTTTCCCCTGTGAATATGAGTAGAAAAGCACATTAGCTACAGTAAGATTTATGCAGCATAAAAACAAATTATTTATTGCTAAAATTTCAAACTTTTAATTGACGACATTGACCATGTAGAGATGAACTCTCCACAATTAAAAGAAACATACATCTAGCATCAATTGTAGAAAAAAAAAAGTACAAACATTAAAACATCCAAATACCCAAGGTGTTGAAGATTGAAAACCTAGTTCTCAGCTAACACACAATTTGAATTAGTTACTAACTTCTGGCGGCAAGAGAGAAATTTGACAAGGAGATGGTCAATCTTTATATTACATTAAGGTGTATAATATTCTTATCAAACTTGTCATTGGACATTTTGGATATCAGATGATAGATTTTGGTTAGCCCACTGGCAAGAAAAGTAGCATGGCAGTATATCTTCACCCACCCACAGAATCCAGATCTATTCCTGTAAGTTTTGCTTTTGAACTTCTAACAGATATGCTTCAGAAAGGAACTGAAAGAACAAGGATGGACAGAAACCTTTGGAGGAAGCCGTTTGAGAAGAACAAGCAGTGTCTGAGAAATCAAGTTTGAAAAACGAGGACCAATGGCCACATACTCCAATAATCTGGATCAATGAAGGAGGAAACAACTAATATTATTCATTCAGAAGGAATTACTGGAAAGGAAGATCAAATAAAAATCATAAATCTTACCTCTCAATGTCATCAAGAACTATGACACTCAAGGGTGACCTGTATGCATCCTCAAAAACCTATCAGAAATATTATAAAACAAAAAAACCTTAGGCCATAGAATTTACGTGATACAGTCAACAAGCTACGGAGATACAGAAAAGACTATTATATCAATGTAATTGTTTATGCACTGAAGATAATGGCAAGTCAAAAGCTGTATTGATTTTGACTTCGTAAAACCTCACTTGTAAGATCAGTAACAGTCTTCAGAAACTATATACAATCACTATGCAGTTGATTCAAAAGGCTCAAAAAATATTAGCTATGACAAACCTTAATAATCTGTGCACATTTGGTGCTCTCATGTAGACCAATCATTGTTTCAGCTGAAACCTACCCAATTACAGAAGATGAATTACATGTGGCCATAATTGCAGTCAAAATACAATGCAGATTTCGGGAGAGTAATATTTAAGATAAGTGAACTTACTATCTTGACATATGGGAAATCACTGTCAATACCAACAGTAGCTGCTAGTGCAGTTTTACCACTGAGAACAAAGTAAGTTAGAAACATTCTATAATAAAGATCAGATTAAGATGAAATATATAACTTACCTGCCACGGGATCCTTCCAGAAGACAAGTGACAAGTGGGCTTCCTTTACTAACTTTAACTTGCTCCACAAGTAGCATTGCTCTTTGATAAATGTGCTTATGTCGATCACCACAGTCCACCATACCATGGAGTCTATAAATGAAATATCATAAAGATATGATAATAATACACAGCAAATTTGTTTGTTTCCACAATACTACTTTATAGACTTAGATTTCAATTATGCTTACATTCTTCATAAAACTAAATAACTACTTCCGAAAACAAGTAAATCATCGTAGGCTTAATCATGTTTTTAGTCCCTGAAATTGAGGATGATTTTAGTCTCCCAAATTTAACAATATTTACTTTAGTCCCTCTAAATTGAGAAAATATTGTTTTAATCTCTAAACATCAAATTTGAGGGACTAAAAAATGAGATTTTTAAAATTGTTTTTAATTCTTCATATTTAGTGTTTAGGGATTTCGAGCATTAATTTACTTAGAGTCTATTTGGGTAAGTAACTTAAATAAGTTCTAATCATGTAAGCACTTTACATACAAGTTGTTTTCATAGTCAAAGAGCAAATAGGGTTAAATTGATTTCAAACAAGTTATAAATTGTTTTGATGAGCTATCTTGGACAGCTTATTGAAATAAGTTGAAGTGCACGTTTGATTCCTAAATTAGATCTATGTTATGTTAAAGCAACTGAGAGTAGCTCCCACATTTTTAGTGTATTTGATGCAAAAAAATGAAAGGATGTAATCTATGATGCCGATCCAAAGACACTGTAAAACAACTTTTGGACATATCTTGTTATTTTCAAATCTCCCAAACACTTACTTATATGAAGGGACATACATTTATGATGCCAATCCAAAGGCACAATAAAACAACTTTTGGACATATCCCAAGTAATTTTCATTTGCTCACCCAAACACTTCACAGATGCTTATATCCAAATAAGTTGTAAATAAACTTTCCCAAAGCACCCTCAGTGTTTCATATCCAAACAATGAGAAGTAGCCTGAAAATAGCTAACTTTTGAAGCTTCACTTTTTTTTAGTTTAGTAAGAGGATTCATAGCCTTTTTGCTATAACAGTGGAGGCAAAAGGAATTTTATATATAACCATGTAGCTGAGTAGCAGTACCCAGATCAATTATAGAACATCTTAGCTTCTGCTGTAATTGTTGTTTACTGTCAGATATTGTATCTCGGGCTTTTCTTATCTGCCTATTCTAAGATATATACATAATTATGGTAATCAAGAAATTAGGATATCTATAATTATTTCTCTATTTATTACTCATAGATATATAGCAATACACTTTGTTGTCTAATCAAGACACAAATTTAGTTATGTTTGTTGTCTCTTCCTCTCAACCAATCCCTTCACACCCTACTTCCTCATGTCTTTGGGTTAACATTATTAGAAAGAGAATATAAGATTAATTGTAAGGTAAGATTTGCACCCTACTTATATACGATAATTTAACCGTATATCTAGTCGATATGAGATTTCCAATACCCTTTCACATCAAGGAAATGGGTATATACTTTCATTGGATCCACCTTTGTGTGTTACTTTTTTCCCACTTTAACTCCACTTCTTACTTCTCCTATTCCATTCACCTATACCCCACTAGAGATGTTTGACCCACTTCTTCCACATCCCTTACAAGTGTAGCACCATTGGTTGCATCATCCTTCTCCTTTGGCAACACCACTTAATGCTGGGAACACTTTTACTCACCTTTAACTCCAACTCCTTTGTCTCTATAAGATCTTACATCGACTAGACATATAATCAAATTATAGTATATAAATAAATGCAAATCTCACCTTATAATTCAATTTTATAAAATTGAGTTAGGTTTAAAGTCTACTTTCTAAAATGATATCAGAGTCTATCCAAAAAAAATCTATTAGATCTATTGTGCCACCCACCATAGGATCACCCACAAATATATAATGTCATGCTTGAGATGTCCAATTCTTGACATGAGGAGATGTGTTGGAGATTCCATATCAACTAGAAATATGACGAAATTATAATATATAAATAGGTACAAACTTAATCTTTCAAGCCGATTTTGCAAGGTTGATATAGGCCAAAAACCGACAATTTCTAATTGTCTCCTTTGGCCCTTCCATTAGAGATCGGTTTTCCTAGTGCTCTTCAAAATGGTGTCATCTCGACTTGTAATCCTTCATCCCATTATAACACTTTGATTTATCATCATTTTTCTCCTTCTCATAACTTTTTCCCCTATAGCAAAAAATGTCTTTTCTTAAGTTATTCTTGTTTGTAGTTGCTATTCGTCATAGTTCCTTATATGAGCTTGATGTCAAGAATGTCTTTCTTTGTGTTGATCTCACTTATGTTATCTAGAGCAACATCCTTGCCCTATTCCTCAAGGTGAGTCTTAAGATTAGTATTAGTATGTCATCTTCACAATTCTTGATATGGCTTCAAGCATTCTCCTAGGGCATGGTTTGGTAAATTTAGTACCAAGGTTCAACAATTTAACATGACTCAAAATGAGTGCCACTCATTGCTTGGTGTATCTATTTGGTAGATATGTTAACAACGATGTTATAACTTATTATATAGGTAGATCACCATGGCATCACCCGTTAGAAGAACACCTATGTCAACATTTTTAAACAAAAGATCTTGGTAGGACATTGTTATTTCTTGGGTAATAAGTTACACCAACCAAGAGCAATATTGACATCTCTTAAAGAACGTATGCAATTTTGGAGGAAACAAGATTAATTAATGCTAAACTTGTTGTCACTTCTATGGATCCAAATTCAAACTTATTCCAGGTTAGAGGAGCAACTTCCAGATCTAGAGAAGCACAAACAACCAGTTGAGAAGCTGAATTACCTCATTGTCACCCAATCATTGCGGTCAATATAAGTCAATAACATAACTCTCCTTGTGACATTAGGGCATTACCATACATAATCTAAGATATCTCAAAGGAGTTCTAGGAAAAGGTCTCTTGTATGAAGACAAAGGGCACACTTGGGTTATGGGATATTCAGAAGCAAATTAAATAGGTTCTCCCGCTAATAATGATCCCCTTTAGGATATTGTATTTTATTGGTGAGAACCTGTTTTAGCGAAAAATAATTAACAGAACATCATTGCAAGGCTCTAGACAAACGTGGAGCATCAAGCCATGACTTCAACCTCTTGCTAACCTTTTTGGTTTAAACAATTGGTCACAGTCAAAGAAGTTTGGGGAGCCTACACAGATGATGCTTATTTGTGACAATTAGGTTATGCATTGCACATTACTTCAAATTTGGTGTTACGTGAGCGGACTAAGCACATTAGGTATTTTCACAGTCAATTCATCAAAGAGAAGATTTTATCAGGAGTGATCACAATTAATTTTGTCAATTCTGATAATCAATTGATAGATGTCTTCACCAAGTCTATAAGGGATTCTCAAATTGATATAAATGTAACCAGCTTGATATGTGTGATTAATATGCTCTTGCTTCAGGAAGTGTTAGATATTTAGATATTGTATCTTGAGTTTTTTTAGTCATACGTCTATTCTAGGATCTACATAATTTCTGTAATCAGAAGAAGCTATATAATTTATAGTAACAGTTGTCTCCAACTGTACAACAGACTATAAATGTAAGAATCAAAAATTTAATGTTGAGAGTTGAACAAAATATGAAAAACACAGCTCCAAAGAATGCTCCGTTTTTCACTCTTCCTCACAGTTTTCCATACTTCCCTTTATTTATTGCTCATGCTCAGATTCTTTCATGGAACAGATATAATATTGCTAGTATTTTGAAGTTATTTTTTGAAAAAAAATGAGTGTATAAAGCGGGAAAAGCTCAATCCGATTGAAAAAAGGGTACTTTGTAATAGAAGCTCATTTTATGAATAATCTATGGCTACAACTCAAGAAGATACTAAATTCTACAAAATATTTGTTTGTATTGCTTGTTGACCCACCAAAGGATACTTCAATGTTTTTTTAATGCACATACAGAAATACAATTTGATTATTTCTTATCAATAAAAGAAAGAAAAGAAGCATTCAAACATCCTACTAAATCAACGTATGTTTAATTTTGAGTGTCATCTTTCATTCCATTATATGTATATTATGCCTACAGGCATAAATCCAAAGTCCCCAACATACTAAAGCACAAGACAGGACTTTTAGTAGGCATTCGCAACCCTAATTAGAAAAGTTCTTTTTATTTTACTTATATCTACTACTTAAATTAATTTTTGGTTGTGTACAGTTAGTTGCACCCCAAAGGGTTGTTCTTTACCATGCCCAAAGGATTAGAAATTATTACTATGGCTCTATAGTCTAGAGTCCAAACCCATCCCTACTTTTATTTTTTCAACCAACTACATATAAAACAGATATTTCTGCCACGAGGATAGAAGCAGTAAGCAATATACAGTAGTAACAGATCACTGGCTTGCTATGCAATGCAGCAGGAAGTATTCAACCTAGGCTGCCTACATTTTATATAATTTTTTTTAAAATGATAATGAGAAAAAAAATGAAAATGCTTAACCTATTTCCAATAACTATTCATATTCTTGTGTAAAAGTAGTACCTGCATCTTTCAAGATCATCAGTTGAAGCACCAAATGCGGGAATAACTTCATGGAGTGCATTCAAAAAGTCTTCCATTGTAACCTTGATGTTCTCTTCCTCCACTTGCTTAGTGAGATCATCTAGACTCAATTGTCTATTTAAAGCATATGAAACAGCACTTTTCACAACACCTTCAAGTTCTGCACCACTGTAGTTTTTCGTTCGAGCAGCTGCACAAGACAAGAAAAGCAGACCCAGAGTAAACATCCCGTGAACTTCATAGTTCAATTCAATCCATGTGGATTCACATAATTTTATTTTTCCAATTTTTGTTAAAAAGAAAATTAATCTTACATCAGTATTGGCAGATTCTACATTGACATGATCAAAATAACTGACTACAAATAATATATTTCTTGATATCTTATGCCTGCCTTCAACCATTAATCATATCATGTTACAAACTGAACCCATTAGCCAAAAATGTGTTGGTTAATTATCAAAGAATGTTTTTATCACAAAGGACAAGAATATATTAATGTTTTGCTAATTTTTTGCCTCTTGAGAAGATGTTTGACATTTTCCTAAAACCAAATAGTTAATTAGATATAGTGGAATTGGTTCTAAAGTCTTTATAAGATTAATAATGATTCAATAGTATAAAATCAATTCTTATCTCTTAATTATTTAACTAAAAAACTTATTTTAGCAAAGGAAACTATTTAGTTGGCTCGTACTTTTTCAGTTTATTCTTGAAAAATAAGCTTCCTTACTTTTTTAATTTAAAAACATTTTACCAAACTAGAATTGATATGAAGTAAAAATTAGTATTAAACCAAATTTTAGACAAACTAGTTTTGATTTCTATGAAACAGACACTTTGAAACAGTGGTTGTCTCTATGTTAGACGCGTAATGTCAAACACAACTAAATATGTAAACAATAATTGGACACTTCACATTGTAGTGTCAAAATTCCCAAATATAATGTCTAAGTCAGTGTTAGTACTGCGTTCAGCTTGTCCACACTTATATGATTTCAAAACCAACTCAAACAAAAAATTTACACAACTTTATAAGCTTGGAACTAGAATAGATGTGAACTAGTTTATAATTTGCCAGACTCCCCTTCAGGTTTCATATGACAAAACTATCACATAAAAGTCTTTATGGTAGATCATGAATAATATCCTATAGTAAATAATTTTTTTGCTAATGCAAATAAGCATGTTTATTACTTTCACTTAATCAAAAAAGTAAATTTATACATATGCAAGACAAGACTAGGCATCACAGAACACATACCAAGCTCTTGAAGGTTCACATCAGGAGCTAGAAAAGAATTCTCTTTCATTTTGTTGGTATGAATTTGAAGAATTTGCAATCGACCATTTTCATCAGGAAGGCTTATTTCAACCTGGACTTCCAACCTTCCTGGTCTACATGACACAAGAAAATTATAAATGACTAAAACAAAAGAACCACTAATGCAGATAGCTACTATACAAATCAATTACAGGTGTGAAGATTAAACATTAGAATTGAGCACACGAATACGTAGGTAGTAGTAGTATTTGCTATGAATGACACAGTTGCTAGAAATTGAACAAAGCTGCTAGGTCAATACAAATGCCAAGTGTCAAGCCAAGGAAGCAGATATCAACGAACTTGGGGTTAAAGCAATAGCTTTAACAGCTCAAGTTATAAGACAATAAGGACATGAAACATATTCATGACAAGCCAACTGCAACTACTTATTGCTTCTAGCCCAATCGTTCATGAAAGGATAGAACACAAAGGGATTGAATATATTTTGTCAAAGTTTTTTTTAAAAGTATGATCGTTACTAATTTTGTCAACTAGAACAACTACTTAGCTGATATATTTATTCAATCTCTTATAAGGCATCAGTTTGACTTTAGTACATATGACGTACATAATTCAACTTGAGGGGAAATGTTAGCTTAGCATTGAGAGTTTGAATTAATCACAAGTATAGAGAGCAATATTAGCTAAACTGGCCCAAAGTTTATTAGTGCTGATTACCCTTAATTTAGGACATTATTCCTCTTCTAGTTAATATCATAAATAATACAAATACATGTGTAAACTAGTAAGCAGTCAATTTTGCTCAAACTCTCCAAATTATAAAACAAGCAATCAGTGTGCCAGTAGATAGGATGACAACTATAGTATATAATTTTGACTGTCAACATTTATACTTTCCATGGGAAGTAAATTCAAATATCCAGAACAGGGAAGAAGATATAAAGACCTTAAGAGAGCTTCATCAAGCATATCCTTTCTGTTAGTCATTCCAATAAGCAAAACATTATTTAGTGACTCCACACCATCTATCTGCAAACCAAGCAAATAGTCTTAGATTTTCTTTTATGAATACTATAGTAGCATTTGTCTTCTATCAATAAAAGCATTCAAAACCTTTACGAACCTTAGTAAGAAGCTGATTTACAATGCTGTCATGAACTCCAGTACCGTCTCGAGTTGAACCTCTTGACTGCACAAGACATGAAAAAAAAACATAGAGTGATTATAGTACCACGTAATTCAATCACAACAAACAATGCTCATGAGCATCATTACTCAAGAAACTACCTGCAGCCCCCAGATTTAAATGTTATCAAGTTCCCCTTTAATCATACTTATGTGCTTCGTCATATAAACCAAGATAAACTCAAATTTTACACTAGTTAAGTACATCAAGACAAAATATAAAAACTAATGCTGATCAGTGACCACAAGCAAGTTAGTTTAAGCTACAGTATAAAGATCCCACCAGTTAAGGCAAACTCAGTTCTTGCTGATTAACTGTAATCAATATTGTCAATTCCAATGCAATAGATGACTGATTTTGATCTGAAGTTGAAAATACCTTATACCTTACAAATAGCATCAATTTCATCAAAGATTATAACATGCAAATCACTTTCATCCCCTGGAAAACAGTGAACAATAAAAGTGAATTATATGAAAATTTAACATAAAAAATATGCAATGGGTGTATATTCATCACCTCGAGTCCTCTGATCCTGTTCAGCATCAGCAAAAAGGTCTCTCACATTCTTTTCAGTTTCACCAACAAATTTGCTCAAAACTTCAGGGCCATTTACAATCTGGTACAAGTCATAGAAAAGAAAAATTAAGACCACGAAATATAATTACAAGCCTACAGAAGTCACATTCAGATTTAGAAGCTATTAAATTAAGTCAATTAGTTAAGGAATCTAACACAGGACAAAGTAAAAATGTCACATAAATCTAGTAAGTATAGCAGGCCTAATGCAGCATGAGAATTGATAATATGTTAGGAGAAAGTTACACCCACCCTAATAAAACTCACACAAGTTACATCAATAAAAATAGAGAAGAGTGGACAACAGGCAGTGAGATTCAAATTCAATACTGTCAAATCAAGCCCAGATTCATTATCAATGACTACAGATGAAATGAAAACAATCATGTTGTATAACTTTAAGAAAAAAGAAGATAGTAGATGCATAAAGTAACAAACCATGAAAACAGATGCATATTCTTTCCTAGGCAATTTCTAGCCCATGAAAAACAATAATTAGGAAACTAAATGATATTAATTAAACCAAAGAAATTACAATTATCTTATCTTTACACTTTTTCTGATTGCATGCAAAATAATTTTATATAGATGTATTTGTTCAAATTTATTACACAAGAATAAGGAGTAATTTCCAAACCTTTGGTTCCTTCCCATTCAAAATTTTTCCAATTTGACGTGCCATAAGTGTCTTTCCAGTTCCAGGAGGCCCATAAAGAAGCATGCCCTTCACATGCTTGATTCCTAATCTGAAAGCTCAAAGGCTTTCAAGTAAGCACATGATATACTACAAAAACAGCACATTAATGAACCACAGTATATTAAGTATTACTTAGATGTCACATGGGGAGGGAAGACACGAGAAGCAAAAGCTCTTCGAAATATATCAGCAAATTCTGCACTCAAGCCACCAATACCCAGTGACTGAAGGTTAAATTCTTTCTGCTTGAAAATGTTACTAGTTGCACCCTCCCGTTGATTGACAATCTGCAAAGCACAACAAAAACCAGTAAATATATATGTAAGGATAATTACAACAGTAGAGTACAATTAGAAGACTTCATACAACATTATTGATTTGCTTAGCAATGTTAGCTATTATCTTACATAGAGTATATAAAAAAATAACTAGTATTAAGTAAGGGATTAGCTTTGTAAATGACATACAGAAAATATTGCCGAAAATCACATCAATACTCAATATTAACATCAAGATTAGCTGGCCATTCAATAAATCCTAATCAGGGAAATCTATTTAACTATACAACGAAGAAATATTTGCATCTGTGTAGCTTTTACAATTTTCCTGTAGATAAGCTAATCCAATAACTTTGTTGTATCAAAACTGCTTGGCTGCTAAATTCGTTGTGGTTCTCATCTTTATAAGGCATGACATCCATAAAAATGATGCAGACAGACAGGAGTGAGCTTTGATAGGCTTGAGATGTGACCACAATTAAGGCATATTTCCAACATGAGGTCTTTGTACGGAACCACTACAATGCTGATTCTGTATTTTGATCTTGGGAAGCATAGATCTTGATATTCACTCAAGGTTAGAAGTTAAGGTACTTAATTAGCTTCGTCTGAGTAATTTATATGCAGCGTATCTGTAAAGTAAGATTTGTTAACTTTTTTACTGACCTGTGAACTAGTCAAACATCAAAGGATAGTTAAGCGTATATGATTAGTAAGGTATTCAATATTAACTACAGTCTTAGGTGATTTCCTACACTGTAACTGTATCTAAGCTTGTTAGGATTTTAGTTACAAGTCACATCAGTGCTGAGTCAGCACTGTAGATAGCTTCCTCAAGACAGTCCTCAGAGTCTTGACACCATAAATATCTTCTCTTCACTTATTCTTAGTAATAATAAATTTTTCACTGTGTTCATTTTCTCTAAATATACCAAAAATCTATTATGGCCAAAACAAGGTATATAGATGTCAAAAGCAAAATGGGAAACTCACCTTAATTCCACTATCACGTGATGTTTCGAAAACAATGTATGTGTCATCAGAAATCATCCCTCTTTCAAGAGAATTAGACTTTTCTTGGCCTTCAACAGTAGCACCACTGACAGTAAAGCTATAGTTATTTCCATGGTACTCAAATAACACTTTTTGCCCCACAGTCATAACCTACACAAAATAATACAGATTATCAAATAGAACCAGAGTATAGTACATCAAACAAAAAAAATGTACATGAAAGTGATAATATAGAGACTCAGGATAAAGAATGTTCCCAAGCTTCCTAAGAATTAGAAAATAGTGAGATAAGATAAAGGTTATAAACAGAAAAACATGCACGAGATATCAAACAAATAGATATGGGCAAGCTGATGGACTTTAGATGTTTATCTTCAGCCAACTATTCAGTATACACAAAGAATATACCATTACTCAAGTAAAATTTCAATGAGAGAACACCTCCTTTCCCTACCTCCCCTGACTCATATCTTCCCTCAATAGAAAATTATTCTCGTACTATGAAATGCATTACTTACAAAGGAAAGGCTTCAGGTATAGTGAACAAGTTGAATTTCAAAGCAATAGCAAAAATCAAATAAAATAGTATATATAGTAGCTATGCATAATAATAAAAATATGAATTATATCCAGCAACTTTCTGGGAAATGATAAACACATTTATGTAAATAATAACAAAAAAGAAGCTATTAACCAGATAACATTTTCCTTTCCGCTGTCCAACAGTAATCAATCTAGACAAGAAGTTTTTTGAATAAAACTCTGCAATTAGTATTATTAACATCTAGCAACCATAAATCATTGTGTGTTCAAGTGTTATAATAAGGAAAGAGGACAAGCATGCTGATACCAAAAAGTAACAAATCAATGATCAACTAAAACAACACCATATTAACCAAGTAAAAGGCACAAATAACCTTGTAAAAGACCCTACCTGGTTTAAAAATCTCTTCCGAAGTTGCTTAGCCAATAGAACAGCATCAATCTACAAGACAAAGAAATGGCAACCATTTTGCCATACCACCGTAATTAGCAACAAATTGATGGCAACAAAACGAGAACTTTTTCAAATCAACATACCTGCTCACTCTTATTCCCCTTTTTAACAAATTCCAAATCAATGGTTAGCAGTGCGAGGTTGAAGTCGTCGGGAGGCACAAATCTTAAACAACAGCAAAAAATAAAAAATCAAATCATAAGAAACTAATAAAAAGGGAAAGTCAATAATCCTCAATACTAAAATACCAATCCGAAAAACACAAATTAAAGCAAACTAACCGAGTTAATTGTACGGAATCACCAGAAGAAACTTTAGCACACCGCCGTTGAATGGAGTTCAACCCAATCTGGTTGCTGCCTATGCTGTCATGAGCAGTATCTCTCAGTTAAGGCCACAAAAGAATCATCAATCCAGTTCATCCACGCAATAACATCCACTATTCGGCATTGGCATAATTAATGACCAAAAATTAACAAGCAACCAATTCAGCGCTACGCAATCGTGGAACACAACAATTCGATTAAAAAAAAATAAAGGAAATGCAATAGGTTGAAGAAAAAGGATATGAGAGAGATAGGACGAAGGAATCGGCGACGGTGGCGAGGTAGAGGTTGGTGTGACCGGGGACGGCGAAGTTGCGAAGATCGGAGGCGGAACAATAGGCGAGGTTAGTGAGGACGAGGTCGCTGGAAGGCGTGTTGGTGACTCTCATCTTGAACGGAGCGGAAGACGATGAGCCGAACAGACTCGCCATTTTTATCTCGACGCGGATCTTGCTCCGCTCTTGTTGCACCTGCAGATCACACAGCAATGGGAAGGGCGCGGGAGAGCGATGCCACAAACAGCTATGTTATGTTATGTTATGCCAAACGTGCCTCTATTTCTCTTCTTCTTTCTTGACCTGAACAATAAAAAAAATAAACTTGCGAGTTAAGCAATGAATTTTCTTACAATTTACTTTCATTGCAAATTCTTCATTAGCGTAATAATCTACACTTTCTATACTAAGAATGGGATATGTTTATTTGTGTTTTAAAAAAATAAAATTTCTTGAAAAGTTGTTTATTTTTAACTAATTTTTATATATTTTTTTGTATTTTTATTTTTAGAAAAAAAACATCTCTCCTTTATCATATTTACTTTTTATCAAGTTGTTTCTTGTAGAGAAAATATAAAATTATTCTTTTTAAATAATTTTACTCAAACATTTTAAAATTTATAATAAATAATTGTTTTATATAATTAAAAAAAAATAAAGAAACAGATCCAATAATACAAATAAAACATTTAATAAATATTTTTTTTACACTTTTTTTATATAATTTTACTCTTATGATTTGAGTAATTGTTTCCTTTTTTAATTATTATTACTTTCTTATTAATGAAAACACATGTGTTGTGGTATTTGTGTATTTAGATTCTTTATTATGTTATTTTATGAATTAAAAATTAATATCTATATTAATTTAATATATTGTAGAACGATTAAATGAAAAGTGTAAATTTAATTTGTTGAAATAACTATTCTTATCATAATCTAAATTGAAAATCTAAGGAAAAAAAATGAGAGTTAGCATGTGTATTATTTTAGAAAGATAGGGGTGATTTAAAAAAATATTTCTTTTTCACTCTTTTTATATGAGTAAAAATTAAAATTTATAAAATTTATGAGAAATAAATATTTATCTATTTTTTTTATTCATTTATCTCTGCTTCATCCACTTTTTACTTTATACTTTTCCTTTAAACGAATTTAATTTTGATTTTAAATTCAGTTATACATCTACGTATTATTAAAAAATATTACATGATTTTCCTGGTTTTTAAAAGTTTACTGTTAAAATATTTTGAATGTTCCGTAATTTTATTATTATTCCATTTTTATGTTACTTTTTTAAATAATTTGATTATATTATTTAGTTTCCTTATGTAACTTCATTATATTTCTAAACTTATTAAATAGTTTAACCATAATACTATTTTTTTTGGGGTAAGAAGTAGATAAAATCAATATGAAAAAAATCAGGAAATGTATTGAATTAAAATTTTAAAATATTGATTCCAAATTTATAACTGTAAGATTTTTAATCAAGAATTTTTATTTAGATTTTAAATTTTAGTGTTATATTATAACAATTTTAAAAATGATAACAATTGGATGTATTTATAATATTTGGAAATACTCCATTAGAAAATATTCAGAATTATAAAAGTTGATAAAATATTAAAAGAATGAATAAATGATAAAGTTAAAATAAAGAAAAGTAAAATTAATGTAATTTTTTAGAAAGAAATTATTTTAGTTTTATGTTTTCTTCACTAATAAATGTTAGAATAATGATATTTTTTAAATCAATAAGGGTAAACTAGTCTTTTACTCTTAATTTTTTTTATTTTTTAAAAAAATATTTTAAAGAATAAAAGATATTATAAAATATGAGAATAAATGAAAGAAAAATTTAATAAAAGTTTTACCTTGCTTCGAATCAAATTATTTTATTTATTATTAATCTATTTAGAATAATTATTTACAATATTTTTAAATATTTTAATTATAATTACATTTTACATTAGACACATATAATCACATTAAAGATAATTTTTTAATAATTCTAATTCTTTTCAACAATTTTCGAAATAAAATATAGAATCATTTTATATAAATCATATAAATAAAATTTATAAAAATTAAATAAAAAAATAATAATCTTAATCTTTGTTTGCTTTCAGGTAAATACTATTTAAGAGCGAGTGAATGAAATGATTTTACGATAATTAAAATGAATATTACAAAAATTCGAGACAATTTTATATCTTTATTATTTCTCTCCACAAATGAGAAGATTAGCAAAGAAAGTCTTGAAATGCATGTTTATATTTTTAATTTAATCAATTGTAATGTAATATTAGCCAGACTATTTTGAAAGATTCTTGGAGAACATGTAAATAGATAAGGTAATACAATATTTATAATATTCTCCAATTATTCATAATCCATATTTAAAGAGTTATAATCAATTATAATCTTTTTTGTTGCTTGTATAAACCTAATTAAAATAATTTAATCGATTATTTCATAACTTAATTTATTATCATAAAGAAAAATTTCAGAAACAATTCAAATATAATCGATTATTTAAAAGTATAATTAATACAAAATTAGTGTTTTAAAAATAATTTGTATTAATTTCTACGTAATCAATTATTACTAAACATAATTGATTATATAATTAATTAATATTAATGATAATCGATTATGTTGTATAATAATAATTATCTAAACAATATGGATTAAGTAAAAATAATGTGTAGTAAGGTAATATTAATTCGACTTATCCTAAATATTAGACACATATAGCATCATTAAACAAAAGAGAATAAGCTTCTTCGTGCAATTCAATCATCATTAAAACTCTTTTTATTTTTTTAACTTAATAAGTAGAATATCAACAACATATACCCATGCATTGAAAATTATTTTAATCTTTCATATAAAAATATTTCCTATTTTCTTTTTTGTTTTAATGGTTCAAATTTATAATATTCATTAATTAGTAATGTCGAAGATAAATATTCGACATAACTTAATTGGAAATTCATTAAAATAACATACTTTGTAAAAAAATGATGAGGTATTACATATGAATATTGTATTAGTCAGATCATGAAAAGACTCAAATATATCAACTTCTATATTAAGAGGTGAATACTTGTTTAGTCCAATCATAAAGTCACTTAAATTGAGGGAAACACAATGTATGGAACCAAACATGATTTAAAAGATATGAGGAAGATAAAGAATATTAAAAATAACCATGATGTGAAGAACCTAACCTAAGTAGTATTTTCAGATTAATGTATTTTCAACCACTAAAATTATATCCAATTCTTGGAAACCTCAAATTCCCTATACATATTTATTCAAAAATTAGTCATAACTTTCTCAAATATTCTTTTAATTAAATAATGTATTTTTTTAATCAATAATCTTCAAGTTCAATTCATTCACCCAAATAAAAGAAAAAATTTAATATTATTTATATCATATTATTATTAAAACAATATCAAGTAATGATCTTATTATATTCTAAGACAAGATATAGTTTAAAGTTTTTTTGCAAACAAACCATGCGAAGTTTTAATTTATTAATAATTTTATGTTAACTAAAATTTTAATAAAAACGATAACACTAAATAAACTATGTTTACACTTATATAATTAATATGTCATTAAGATCTTATGATTATTAATATATTATTATATTATAAATCGGTTTAATTACATAAAATTTGAGTATTCAAAAGCAAGTTTAAATAAAATAACAAAATGAAAAATTTGGAATATGTCCAACTCGTGTATACATCATCAACTTTACATCCATCAATTCCTACATGAAAATTCAACATTATGCAAATAGATTTAATACAAAATTTATAAATTATAGCACATTACATGTAAAATGTAGGTAAGCAAACACTGAAATTTGTTTAATATATGTATATTTTGTATAAAATTGGCAATACTTATTTATATACATCTAAAATAAATTATGAAGTTATAAGCATTTTGTCTTAAAATAAAAATATTATCCTAAAATAATAAATTCTGACTTAAAATATTGTATATTATCATAACCTAAATATTGTTCCAAATTAAACTAAGATAGTGTTTGAATCACCATAGAAAATAAGAAGGTGGATGTTTGCAAGGAAAATAGAGATACAAAATCACAAATCTCAAAAAAAATTTACTTGAACGATCTTTCCACCCTATTAAGCGCAGAAAGTATATAAATACACGTCGTATATTAAAATATGAATATATTTTATATATTATTATAATAATAAATAAATAATATAATATTAAAATAATAAATATTAAATAAATTTTTTAATAATTATTTACTTTTATTTTAATATAAATAATTTAAAAAATTAATAATAATATTTAAAAAATATATATTTTTTCTTATTTTTTGTTTATTATTATAATAATAATAATTTAAAAATATATTAACAATAATATTTATTTTCTAATTTTATTTTATAATAATAATAATAAATATATAAAATAATTAAGAAATTTATTAATAATAATATTAAATAATATTTTTATTATAATAATAAAATTTAAAAATATATTAAAAATAATTAATAATAAATAATATTATTTTAGTTTTTATTTATTTTCTTTTTTTTTTCTTTAATTCAAATAATTTTATTTTCTTTTTTCTTTATTTTTTTATTTTTTCTTTTTCTCACTTCCTCAAATTAATCATGTAGACACGTCTCAATGATTTCTCATTCACGTGAAACTGAATGATTCTACTAAATATTCACCTAAACTAAATAATTATCCTAAATATCAACCTTAAACTAAAATTGTCCTAAATAAAAATAATAGACTTAAAGCTGGACTTAAAAGGTTTTTTTTTTTCTTTTTTCAGGAACAAGATTCGTCGTTATGTAGCTTTTCCCATAAAATAGAACTCTGACATTTGAAGTTCAGCATGATTTGTGAATGTTTGGTGATTGATGACGGTGGACCTTGGACAACTCATTGCTTCACAAAACCACTCTTATCCATTACAATTATCAATACACTCCCATGCATTTTTTTATTTCTTAGGTTGATTGGATCAACCGTTATAATATTTTGAAGATATTTAGATAATATTTTTTACTTGTTAGTTTGATTAGATCAACCTTTATAATATTTTGAACATGTTTAACTAATTTGTTTGTGTTTAATCTTTTAAAAATAAAGTTTTATTTAATTAAAATAAGTAGATTTTTGTTTCTTTTATAAGTCCGTCTAATCTATTTTCTTTTTAAAAGAAACGTAGTTTTATATTTATTTAAATAAATAAATTTTAACTGTTTCTTAATAAGTGATTATTTTAAAAGTCGTTTATTTTAGAAATATTTATTTTAAATTTAAAGAAACTCGATAGGCAAATTGTCCAAACTGGTTCACCACTTACGGGTAAACCTCGTGAAAACTTACATTCAAGATTTTGTAAGAGTTGAAAAAATGTTCCTCCTCTTCTAAGTCCCTAACATCTTCAGAGAGGACATCTATCACTCCATCTGAGACAAAGTTTGAAAAAACTGTCTGTAACTGCGATTATGACAGTAATACAACCATTATTGCGACTGCATTTATGTGCAATACCAAAATTCACAACAAAACCACGACAAGAATTTAACTAGCATGAGACATTTGATTTCTACGAAGTAAACAGACCAAATGTCTCATTATTTTACCTCATTCCATGTTCAATCATCTGGGTCGGATTGATATGTTCTTTGCAAGCAACAAGTGCTCAAACTTTGAACTAAACGCGTTAAATTGGACAGGCCAATAAAGATAACTTATAGGTACCAAGATTTTAAAACTGCATTATGACAGAATAGGGTGCAATACAATACATCTCGATAATCATATACAACGACTTTCCGAAAAAAGCAGCTCTATGTTGTATTAAATGTTAACACCAGTTCTTTTAACCTAAAATACAAATACTCAATCTATCTCGTTCTTGAGTTTACCCCGTGCTTCTTTACAAATTATACAACGGGGAAATACAGAACAATTCAATAACTTGCTCAGAAGACTATGAGACACAGAAGGAAGCAACAGAAGAGAAATATTGAAATTCTGTTCAGTGATTTTTCTGCCTGCATCTCTTGCCTTCTGAACCTGGGGCTATTACTTCCTGCCAGGTAATAAGAATTTGGGTAAGTGTATAAATTTTCTGAGTTGCCAAAGACTCGGGTATAAAACATCTCTCCAAACATCCCAACCACAAGGTGGGGGAACCCTGGTGCCACGGTACCAGGATTGAGCATTTGTGGTGATGATTCATCCTCTTCTTGGTATAAAGGAGTGTTGAAATGCTGGTTCTGATAAGGATTGCGATATGGAAGTTGCTGACCACTTTGAGACGTAGCTGGCGTGAGAGATTGAGTGCCCAAAGCAGATGGTCTTGGTGGAATGAGAATGCCTCTACAGGAAGCCTTCACATCACGGTCACTGTGAGCTATGGCCTGGCCACGGCCATAGAGAGGAACCATTGTGGTGTGGCATATATCTTCCTTGCAAACAGGGCATTGTGGATGCTCATCAGGTGCAAGAGAAGCACTTTGGACATGGAGCCATTTGTAGATGCAGGGCCAGCAGTATAGGTGACCACAAAGGGTGACGACTGGTTCATGTGCAAAATCTAAGCAGATGTTGCAATCAAAACACCCATCAAAAGTTTCTGTCACAGTCACGGGGCTTGGGATGGTTTTCCATTGCTGCGAAACGCAGTGCTCAAAGGCCATTAATGAACCCTGCTGGGAACTTTGGTTGCCAGTCCTTATCTAGCCCTGACCTGACCTGACCTGACTGACAAGAGATCAATCGATCACCAAACCAATTTAATACACAGAATTAAAAAAATGTGAAGGGTCATTTACTGATACAGATATTGTTAAATATCGTGATAACTTTGAAGTCACTCTTAACTACGGTGAAAAATCATGATAAATCTTGAAAGGATATTGTTATTTTAGATTTTAAAAATTTAAATACATTAATAAAATATATTCACTTTTATTTTATCTTATTATTATTTTTTGTTGAAGTATTTTTCAAATTTATGAATTTAATCCTAACTTTAAAACACGTAAATTTAATATTTGTAATACTTAAACATTATTTAATAGTATAAAATATCACAATCAAAGGTTCACCAAAGTAAAGAGATAAAAACATAATTTTTTCCTTTAATCTCTTTTTTCTAACTTACTTCTACCTACCCTCATTTTTTCCTTTCATTTCTCTCTTCTTTCTTTGTATAACGTGATTTACTACATTTTGATTTTGTTTCCTCTTAAACATCCCATCCATCACACAATAATCAGCCCTCAAAACAAAAAAAGAGGGCATTAAATTAAAGTACAAATAAATTGAGCCTTCAGCATATGCCTATTGCCTAATTAAGCCAGAGAAACAAAACAAAAAAAACACCAGAAGTGCATATAGTTGATCACATCACTTCAATAATTAAGTATCAGTCAGAAATCAAATGCACATAAAGGGCATAAACAAAACCAGATCCCAAATTACCAAATACATAACTGAAAAACAAAACTCAGCAATGATACAAATCATATTCCCAAATCCCATACAGCTATGTCATGCAGAGTCATCCAGAGAGAGAAAGAGATACAAAAACGTATCAGTTCATCTCAATCTACAGGACGGGAAAGTCACTGTCATGACTCCACACACAGTGAGAGTTAGGTGAAACCTCTAATCCGAAACCAAAAACACGTCGCATCAGCTTTCAAAAATGGAATATCAAAATTTCAATAATAACATGCTGTTTGGAAGCAAGAGTAAGGAATTGAAGGTGCCCAACGAGAGAATTATTCTTGGGATCCATCCATCCGTGCATGTAAACAATAAAAACAAAGAACAGATCGAAGCAATTGCAAAACTTCATACATATAAATAGAAATTAAAACGCAATCGGCGAGTTTTGAAATATTAATTAGATGTAAAAGAAAAATGTAAGATCTAAAAGACATACCCAGAGAGAGAGATGAATTGGATAAGTTGAGGATGCAAGTACTGAGACAGAGGGTTGCTTAGGTTCTTGATACTGTAGACGGGAGAGGGAAATGGGGAATTGCGTTTACAATTCTTGGTCCGTGTCTTTCCTTGTGGCCTTATTTATATTTTTTTTCAACCCCAATTTTCAAAGCACAAACAAAAATGGTCACCATTATGGTGGTTAAGGACACCTCAATCAAAAATAAAAATACGTCTACTTCAATTTAATATAAAAATTAAATTAAATTAAAATTAATATTTCATGATTTAATTTAAATTAATTTTTTAATTTCTATTGTTATAATTTTTTATATAAAAAATTATTATATATTTCATAATAAAAAATTATTAAATGTAAATATATCTTATAATTTTATTTTTATGATTATTATTTTATCCATTATTTTAATTTTTTTTATATTTATAAATAATTTATACAGTCTTATATTTAAAATTTATTGTATAAAGTTATTTATTATCATATTTTATAAATATAATATAATCAAATTATAAAATATTTTTTATTATTTTCTTAAATTTTAAACATGTTTTTCATTTAATATGATTAGATTTCCATTCTAATCATTTAAACATGTTTCTCATTTAAAATTATTTTTGATTTTAATGTTATATAAAATGAATTTTTTTCTTTTTATTTTTAAATTATTTTCTTCTTATTCTTTCTGTTTCGTTTTTTTCTGAATTTTTTTTATTCTTATTTTCTACTTTTAATTTTTTTTCTTTGATTATTGTTTTTTATTCTCGTTTTTTTTTAATTATGGTTTCTTCTTCTTCTAATCATCATTATTTCTTCCTTTTCTTCTCAAACCTATTTTCATTATTGTCATATTTTGGTTCTAATTTTTTTTCTTTCTAAAATTGAAAATTATCAATAACATTGGTCAGAATTATATTAGATAAGTTTCTTTTCAAAATAATGTTTTGATGGAAAATTGTAATTCAAAGAAAAATTCTATAAAATAATATTTTATGATGTTTTTTTCCTAGTTTTAAAAGCAATAAAAAAACTTTTATTTCTTATTTTAAAAATATGTATCGGGTTGAAATTTTAAAAGGTTATTTTGAATTTTAAAATATTATATAGTTATGACTTATAATTAAAAAATTATTACTCATTGATTACGATTTTTATCATGAATGCATAAAAACATCTTATAATATGAGAGTAAAAAAAATTGTAACAATGCATTTTTTTTTTCAATCATTTTTAATAGCTCATTGATTAAAACTTCTTGTTTTTATGCAGTAACTACTTTATCGTTAGCACGTTCTCGTTAGTGTTTTTGGATTTGATTAATAATTAAAAATTATGTTCTCCCTCTTACCCTAATTATTCTGCCACAAAATATAACCTAATTATATTTTTCTAATAAAATAAAAATTAATTTTATTGATTTGACTTAAAAATTTTAAATATATGTATTTTATTTTCAATATCTTTTATATTTAATTTTTAATTTATTTTTTGAAACAAACTAAAATAGTCCATTAACTTGGCTGTCCAAACTTAAAAACCAAAATCCATTTAAGCTACATTACTTATTTAATATAGTTTTTAATGTTGCTCTAGAACATTTAAAAATTAATTTCGAATTTATTTATTTTTATTTTCAGTTATTAAAATTGAGTTACTTCAACTTTTTTTTTCATTCTCTCTCTTTCCCAAAACTATAATAGTAGCTACTAGAGTTTTTGCACATGTGTGGGGCCCACATATATATATATATATATATATATATATATATATCCGATATGAGGAGGCAATGTTCGTGGAGAATGTTCCAGATGACAAACAAAAGAAACTGAAAACAATAATTCAAAAACATCTTTTTTATTTTTAAAATCACAAAAAGAATCAATTTTTATGAAAGAACAGGAAAAGTGTTATAAAAGCAAGGTAAAAACCTAATTTAACTCTGTTTCGTTTGAACATGTTGTATTTTAAATTTTAAGTTTTAAAACTAAAAACTGAAAATCATACCTATTTCGAAGGAGATCTCCCTATAGTTAGGTATTTTATTTTAGTGGATTTTTGAAGATGAAATGAAAAGTATAATTATTAATTGATTTGATAATTTATGTATGTTTTATATAAATGATAATAAAACCTATGAATTTTTTATTGAGAAGAGAATAGTAGATAAGTATTTGATTTTATAATAAGATGATATATGGTGAAAGAAGACTTTAATTATATTTTTTTAAAGATAATTGGTCAAAGTTTTTTTAATGTAAAATTAGTCAAGAAAAATTATCTGATTCTCATAATTAAATGTGTAAATTTTTTATGTAAATCCTTACATTTATGATTTTGAACTTCATTATAAATTTTTCTAATTAACTATTTTTTATATATATTTATATTTTGTTATTATGATTATATTCTTTACAGAAAAATTAATAAAAAATTATTAGTTAAAAAATAGAAATTAGATATATTATAATCTAAATTAATAAAAAATTATTAGTTAAAAAATAGAAATTAGATATATTATAATCTAATGGATTTATATGTAAAATTTTAAATTAGTTATATATTTTAAAAAAATTAAATAAAGATTATTATAATAAAAATAATATTTATTTTGTATTAATATTTAATATTTAAAATATATTTTGATTACAAGTTGTCTCTCCTAACTTTTTAGCCGTAAAGTTCACTTGTTAGCATCTGCATTCTATTAAACATTTTTTTTTTCATTTTAGCCAGTAATTTTAATTAAGTTTCAATTTTTCTTAAGCCTATTTATAATTATTTTAGAAATATTTTCAATGTGAAAATGAATTTTAAACACTTTTATATTATTTTATTTTTATACTATTTTCAAAGATGTAACAGTGATTTTATCGTTTTCTTTATCTCATTTAAAAATATTATTACAAATCAGAATTGAATAGTTGATGTAGATACGAACCTAAAAAAAAGTGACGATGTTACAGAACCATCATTATTCAAACAATTTTTTTTTTTTGTAGCGAGAACATCCCCACCGCTAACCAATATTAGATAACAACAATTTTTGTAAAATTTACTATAATTTTAGCAAAAATAAAATTATTTCCTTAAATTTTTTGTAAAATTTATATAATTTTTTAAAATGTTTTTAAAATTTATATAACTTTAGCAAAAATATAATTATTTCCTATGTTAATTTTTTTCTTTAATTTTAAAGTACATTAGAGTAATTTGAAAAATAAAAAATATTAAGATACTCATGAAATTAAGTTAAATAAACTATATTTAATTAAATCCGATCCAATCTATCAGTATAGGAATGAATATATTTTTAATTTGTAATCATTGTTAGCTCAATCTGGAGTATTCATTTGTTAAAGATTAATCTTTTAAACTATTATTACAACCTGATATCTTTTTATAAAATTTTCATATATAAATTAATCTTTAATCACATACTTAATGCAAAAATACCAAAGGAAATAATAAAAGATAAGGAATTTACTTATTATAAGAGATTTATTCTTTATTTGATATATTTTTTTTTATAATTTAACAATTTAAAATAATAATTTATCTTAATTATTAAATTAAAAAATAAAGAATAAATCTCTTTCATTCATGTGGATAAGAAAACCGGTGGTGTTGTCTGGTATAAGGACAAGTACTGAGAACATTTATTCGCAATTAAGTTGGTTTTGACTTCCATTGATATAAAACTTACTTTTATATATATATATATATAGAGAGAGAGGAGAGAGAGAGGAGAGAGAGAGGAGAGAGAGAACTTTGTCTTTTTGTGCCCTTTGGCAACTCCAAAAGCAACCACATGGTGTAAGACAAAAGGATACGATTCAGATCTAACTATTTCAGAGGATAAAGTGTATTTATAATAGTTGGTTAATGTTTTAAAATTATGATATAATTAACTATATATTCAATAAAATGAAAAATTAATAATAATTGCAATAATTCAGTTTTAATTATAATTATTATTCTACTTTATTTTTAAAATGCATTGCTAGGAATTATAAGTTTTATATATTATTATGCATTTTTAAAATAAAAATAACTTTTTACTGATCTTTCATTTTTTTTTCTACAATTTATTAGTATCTGTTAAATGATAAATTATCCATTTAAGACATCGACACATTTTTTTTTTTTTGGTTTTTGGTCCAATCAATATATATATATATATATATATATAACTTTTGATTTTCGATAAATATTTTCTCTCTCATAAATTTTTATATTTCTATCTTACTCTATTGATTATTGACATTCTTCAATTCCTTCCACAAGTGATTATGTCATCTCTACGATTAACTAGGTCTAATATATATATTTTTAATAATTTTGTTTTAAAAAAATTATGAACTGATGTAAATGGTATCATTTTTCTAATGGTATCATTAACTAGGTATTCAGTGAAACCCAAATAATATGAAACATCCCTATAATTGTTCATCTCAATTTATTTGAGTTTCATTGTTCAATAAGAATGATTGAACCAAATAAAATATATAAATCCTAAATAAAGGAGAAAAATATTATTTTTATCATATTAATTAATTTTTTTCTTAAATAAAATAATTTAAAAAATCTATAAATAAAAAAAATTAAGAAAAATAATAAATAAAAATATTAATCTTTATATTTTAAAAAATATTTATTTAATAATATAATATATGATAGTCGTGATATTTTATTCTAATAATATGTATTAAATATGATATAAAATTATATAAATTATATTATTTTGAATAAATAACTTTTTTATTTTATTTGTTAGTTGAAATATGATAAAAGTGGATTATACTATAACAAATAATATAGTAGAACAAAATATTAGGAGTTGAAGAGATATTTGTATCACAATAATAATTTAGAATATTTGTATAAGTATTTATTCAATAAAATTGTTAAACTTATCTAATATTTTGATCAGATTAGATTGTTATTGAATTATTTATAAATATTCAATCTCATATTCAAAAGGTGATGATTATGTGTTAGTAAAAATTTATTTCTTAAAAAAATAAATTAAAGTTAATATTATAAATTTTATTTTATAAATTAATTATATTAAAAATTTATTTTTTAAAAATAAAATTAAATTAAAATATATTAAAAAAATACTATTTATTTCATAAATTAATTCTAATACTATATCTTGTTATCAAAATTTAAAAATACTTTAAAGTAAATAAATCATAAAGTACTTTTTGTTCTTAAGTTATATAATACAAAACAAACCCAGAGATTCTTCAAATTTATAGTGTCACTAAGTAGGTCATGTAAAGTATCCATGCACCAATTAATGAACTTGACTTTGATTCATCTATTGAAAGATAAATAAGTATACCCCCATAAATTCAAATAAATATCCAAGTTAGTTAGTTGTTGGGTCATAGATTTTTTATTTTTTATTTTTTTATTTTTTCATTTGTTCCTCTAGTTCTATGTATACATGCAGGCCTTTCAAAAATATCCACACTAATAGTGATTTTCACATCAGTCAAATTGGTCTTCAAATTATTGATACTAAAATCCATTTTATTATTGGTTTCACTATAAGGATATATCAATAATGAGAATGACAAATTCAATGAAAAAATAGAAAAGTCGATTTCATTGTTATCTTATTAATTATTGTATTGTGTCATACATAAATGACATTTGATTTGGAAGACTTTTTTTTTTCTACCATGATTGCAGTGAGGTTAGAACTTATATCTCATACATACTATATTTCAAGAAAATTTTGAATAACTTGAGGGTAAAATTTAAAAATCACATTATACTAATTAACTTTTAATCTTACCTTCATATACTATCGTATCACCTTTTTTTATAGTTTCATTTTTTACAATAACAATTCTCACTTGATATCTCTCAAATTACACCCTTCACATTATCATGATAATGATAATGTTAATAATAACAATAATAATCTTATAAGAGGTGTTTATTATTAAGTTTTTATCTTGGTGGAAAATAATTTTTATTATAACATAAGAACAATTGTTAATTTATTTTTTCTCATAGTAAGAATTTCTTATTTAAAGTGCCTATGCACAAATCAAGCTAGGCAAATGTAACTTACATTAAACCTCATTTACTGATTTTATTATTTGGTGAAGCACATGAGCTACTATTTCAAAGCAATAAATCTCATTCATTTGTGATTCAAGCTTGAGAACTAATATTAGGTCTTATCACCCACCCCATCCATCATAGATTGATTGTGTGTTCATCAAGGCTTAATTAGAGGAAGACTTCAAACACTCTTATATGAAACAGACTTCTAATAAAGGTTTTATATTTTTCTAAATTTTTGTATTTTTTTTCTTCAAATAAGGTACCTATGTGTTGATAATTAGATTTCTTATCTATTTATATCTTGTTTTATTTTAAAAGTCAAATAATTTTTATTTGATATGATTTTAAAAAATATCATTAGTCATATATATTAAATACATCTTAAAAAAATACGAATGATGTATGTAACTACATAAATGGATCGTGAAGTGGGTTCATTCGTTTAAGAGGAATTTTTTTTAAATAATTTAATTCTTTTAATTCTCTCAGTTTTAATTTTATTTTTTTAAGAAAATTTTGACTCTCTAATCCTTTTTTAATTCTCTATGAGAATTTTTATTATTTTTATTTTTTTAAAGATTCAAAAACATTAAAAAAATATATAAAAAATAAATTAATTTTATTTTAATAAAATTTTGTTTTAAGTAAATTTTAAGTTTTTATAATTTTTATAATACTTTAATCAAAATTTTTAAAATATTAATTTTTATTGAATTTAAGAATAACTTGTTTAAAATTATTGTAGTATAGATAATTTTGTATTCATAAATTTTTAAAATAAGATATAAATTTTTTATTAATCTCAATTTGAGAAAAACTTAATTTAAAGGTAAGAAAAGTTAATTAAATATTCTCCTACATTATAAATATTTGATGAAATGATGATTATATGTGAAAGTATTAATTAAGTGAATAAATAGATTAATTATGAGAATTATATTATATTAAGTGAGGAGATTATTTGCATTGAGATTTCGATATAAATCTGACATGTTTTCGTTATAAATTTGGAAAAATAATATTTATCAAAATTGTAACAGTGTATGTTAACTAACTAATGACTTTTGTTTCACTAAAAAAATAATATATATAACTTAAGATATGAATTTTTTAGTGATCAAAGGTCATTTTGTCAAGAAATTAGTTCACTTCGATATTATAATCCCATTTTGGTATGTTTTCATTACAAATTAGAAAAAATTATCTTTATCAAAATTGTAGTCCTATATGCTAGCTAACTAATAGATTTTTTTTTTTCACACAAAAATAATATGTATAATTCAAAATATGATTTTTTTAGTGATTAAATGTCATGTTGTCAAGAAATTAGTTCACTTTGAGATTATAATCTCATTTTGGTATGTTTTCATTACGAATTAGAAAAAATTATCTTTATCAAAGTTGTAGTCCTATATGCTAGCTAACTAATAGTTTTTTTTTTCACACAAAAATAATGTGTATAAGTCAAGATATGATTTTTTTTTTTGTAATTAAAGGTCATGTTGTTAGGATGAGTAAAATGCTCTCAGAATTATTTTCACTTGAACGAAAATATCTTACTTGAGTAAAAATATGCAATTTATGACAATTTATTTATATTATAAATTGAATTAAAAGAGTTTATATATGTGGATTATGATAAAAAATAATGAGATAAATGTTATATAATTGAATTGTTGATTACATAGTGTAAGATTTGGTATTTTATGTTATGAAAATGAGATTGTAGTAAATTATTGAGGTTAAATACATAGTGGGTGATGATGTGAAATTGATTGAGTATTGAATTGTAAATTCTATATAATTGTGAAATATAATATGAAACTGAATTGTCCTGAACGGTTGAAATTTTTGTATTTTGATTTGTGATGGATTATGAGATGAGATTAATGATAATGTGAATTATGTTTGTGAATTATGACTGAAGTCACAAGAATTATGAAAATTGATGACAATAATGTCGATGAATTGTGATGATGATAATGGTATCAAATAATTGTGATGATGACAATGATGGCATGAAAATTGTGATAATGATAGTGATACTAAGGAAATTGTAATGATAGGGAGCAAATGGAAATAGAAATAGAAATGACATTGATTGATGTTAATGAAATTGATTTGGTATGTTATATAATTTTTAGAATGATTGTGTGCTTTTTGTGTATGCAAGTCAGATTGTTACCATACGGTACTATTTAGTATATGTTTAGTGTACTTATGAAAATCTAAAGATATCAAATGGGGTATCCAAACTTCAATGTTATTTTAGTCACGTAAACAGGAATATTATGTAGTAAGAAGTCAATGAATGTTTCTACTTTACTTATTATTGGGTGGATTAAACCATTAATTTTTTTATAGATGTATATGTGCGATTACCTTAATATGTCAGTATTAGAAAAAGAAAATAGGTAAGAAAATCTAGAGGTGAAAAAAATTTTTAGAGTTCGTTTATATCCGATAACTAAGAAACATGTTCAAATGCTAATATTAAAGGTTAAGAATTTTATATAATTTTTTAAAATAATTTATCTAAAATATTATATACACGTAGACAAGTGAATAAATGTGATTAATGCATGCGATTAAATATAAATATAATTGTTTAAATACTTGAATATATTTAAATAAATGACATAGATTTATAATATATATATATATATATATATTTTTTTTTTTATCAGTTTAATATTAAGGCTATATTCAATTGTCACTCACTGGCGAGAGTTTTTTCCCAACGAATTAAATAAGGCTTTTGGAAAATAAAAAAATGCACTACTCTAGTGTTAACCACTTTAGGTCTTCTCAACCTTTGAACACAAATTGTTCAAGTCGTCTCAATTTAACAAGAAATAGAACTAAGCCACATAACTTTAATCTCAACACAAACTTTATTTCTTCATAAACTCTCATGTTTTAGGCTTTTTTTAACAGTAAGGGAACACCTTTAGCACTTCCTTAACACTCTAAGGTACTCCATTTGTATGAAAACGGGTACACTTGAAGTTAAAGTCACACATTAAATTAATGCCGAGAGAGAAGTAAGAAAAATATAATTATTACGAAGGAGACCCACTGCCTTGAATCGAGTCTAATCAACAACCAAAATAATGTTTTTTTCTTTATTGCAAACTAGTTGATGATTTTTTAAAAAGTTAAAATTTTCCTTTTTTTTTTCATATATAAACATTCTTTATAATTAATAAAATAATAGTTAGGATGTTTAAAGAATTTTTTTTTATAGAAATTAAATTATCTTAAAAAGAGATAAATAATTAGATGACCTTATATTAATAATATATCTAATAATTATGTCTAATAATAATAAGATAATCTTGATAATAGGACAATTATATGAATAAATTCGTATTATGTGTTTTATTACATTTTATATTATTTGAATAACGTAAACTTTATACTAATAAATTAAACTTTATAAAACGTAAATACTTAAAACTTATATTTATTTGTTATATTAAAATTTATATTTTTATCTTAAATTTTAATGAAATTCTTAACATGTTATAAAAATTATGCCCCAAAGTTATACAAATTATTTTATCCACCTAACTTATGAGTTTAATTTATATCTTGGATGACGATTTTACTCTCCAAAGTAATGAAATATTTATTATATTATAATTTTATGTAACATATAATAGTTTTTAATTATACTACTTAACTCATTTTATTAATTTTATACAATTATTATTTATTTATTATTTAATATTTTAGCTTTAGAATTACAAGATGAAGTGGAAGTTTTGAAATTAGTGAACATAAGTATTTGAGCGCGCGCAAACGCGAACGCTTTCTCTCATAACTCAGAGGGCGTCTATTTCACTTAGCTTACGAAGCGTTCGCAATGTCTGCAATCATAACCGGGTCAAGGAAGCGGGCATCCGAATCCGACCGCACGAAAACCGATAAGAACAACCGATCAACAAAAGATAATTTCGATCTCGATTTGGATTTCGATCTCTCAGAGTTCGTATTCGCTGCTTTTGTCTTTTCATTTATTCTATTTTTTTTTTCGGAACAGTGCTAAAATTTTATCCTACTGTGCAAATTTGCAGTGACATAAAAGGAATCGTGTCCGCGCTGCACCTGATCAGAGACAAGGCTCAGAAGGATGGTCAGAAGAAGAACGAAGAAACAATTTCCAGGTAGCGTGTTTATCGTACCTGAAACGTTTCTATTACTATAGTTTGAAATTGGAAGATTGTGCTTGGAACGATCCGAATAATGTAGAAGGTTTTATCGGTTTTGATTAGGATTTTGAATCCATGCGCGTGCTTCTTTTGTGTGATCTAGAAACATGCATGCTTAATGTGGACTAGTAAATTTGCCTAAAACGTGGACAGTAACATTGAATTCGAATGGAAAGAGCTACAAATTTGATACAACCGCCACTGTATTTTCTTATTTGTTATTTCCACAATCAGTGTTTTAGTGAGTGCTTCTTTGTTTGTGATAGTGTGGGTTTTGAGGTTAAGTCTATGATCGAGGGATTGAGGTCAAAAATTGAGAAGGACAGGTAAATTTGAAGTCAGAATTGCATGCTATTTTGGCCTCTGTAATATATTTTATTTTTCTCTGTACTAAACGGTGTATTGTTGCTGTAATGTCAGGCAAAGCATTGCTAAAGCGCTTTCAAAGAGTTCCAAAGAGGTTTGTAGACGATTATGGTTTGTGTATGATATTGAATAGTTATAAGCGAGTCATAAATAGGAAGGGGATTGTGTGTTGCCCAAAACTGGTTTAATCATTGTTGTTATTACAAGCATGCAGTACGAAAGTTCCTTGAAGAACGAAACTACTAAGTTTCAAGCACTTCACGAGAATTTTTGCAAAGAGAAAGCCAATTCTCTGCAGGCACTGAAAGGTACTCCTCCCTGTAAGATTGTCGTGGTGGAGTAATTAGACTCATCTGTTATGAACGTTATGCCCTTTTTTTTTTATTTTTTATAACTGCTTGTGTTATCTTATTATGATTCTTTGACAGTTTCTGAAATATATAGTAGTCGTAATTCCTATGAAATAAAGTGTTACTTCTTGAAATGTATAGTAATAGTGTTCATTCATCTTATATAATGAGACAGTCGTACTCTTTGCTGATTAGACGCTAACCACCACTGTTCTGTCCATTGATAGATGTTATCTCCAAATTTGAAGAGGAAAAGGAAAAACTATTTGTGCGATATGAACAACTGAGTAAGCTCTACCATTTAATCTGCCTTTATGAATTTATAAAACAGCAATCCAATTCAATAATTTTATTTTCTCTAAAACTTTACGAATGCTTCAGGGAAGAAGGAAAGAATTATGATATCTGAACAAGAAAAGGCCTGCAATGATAAAATTGCTCAACTGGAAGAGTCATTGAAAAAGAAGAAACAGGTAAATTAAGCAGGAGGATATATTTTCTATGTTGCATTCTGTTCCTGTCCCTCTTTGATTCATATATTCACCCGGGTATAAACATATCCTTTTGATTATTTTCTGTCACACAGGACGACAAAACTTTCAGCATTCTTAGGAAAACTCTTGGTTCGTTCTTGGAAAGTACCTCAGACGAGGATTTCCCACCTGATGATTGAGACTGCAATGGGCAAATCGTCTGACGCAGTCACAATCACTGATTCTATTCATTTCACTGGAAAATATACACTCGAGATAAACTCTTTACATAGTTTCACTCTAATCTCTCTCTTATTACAACCAGCTGTTAAAAATATAATTTCTGCAACAAAAATTCTGGGCAATATTTGCTTATATTAAGAAATATATATATCTCCTTTTTCTTGCAGATGTTTCTCCTTCTTTTCTTGCTACCATGGTTGCGGATTCTGATTAAATTCCTCTCCAAGTCTGAGCACAATAGCTATAATAGAAAAGAAGGCTATTTCAAAACCATACAAGATAAAGATTAACTTTTAAAATAAAACAAGGCATAAATAGTTAGGAAATCTAACCATCCACATGGACGTACTTTATTTAAGGAAGAAAAAAAAAATACAAAATAATTAGAAAAGTATAAAGCCTTTATCAAAAGTCCTTTTCTTGTAAGTGTTTCAAGTCATCCTCTTAGGCCTATGAACCCACAATCAATCTACAATGGATGGAGTGGGTCATAAGACCTAATATTAGTTGTCTAATTGGAATAAGAAATTAATAAGATTTATTGCTTCCAAATAGTAGGTCATGTGCTTTACCAAATAATAAAATCAATAAATGAGGTTCAATGTAACATTTATAGTTACATTTGGCTAGTTTGATTTGTGTAGGGGCACTTTAAAAATCTAAATAGTTAGTAGTGGGATTTTTCCAAAGGCATATGCTATACATAGAACTAGTGTGGCAAATTAAAAAAAATAAAAAAATCTATGACCCAGCAACTAACTAACTTGGATAGTATTTGAATTTATGGGGGTAAACTTATCTTTAAATAGATGAGGCAATAAATGAGGTATGATAAGTTAATTAATTGATGCACGGATACTATACATGACCTACTTATTCAAGCTAGTATTTATTTTCTCAATCGAGGAGACATTGTTAATTTAATCCTTGAAAGTATACAAAAATTAATTTAATCTCTAAATATGTACAAATTCAAAATGAGTCTCTAATATTACAATTTATTGATGAAAAAAATAGTTTCTTATTTATCGTGAAATTGATTTTTAAAAATATTTTCTAATAACAAAGTAATCTTACAAAACTTGATAATTGTAAAACTTTTTCCATATTTAAAAATAAAATAAATATTTCATTCTTTTAAGGACTAAATTAACCGTATATTATATATACTTTTTTTTAGGGAGTAAATTGGTTATTTTTTCTACAATAATAATTAGATGATTTATTCTCAAAATTAAAATGCAGAAAATGAACTATATTGGGAGGAAAATATTCATCTTATATATGTTCAAGATCCTCAACAACATTAATTATTACCAAAAAATGTAGAAAATAAATCTTATAGTATTCTTTAAACTTCTTTCTTGGATAAATAACCTATATGATTCTTAAATATTTGAGACACTGTAACTAATTTATTTTAGTCCCTGAAATCTTAAAAAGTAATTAAAAATTATTTTAAAACTATTTTTTCATTAAAACATATTTTAAAGACTAATTTGATAGTAAATTAGGGACTATTTTATTATTAAACTATAATATTAGGGATCAATTTAATTTTTTTACACATTCAGAAACTAAATTTAAACATATTTCTCCACCCTTGTAGTACAAACTCGATACTAATTACAATTGTCAACACAAGCATACATGATTGTGTTATGAAATCATTCAAATAACTATTGCAATTAACTCGGCTATTAGTTAGAGATATAAGATGATTGTGTTTTTGTAAGTGTGATATAAAATACAAATCACTTCTTTTAGTAATCTTCTACTTCTCCGTGTGTGACTCCTTTCTCAACAAATTAGTAATCAGAATTTTTTGGATCATGTATCTGTGCATGAATTACCCAATAAATTGTGTGACATTTTGCAGCGGGATACAAGTGGGTTTATCTGTCTTGCACATTTCTCTGGTGTGAAACTTTACATAATTCAACTGGTGAACCATTAGTTCAAGTGGATCTGTTACAGGAGTCTTACCAATGTTTGACGTGAAGAACTTCATGACAGGTGTGTGAAGATGAATGATATCTTTGGCTTTCAAGATGTGAAGGTTGTCAAGATTGGGTTTCAAGAATTAGGAAAAAATGAAAAGGCAACACAAAATTCAAGAAGCTTGATAGTAAATCTCACTTTCTAATTCATCAGTGTGTTGATGCTACAGTATCTCAAAAGCTGAAGCTGCGAAACAAGCCTGGGATATTCTAAGCTAAGTATATGGAGACAAAACAAGGAAGGTGAAACACCAAACTCTTCAAAGGCAATATGAATTATTGTCTGTCTGAGAAAGAGTCCATTGTTGATTCTTTCAATCAAATTCAAATATTGGTAAATGGGATGAAGGCCTTCAAAGAAGAGTTAACATATCAACAAATTGTTGTCAAGGTTTTGAGAACCTTGACTCCTCAGTTTGATCATGTTGTTGCAATTGAAGAATCAAAGAATCTTGAGAAGATGAAGGTGGAAGAGTTGCATAATTTTCTTGAAGCCCATGAACAAAGAATCAATGAGAAGAAATGACAAAAAGATTCAAGGAGAAGCTCTGCTATTATTGATGATGGCAAATCTTGCTCATGTTGATGGGTCAGATTCTGATCTAGTGTTCTCAATGGTACCTACAAGTGCAGAAACTAATAGCACTTCATCTTGGTATTTGAACACTGGTAGTTTCACTCACATAACATGTTATAGAGACTGGTTTGTAAGCCTTGATGAATAATCAAAGAAAAAAGTCAGATTTCCTGATGACAGCACACTATGGTAGAGGCAATTGGCAAAGTGTTGATCAAGAGGAAGGATGGGGAACAATCTTTTATCTGTGATGTGTTATTTGTGTTAGGGATGAAGAGTAATCCGCTAAGCCTTGATCAATTGCTAGAGAAAGGCTTTGTGATGAAAATGGAAGATAATGTGCTAAAGGTGTATGACAGTAAGAAGACATTGGTTCTTAAGGCTACTCTGTCATATAATAGAACCTTTAAATGGAAATTGATGTCTTGAAACATGAATGCCTAGCCACAGATTTTAGCAGAAGTGAGTGGCTTTGGCATTACAAGTTTGGACATCTGAACTTTCATAGATCTAAACCTTTTACATAGGCATAATATGGTTTGCCACATATTCAGGTGCCAAGTGAAGTTTGTGAGGAATGTTTGGAGAGTAAACAAACCAGAAACTCTTTCCGCAAACAAGTTCCAACCAGGTCAAGTGATAACCTTGAGGTGATCTATTCAGATGTGTGTGGGAACATTAAGACTGAATCCCTTGGTGGAAACAGGTGTTTTGTTTCTTTCATTGATGATTTAACTAGAAAAGTTCGGATTTACTTTATCCAAAGGGAGAGTGACTCAGCAAACTATACAGCAACACATAGAAGTAAACATAGAAACAAGGTTTCACTTCCTTAGAGATCAAGTAAATAATGGGAAACTGATTATGGAACACTGCAGAACAAAATTACTGTTGTAGACTCTATTATGAGTTTGTTAGAGAAAAGAGGTGATTGTGTTTTTTTAAGTGTGATATAAAAACTACTTGTTTTTCTGTACAGTATGGGTACATAGGTGTGCATGTACATAATCAATGCAAAACACTTTTTTCTGCAATCTTCTCTATGCGTATGATTCCTTTCCCAAAATATTGAAGTATAACGAAAACATTTTAACATGACAACTGACATTCTATATGAACATTGGGGATGGGACCAAAAATAGTTCTTATTATAATGAAGATGGCAACAAATTGAGGTAAAATACAATCAATCATGAACATCAAATTATAACAGTTAGAACATTTTTCTTGGGTCAAGGTTAGCAATGAACTTGTTAAAAGAAATCCAGTCCACTAAATTACGAGTTGAGTTGAATTTATTTACAGCACATATAAAAAAATGTGACATTATCACCTATGAAATGAAACATAAACAAAAGTCAATGCTTTCTCATAAAAATTGACTGTGAGTAGTTAGTGAACACATTTAAATATCAAAACTACTTTTAAAAAGAAGATTCCCCTTATTGGTTTCCACTACTTCTTTCCCTAATAATTTCCAAGTTTGAATTTTAGTGCAACAGAAAACTACCATGTTTAAGTAACCGATGCCCATATCTTGCACCTAATTCTATTTACAAGGCCAATTATTCTCAAAATTACTTTTTTATAAATTAAAAATTAGGAAAAAAATTTACAAAAACTTCAAATTAAAAAAAAAAAAACTGTCATGCATACACATATATAGAGGGATCAAATTAAGCTGAGAGTTACTTCACATTCTCACCCTTTATTTTCTCTTAATTCATGATGATATTCAATGGGAACGTATGAAATAGAAGGGTCCAAGGAGAGGAATAGAAGAATCTCCAGTAAAACTTCAAAAAAATTATAGTAAAATTACTTCCAAAATTTTACATTAAATAATAATTTCATACAGATAAGTCTCTTTGTAACAAAGTAATTTTGAGATTGATCCATAAATCCTCATACCTAATTTGTTTGATATACAAGGATGATCCTGTAGGCCAATAAGCATATCACTAACAACCAGATTTTGCAGCAACTGGTTTCCTTTGTTGTACAGACCATGGAGGCCGCTTGTTGTGTGCCTGCACAAAATGCATGAGAAATTCTTGCTTAAATAAAACTGTGGTTGTATTAGGCTACACGTTCTATTGCATTAGAATTAAGGTAGACTTATGATTGAAAAAAAAGAGGCAGGTCTAACTAAGAAAGAGAATAAATTCCCCTTAATGAAAATAAAACCCCTTACAAAAGCAAAACATTCTAGTCCTCATTAACTTGGATACGAGAAATAGGATAGGATAAACTATTTTGTCCTCTTTTAATCCACAGTTTAGTGAGTTAATTAGACAAGCTTATTCTATCAGTTTACACAATCCTAATCTTTAATTAAAAATTAATCTGGTTGAGGGGGAATGGGATACAAATTAACATGATAGATAAGTTAACATTTTTCTTCCCTCTCATCCTTATGCTACCTCTCTTTGTGTTTCACTCGCAACCATCTCTGAACCCCCTCTCCCTCGTGACATTTGATCTGTCAAGCCCTTATTATTTGGTATTTTTTTTTCTGCAAAAATAAAAAGTGAAAATTGGAATAGAAATAAAGTCTATGAAGGTATAAATTGGCTCAGAAATTCGTTTTAATAGTTGAATCTTGCTAGATTTAAATCAAAGGAGAGAAAATTCATTATTTCTCTTGCTATTTGAAGGGGTTATATCTAATTGTTCTTTCTGAATGTTATGGTTAATGGATTTGGTAATTTCATTTATGGCAAATCCAGTAGTTCAGGCCAAAAGGCTATGGTGCTGTAATTGTTATTACTGTCTACTTCTTAGTTGCCTAAGACAAACTTAAAGTTAGTTCACATTTTACTTTAACTTAATCTAATTAAGTAATGTTAGAAAGCCAATGGTTATGTTATGTCATTAATCAGAGTATATGAAGTTTGCTTTAATGCATTGTTACCAACAAATTTGTTTTGGCACCTAATTGTGTATGGTATTTTGGTTTGAAAACATAATCTCCTACCTCATTATCTATATAGTCAATGTGGGATCATAACACACTCACTCACACCCAAGAAGGGACATCTAAAGCATGGACAAAAATGTGAATTACCCAATAACAACACCCTTTCCCGCCTAGGAATAAAGATCTAGTGCATAGACAAATATATGTGACTCCTTCAGGTTTGTTATCCTCTTTATTGCAGCTTCCAAAGGATGGTCTCTTCATGAATGTGAAGAATGTCCTCCATCATGATGACCTAATAGAAGAAATCTATGTGACTCCTTCAGGTTTGTTATCCTCTTTTGTCGTAGTGTATAGACTAAATTGCTCCTTATATGGTTTGAGAAAAGATCCTTTGACATGGTTTGAGAAATTTTGATTTACTCTTCTTCGATTCTCTTTTACCCAGTATGTCCGCTCTTTATTTATTCATCACAAAACTATTGACATTTTTTCCTTCTTATCTATGTTGATGACAAGGTCATTACAAGATTCAATCAAATTCATGCAAAGACTTAAACAACCACTTTAGGCTTCCTTTATGAAGGATATTGGTTATCTCCATTACTTCTTAGGTCTTGAGGTCCACTCTCATTCCAAGGGTATCTTTTAATCAGCACCAATATAGATTTAATTTCTACGGTTGCGCTTCAATCTACTACTGCCTTAGTGGATACTCCTCGTGGTTAATGTAAAATATCATATAATAAGGGTGATCTTTTGGCTGATCCTTTGAAGTATTGTCACTTGGTGGGTAGTCTTAACTATTTATGAGCAATTCTCATCATTTTCACTTGGATGCTATTGGTCACATTATTGTTACTTGAAAGGAAATTCTCAACGGGATTTAAATTTTCTTGCTAGTTTGTCTCTTACTTTGATTGCCTATATTAATGCAGATTGGGCAGTCTATCTAGATACAAGGAGGTCTATATGTAGTTGGAGCATGTTTCTTGGTCCTACCTTGATTTCTTGGAAGACTAAAATGCAAGCTTTGGCCTCCAAGTCATCCACTGAGTCTAAATATCGAGCTATATCTACAACTTGTTTAGAGATTATTTGGATTTAGGTTTGTAGGCTAACTTGGAATTCCTCAAAGCAATGTCACACATCTCCCATGTGGACAACATTAGTGCAATTCAACTTGCTACTAATTCGATTTATTAAGAGCGCAATGGGCATATTGATGTTGATTGTCACTCTATTTGCAGAGAATCTTGATGATCATGTTATCTCTCTTCATCCTGTCAATTCACATCGGATTGTCACTCCATTTGCAGAGAATCTTGATGATCATGTTATCTCTCTTCCTCATGTCAATTTGTATCTTTAGCTTGCAAATAATTTTACCAATGTTGTTCGACATCCCTGCCAGCTCTACTAAGCAAATTGATGCCTCCTTGGGAAGCCACATCGATTTGAGGGGGATGTTAGTCAAATATTTTTTATTATTGTTGTTTCCTTTTATATCGGTTAAAAGAATCAGTCTAAAAATTGTATATATTTAGAATTCCTATTTTACCTTGCACAAATCAGGAATTGGTTTAAATTGTCATTAAGAGGTGTAATTGACAATGTATTATTCATAGAAGAGTGTACAATGAAGGCAGGGCAAGAAGCAAGAAATTCCTGCCACTATCTATTCCACTTCAAATATCAGATAAGATAATATGACACTATCCTATGAGTTATAAGGTATGCATATAAGTGTGTCTTAGGACTATATTGTATCTAAATTTTGTCCAATTCTCATGTGCTATCATATGTTATCGTATCTTCTCCACCAATTGGGCCCTAAAGGTTTCAAATGAGTAGTTCTGTTTAGACTAAATTCTACTGTATTGGCATAGAAAACACTAGTTTTTTCAGTGAATTAGCTGCATGCCCTCCAGTATTTCCCATTTCGAAATATATCAATCATCAATAGCAATTCAAATAGAAGGTAGTACACATCCATAAAGTCACCACAATATGTAGATACTATAGTCTTTGTATATTCTAAATATTATTCAAAATGTTTAAAAAAGTTAAAGGGAATTATTTTTACAGAACTATCAGGGGTCATGTATAGTCACCGATTGGCATATGATCAATTATTCTATAGTAATTTATGTATGGTAAACCAAACCCCGTCTCAAAAAGAAGACTATATTTTTCAAATAAAGTACTAAATACATTAACATACCCCAATTTCTGTCACAAACTGGCATGAGGAACATCTAACTTGTGAAGCACCATATGGGTACATTAGCAATACCGCACAACTGCCACACTTAACTTGCCCAACCTGATCAGCTGTAATGAAGGAATGGGTTATTGATTTAACAAATCATATTTGACAAGGAAGTAAGGCAACTTCAAGAAAATAAAATAAAGTTTCATAAGTGAGAACTGAAAAAATCAACATATGAAGGATTTGATGTCAGTACATATCACCATTCCGAAATATTTACCATGGTACAACACAACCTTGCCAAAAACTCTAGTTGAAAACTTGGATCATGATACCATCATCAAATCCAAATGTGATTGGTCATTGGTGTTGGGTCAGCTACCCTTCTATAAAGACCAGAATTTTTTTTTTGAAGAAAAATATAATAAATTTTATCAAATACAAAAGGTTACTTACACAAGCTTTAGAGCACACCAACTACATCTAATGGGTGTTGGATCAAGTGTAAAATTGCTTGCGAAAATGTGTTTAAAAAGAGCCTCTCCCAAACTTATTTGGATTTATTATAAGCACATAATTGAAAATTGAAGGTGTTTGGTTAAGATTATGAAATTATTCATTACCCTCCTATAAGCTCTTCAGCTTATTTCAATAAACTTTACACTGAAGCTTATTACTTAATCAATTGCTTGAGACACAAGCTTCCATCTCATTCTCATGTGATAAGATTTTGTGGAACAAACACTTAATTAAATTGTTAACCCTAATGTGACCTTAATCAATCAAATGAATAATCGAACATGAAATCCAAAATTGAGACTTGGAGCAGACGCATGCTCCAGTGAAATGGTAACAATGCCAATGAGAAAGATGAACAACCTTCTAATACAATGTTGACAGTCTGACAGCATGAACATTTAACATGTTTGGCACCTCGTGGATATGAAAGCAGGCGATGACAAGAACCGCAAACCATCTGAGCCCAACCTATCCACACAGTTTGCCAGTCAGCAGATCAAGTTAATACCCAATTTCATGCAATGATTATAAAAAAAAAAAACAGATCAAGTTAATATCCAATTTCATGCAATGATTATAAAAAATAAAAAAAATAAAAAAAATAAAAAAAATAAAAAAAATAAAAAAAATAAAGGACTCTGTCAGGGGTATCTCAAATTCAATTCAGCAACAAACAACCACTTCCTTTAACCCTTTCATATATTCCAAACAACAAACTTTGCCATATTGCATTCAAACCCTTTCCTGCATCTGTTCTTCCTCATTCAAAAACCACCTACTTAGAATCAAATTAACCTGAATCTCGAAGCTATTACTTTGATAAAAAGTAAACCCTAACTCAACAACCTTCGTGCCTCACTATCCTGATAGAAAATGAAACACATTCCCAAAAAAAGAGAATAATTTTAGGAAGGCAAAGGTCTGTAATCTGCTTAATTGTGCATTTTCTGATTCAATACGTGTGAATAATTTTAAAAGCTGACAAGTTTGCAGAAAAAACCGAAGCGGGTATCCTAGAATTTTAGAGTTTGATGAAAGAAAAGCAAGTAGTAGAGGATTTTGAAACATGTGAAGAAGATAAATAAAAGTAACAGAAAAGGTGAATGAAAAGAAAAGCATGAACTGACCACATGGACGTGGCGGTGGCGGTTGCGATTGCGATTGCGGTTGCGGTTGCAGTGGCGGTGGATGAGTGGGGATTGGTTGCCACCCCGGTGGTGGGCCTTCATCGTCTTCTTCTTTCTCTGTTTGCTGACTCTGCATCTTCTTGGCTTCGCTACCTAGTTCAACAACCATCCCCTTTCCCACACTACATACACTTTTATTCACGAGTATCGATCACTTTGTTTATGAAATATTTTGATTCAAAATTCATCTATATCTGGTATTTTCTTTCTGGAAAAGTTAAATAAGACGAAAGTTTTTTATTCCAGAAAGATTAAATTAAAATAATTTTTTTCTTTTATAATTCATGTTTGTTGTTCACTTTAGATTTGAATTCATATTTTTACTGAAAAATTAAACCGAAACAACTCCATTAACCATATTTAGGTTGAACTGGAAAAAGTTAGAAAATTACGATTAAAATTGTTAATTAATCTTGAAAGTCACGATTTTTAAATTCTTAAAAATACACAATAAAAAAATTTATAAAAAAAATTTACATAAATCATCTCGTAGTCAAAATTTTTGTAAGACAACGATTTCCAATGAGTCAAGGTATTTATGAGATAGAAAATTAAACATAATGTTGTATTAGATTTAGTGTAATTTATTTAAAAATATTATTTAATTATTATAATTAATTAAAATTAAATCTTCATTTCCTCAAGTATTTTTTTGTTTGACACCTTATTTTTTTTAGGTTAAAGAGAATAATAATGATGGGCTAGTATAATCAAAGATAAAGGCATGAAAAGTTTAAAATGCACACAAGTACCCAAATAAGTATGTATGTTAGCAATAGCAACAATACATGAAATAAATAATCTAGCTAGTGATATTGGAGTAATTTTTTTATAGTGTTCTAATACAAGTGAATTTTATTTATGTGACTTGAGTAAACTAAAAAGTAATCTTAGAAAAATGAGTTTCGCTTGGAATAGAGTGCAAGTAACTAATATCATAAATTCTTTACTTTTTGAACATGAATATCATCATGTGGTGTAGACTTTGAAAGGTTGACTAAATTTTAAATTAATTGTGACCCTTAAAGGAACTTGTGTGGTTTAGATGATTGTGGATTTTATGAGGTCTATTAGTGTACATAAAAGTGGTTAGAAGACTTTTTAAGTTAAAATATATCTAAGTCTTCTAAATTAATTTTCCTTATTGTAACAAAATGATTATTTCTTCATCGCTATTAATATTTTGCAACAAAATGATTATTTGTTCATCAATATAGCTATTAATATCTTTATATATTATAATAATGATTTAAACCTTAATTTAGAACTGGAAAAAACATTTATTGAATAGTCTTTTCAATTATTATATTATTATGGTAACGAAGCTTGATCTATTATTAGCTTTTTAACTCTTGGATTTCATGTCAAAGTCACATATAATTAAGGTTGTTTATTTTATTATTATTGAAAATAATTATTTTGATGAAAATATTAATAAGTCATTACCATTTTTCTTATAAAAATTATAAAAATGAGTCTTCACATGACATTAGGCTTTCTTACCTTCAAAATTCAAAATTTTAGTTTTAGTTTTTTTCAATTTTCTTATCTCTTTATCTCTTGTTCCTTTCTTAAAAAGGTTAAAATATTTTTTTTTTAAAAAGTTAAAACATCTTTTTTTATTAATATTTTTTTTTTAAAAAGTTAAAACATCTTTTTTTATTATTTAAAAAAAACATTAATATATGCATATTCGTTGTTTTGATAACATTCACCAGATATCATAAATTACTTAAATTATTAAACATATTATATTTATATTTAATATGTTTATGTTTAATGTTTATTTTAATTGAATATATTACATTTATGTTGAATATACGTGATTCTAGTTACCACTTTCAATTACTATAACTGAATTTTAGTACTGAATCTCTTATAATCTCTTATAATTTCTTATAATGGATAAATCAGTTACTATTCAGGTAATCAGTTGTCTTTATCTTATTATAAATAGGAATTCAGGAAAGTCAGATAAATCATTAATCACTCATCTTACTGACGAGAGAAAGAGTGTAATCACAGGTACTACTACACCTTTCGATCCGATCAAGGAGAGTTCAAGAGACTTGAAGTCTAATAGCATATCTCACTAAATATCCAATCTTTGTAAGTGTCCAATATTTTTTTTTCCTATTTCTTTTTTCCATTTATAAAATTGTAACATGAAAGGATTTGTACTCAATATTACCAAGATTAACAACTTGTTAATTATAATAAAATATATAACTTAGTTTATTTAAATTAATACTATTAAATAATATTTTTAAAAACTATAAAATATATTTTCAATTAAACTATGTACTATTGTAAAAAAAAATTAAACTATATACCCTAAAATATTTTAAATTTACTAAGATAATATGCATCATTTCATTAATAGTTGTAACGCTGGCGTGAAATTATATTAATATATCCTAATTTATATTTATTAATACTATAAATTATGTATATTCAATAAGGAGGTAAATAGTTATCTGTTGGAAATAATATAAATATATTAAAAGGAGGTTAATTAAAAAATGCTGTATATATACAAATATTTTAGTGAAATGCATGAAAATTATTATATTGATATACCAATATCTTATTTTAGTCATAAGTATAAAGAGAAAAAAAAATTTATAAAACAAAACATATTTAAAAATTTGACATAATTGTACTTTATTTGTGAAAATAAAAGAAGTGATTTATATGGAAAAAATAATTTAAATTGATTGATTCAAAAGGAAAAAAAAAATTTCCTTTTTCATTCTTTAATTCAAATAAAATATAAGTGTAGAATTATAATTTGTTTTAGTATTTATTAATGTTGAGAAGCAACATTAAATGGACGTAATGAATATGGCTTGTCGCAGGAAACAACGTGGAAATTCAATTGGTAGGTCATCCAATCCAACCTCCCGTTTTCGAGTTTCTGTCAAAATGCAAGAAAATTCTTAATACAGTACTCCTTCTTTCAATGAGATATATATTTGGTTTTTTTTGTAAGATTTAAATTTGTTTAATTTTAGTAAGGTAAATTCTTAATATATTTTAAACTAAATGTTAACATATTTTAATAATATATTTAGGACACAGACAAATGCACTCTGAAGATAGTTTCAACAGTCCTTCAATAATCCTAACATAAGTCACTAAAAATAATAAATAAAGAGACAGATAAATATAGATGAATGAATGTTGTTAGAGTGTTTAATACAAATGAGTGTTCTGCATATCATTGCTCATTTATTTACCATTTTACCGTTAATTTAACCCAAAAAAAAAAACTTCTTTATCCAATGCAATCCATTTGGTTGTTAAAATAACACTGCAAACTAATCAAATTGGTTTGGATTTCAAGGTTTCAAATGACCTAGTTATTTCAGTGGCTTACAAATGTCTAAGTTGTCATAATCAACTTGGTTTCATTGCATGTCTTAGGTAAACAATCAGTTTTAAATTTTGCTGCAACTTAGAAAGCACTAAAAGATGCCTACCATATATATTGGCTACCTAATAAGTATGACACATACATATATATACATTATGCACTGCATAATGTGTTCTAACTTTTGTATATTGAAAGCACTATTTTTCTGTGATAAGCTTTTCAATAATCAACTTCAAGGCAGTGTCCTCCATGACCAAGACCAAGAGAGTCCTCACGCTTTTCCTCAGGTTGCTCTCCATTGGAGCAACAATAGCAGCAGTGATCGTTATGGTGACAAGCCATGACTCTACTCAGGTCCTGAACCTAACCTTCACTGCCAAATATAGCAACGAGCAAGTATTCAAGTGAGATCCCCCTTCCTTTTTCTGAAGAGAACATGTGAAAATCTCAAACAGTTATTTTTTTTATATTATAACAAGAACTAAGTTTGAATCTAGAAACTTGTGTATACATAACTATCCAAATTTTCTACTATTAAACTGACCATCGTGGCTTATCTCTATAAAACTAGAAATTTACTTCCATTGGCTTGGTCCCTATATGTTTTCTGAGCATTTGCTCTATGTAGGTTCTTTGTTATAGCAGAAGCCATAGCATGTGGATACGGCCTAATTCTCCTCTTCGCATGTTCCCAAACTTCACTTTGGCGTTTGGTTCTGATCCTGGATGTGGTAACATTATTATCAGCAACTACTAGTTTAACTTATAATTGAACCTCTTTGAGACCTTATAAATTAACATCATTTTGGGGTACTCATGTTTTGATCAGGTGATGGCAATGCTACTCTCTTCAAGCGTGTCAGCAGCAATGGCAATAGCTCATGTGGGCAAGAAGGGGAACACTCATGCTGGTTGGTTACCCATTTGTGGACAAGTTCCAAAATTTTGTGACCATGTCACTGGAGCTCTTGTTGCTGGTTTCGCCGCAGCTATAATATACTTCCTACTTATTTTTTCTTCTCTTTACTCTGGCCAGAACACCCTCTCCCTGTAAAACTAGAAAGAAATCCATCACCACTCCATTGTTTTCTGTTTCTACATATCTAGCATCTTCCCGTTCTAGCTCTAGTCCATTTACCCTACTTGTACTCATTTATTTATTCATATATAGATAGATAAATCAATATCAATACTGATCGATGTTAATTGCCTTGTTAATTTTATAACTCATCATAGATATGTTAACTAACAGCCACAGTGTTTGCTTTTTATCATCTAAAAATTTGTTTCTACCATGTTTTAATTAAAATCCAACTCCAAACTTTCTTTTATCACAATTAAGTTGTTGATTCAGTGATAGTAAGTTTTCTTTCCTTTTAGAGAAACATGTTAAGAGGAGTGATCCATTTAGAACGGATCAAACAAGGTTAACATAGACAAAGTAAAACTTCTTTTTGATATTTAATTAAATTGAACTTGAAATTATTATTGTAATACTTTTCTTCTGGAATTTGAAATTATTATTGTAATACTTTTCTTCTGGAATTTGAAATCATTGGTTAACCTAAATTAAGGCAGTTGATGGAGGGAAAAGAAGGGGGAAGAAAATCTGCAGAATACGAAGCAGTGGTAAGTGCAGGCCCGCATCTGAAACGCCTCCAACAAGCGCACGCTCACCTGGTGGTGGCGGGCTGTCACCGGAGCCGCGCTCTGCTGACGAAGCTGCTCACGCTATCGTGCGCCGCGGGTTCCATCGCCTACACTCACCGCCTCTTCCGCTCGGTTTCCGACCCAGATTCTTTCCTCTTCAATTCCCTCATCAAAGCCTCTTCAAAATTCGGTTTTTCTCACGACACCATTTTTTTCTACCGTCGCATGCTCCACTCTTGCATTGCCCCTTCCACCTACACTTTCACCTCCGTCATCAAGGCCTGCGCCGATACCTCCGATCTCCGACTCGGCACGCTTGTCCATTCGCACATTTTCGTTTCTGGGTATGTCTCAGATTCCTTCGTCCAAGCCGCATTGGTCACGTTCTACGCGAAATCAAGCAACCCTCGTGTTGCGCGGAAGGTGTTCGACGAAATGCCTCACCGAAGTATCGTTGCTTGGAACTCCATGATTTCGGGATACGGGCAGAACGGGCTTGCCCGTGAGGCTGTTGAGGTTTTTGACAAGATGCGTGAGTCCGGGGTCGAGCCTGATTCCGCGACATTCGTTTCGGTGTTAAATGCTTGCTCTCAACTGGGGTCGCTTCAATTGGGGTGTTGGCTGCATGAGTGCATCGTTGGGAGTGGAATTACAATGAATGTGGTTCTTGCCACCTCGTTGGTGAACATGTTTTCGCGGTGCGGTGACGTTGAAAGAGCACGTGCGGTTTTTGATTTGGTGAAGGAGGGGAATGTTGTTTCGTGGACGGCTATGATATCCGGGTACGGGATGCATGGTTATGGTGTTGAGGCAATGGATGTTTTTCGTCGAATGAAGGCACGTGGGGTGGTGCCTAATAGTGTTACTTTTGTTGCTGTGTTATCTGCATGTGCACATGCAGGGTTAATAGATGAAGGGCGTGTAGTGTTTGCAAGCATGAAGCAAGAGTATGGTGTCGTGCCGAGCGTGGAGCACCATGTTTGTATGGTTGATATGTTTGGGCGAGGTGGGTTGCTAAATGAAGCATACAAGTTTGTTAAAGGACTTCGACCTGAGGAGCTTGTTCCGGCCGTGTGGACGGCAATGCTTGGAGCTTGCAAGATGCATAAGAATTTTGATATTGGGGTGGAGGCTGCTGAGCATCTCATCAATGCGGAGCCAGAGAATCCTGGCCATTATGTGTTGCTATCTAACATGTATGCATTGGCTGGGAAGATGGATAGAGTGGAATCGGTTAGGAATGTGATGATTCAGAGAGGCCTTAAGAAGCAAGTGGGTTATAGCACCATAGACGTAGATAACAGGACTTATCTTTTTAGCATGGGTGACAAGTCCCACTCTGAGACCAATGAAATTTATCGTTACTTGGATGAGTTAATGTGGAAGTGCAAGGATGCAGGCTATGCACCTGTACCTGAGTTGGCGATGCACGAGTTGGAAGAAGAAGAAAGGGAGTATGCCCTCAGATACCACAGTGAGAAGCTTGCAGTGGCCTTTGGGCTGATGAAAACTGGTCATGGAGTGACACTAAGGGTTATCAAGAACCTTCGGATTTGTGAAGACTGTCATTCAGCAATTAAGTTCATCACTGTTGTAACAAATAGAGAGATAATTATTCGGGATAAGCTTCGTTTCCATCATTTTAGAGAAGGCTTGTGTTCTTGTTTAGATTATTGGTGATGGAATTTAAACCTTCCTGAATCTGATTATTATTTTGATTGTTTACACGTCTAAAGATAACACTGGGAGAGGTATGCCTAGGTAAGTTAGTGGGATTTGTTGGTTTTTAAAAAGTTGGGGCGTGATGTGAAGACATTAGAGTCTGAAATCATAAACATCATTATGATTAAAGACAAATAGAGAAAAAAAGATTAAACATTTTCTATAAATCATAAAATGTCTCCAAAAAAAAAATACAATCAATGTCTTCTAAATGATATTTTATTAAGAAAGATCAGATAAAGTATTTAATAGGAATAGATTCAAACAAAATATGAAGAATTCAAAATTAACAAAAAGTTTCTCTCTATGCTGGAGAGAGATAAACACAATTTACATGTAGGTGATGAATGTTCCATTTAAATTCACTGTATAATTCTCTCATTTTTATTTCTTTCATAATTTAATATATTTATGTCACAAACAAATAAGATTGTCTCTAAGTAACAACAATAGCTACCAAAGGATTCTTTACTTAATTCTCCAACTCTGCTTTAACATGTTATAAAACATCAGTAAATCATCATTAAATAGATGGAGAGATACAAAGGAAATCACTCCAATAGTTGTATTTTTTTAGGGTGATGATAGACGTACATTCAAAATTTTCAAAACATCTAACTAATACCCTTTAAAATATATATTTAACATTTTTTTAATAAAATTCATATCAGAAAAAAAAAAGTATATATTCAAACAAAATGTGTACATCTGTTATTTTCCAATTTTTTATTCCATTTTTTTACTTCTACAAGCCATGTTGTAATACATACACATATCACAAGCACAAGTATGATACTGTTGATATTTTTATCAACAATACCGTAGGACCAAACCACAAGGTTGGAATTGATATAATACAGACATGTAAACATATAGATATTACACATAAGATTGGAATATCTCGGTCGGGATTTTTGGTAGTTACTTACAACTTTGTAAGTTACTTTTGTAAATCAACAAACTGACTGCAATCAATTCCTTTATCACAAAATGCCTCTACAAGCTTGGGGAAGAGCTTAGCAAGCATAATTTTAAATCCTGATGAAGTCCCCTTCTGGTTTTCGTGTTCAGTTTTTCCACTACCAAAAGCACATCCAATGGAAGCTCCTTCAAGATATGCCTTACAGCCGAGAAGTATATGTTGGGAGCGGTTTCTAAAGTGCTCTTCCACCAGTGCTTCAAAGTGCTGCATTAGGCATCATCGTCAGTTGCAAATCCAACCATATAATTATTAAATTCAAAGATTCAGATGGACCCCCTTTTTGCACCATAATCTAGGAACTGGTCAATATACATGATCCCAGCCCTGGAAGCCTCATCGCAATTTAGGAGAGTAAATTTAATAGTGGAAATGAAAACCTACAGAAACTTAAGGTCATGCCAGGAAGTACGGGTAACTGGAAATCATGGACACAACAGCTAGTTCTGATCCCCTTGAATATAGCAAAACATATCTTTGACCAGTTCATCAATTTTATCATTGAAATGAAGCTTCTCTTTCAGCGAAGTTATAAAATTATTTAAATATGCACCACACGTAACTGGCATGTGGTAATGGCCAACATATAACTAATTGGAGATATCACTCTAAATTATAGTCTATTTTTCCCATATCGTCACGTAATGCAGAGAAAAAAATAGAGGAAAACAAAGTATAGTAGTAATTTTACCTTTGGTGGCTTTCTTAATATATACATTATCGATTTGGTTGTGACAAGGAAAGCATTTTCATTGTAACTAACTGAGTTTTTCTCTCCCTCAGCCCTGCCAATTTGTTGGTCATATCCAGCCTCATTGAAATAAGGCTTCTCATTAAGGACTAGTGCCTGTAGAGAGAGAAGGACTTGGAGAATTGTGGAGGCTCCAGGGTTCCACACTTCTGTGCCAGTGCCTGTCCAAGTGTTAAGGAGACTCAGACAGATTTTTCCTGACTCGTACAAATTAGGATTTAATCGGAGTCCTCCAGAATTGTAGTGCACCATCTGCATGGGATTTCAAGAGAACATGATGGAAATAGAGTTAGTTCAAATATAAATATTGAGTTGAATGTTAGATCTTTGAACATAAGCTGTTAAAATAAAATATTTTCTACAAAATGCATGGAGTTGAATAGAGCTTCTCATTTCAATGAAGAGGACCCGTATAAACTGCTGACGCATGGATCACAAACGAAAATAATTAACAAGCATTGCAAACTATATTTAAAAGCTTACGGGTGGTTCATTGGGATACTCCGGAGGGAAGCATATATCAAAAAAGAACAACCCCTCATGATAAGGGGTTCCCGATGCACCAACAATCGCTGCTCGCATGAGATCCATTCTTTCTTCAAACACACGAACATAAATAGTTTCTGTTTTGATCATCAAAGATTGTAAGTGCATTTGCAGAAATTGCTATTGACTGTTTACAATGTACTTTTACAAATATCCCTTAACACAATTAAATGAAGTATTCAATACATGGCCTACATGAAATTACATAATGAAGCATTATATAGCAACAAAGACTGCACTGCATATAAAAGAATGTGGGTCAAAATAAGTAAGATATAGTATGCACCAGGAAGATTTTTCTCGAGGATGCTCCATTCTTGCAGAACCTTTCTCACCCAACCTCTTCTCATCTACAAAGGAAAGAAAAACACTTAGGCCTAATATATCAATGTAATAGTATGTATTGAAGGGATTACTTATAATTGTGTATCTTATACACATGAGAGTAATCTTTTTTACAATGAAGAAGAGATACAGTAATAGGAAAAAAAATCAATAATTAATAATAAGAAATGTTTTCTAAGGTATTCCCTATTTAATGTAATCGAATCATATTATATTTTTCTATTTAATATATAATCAAATCATATCTTCTACAATATTTACAGTAAGTGATGACCAATTCCTAACCTGTGATATTGACGACCCTTTTCCATCATAAAAAAAATGGTGATCAGTGCAATTCTCTATCACATCGAACTGCTTGAACTGGTTCGGACTGTTGGTGTCCAAAGAAAATGGAAAATCATTCTTCTCATGAGTCTTGATAATTTCAGGATATAAACTTCTGTCATCAGAAGATTGCAGCTCAGTCGTTGGATGTGGTTCAGCAAAGAGGTTACAAGTTTCCATATCTTTCTTATCTAGAAAATCGTATCCATTCTCCTTTTCAAACGTAGGTGCCGCGGAAACTGCTCCTGTGAGTAGAGCTCCACTGAGTGTTTGTAATATGCTGGCTTTAATGCTGGAGAAAAGTTCAAAGGTAGCTCGAGGAAGGGAAAAAGAACTACATTCCCCAAGATTCTTTTCACTATTCTCTCTATTAACATCACCATTTGATAGGTCCTGATCATACAAATGTGATACAACAGTTTATAATTTAGTTGCATTGACTCCTAGTCAAAAATTAATTGTTGAAAAATGTAACTTAGCATAACAACTGACATCTATAATTTCCAATTTAAACATTTTTGAAAAAATTAAAAAAGAATATAAAAGTTTTTTTATTGTTTTCTGTTGCTATATTAACTACCTGACTTTTCAGTATAATTTCCAAGCTGAGACCTCTGTGTCTTAAATGTTCCAATTATATAATTCATTCAAGAAATGCAAGTCATGCACAACACTAAACATAAAATATGTGGATGCACGCAGAGCTGAAAACACGTAAGAAAAAAAAAGTGGTCCTCACCTTTCCCTTATGGTCAGGAGGTAGACTCCCATGTTCAACCGTCTCTTGAGTTAACTCTTCAACATTTGTCTCAGAAGTAGTGCGGGTTACTGTTGAACCTTCATTTTTCTCAATCCGAACAATTTCATATGGTGCAACCTGTTGGGAAAACAAACATCATTCTTTCATTACTTCCCGTAGATGAAAAACTACAAAATGTGTACATTATGATAGAAAATTCAGAAATAATTTTGGGATAACTAAAAAAGTAAAAAGAATTATTGGTAAAATATTTCTGTTTTAGGATTAATTATAGCTTCAGTGGTTACTTGAGTCAACAAGTAACCCACAAATCATTCTTCGAGCATTGTTAACCAGTTCCAGTTGATTAGTTGATAGTGCTCAAGTAAAACTAAAATATATTGCCAAATTATTCCATTTTTATCATTCTGAAGTGGCCAATATTGGTGCAGTCCAAGTTCCGTGAGATCATTAAATTTACAATATGTACTCCTAGTTTAGTTGTTGTAAGTTATTTACCATTATCATCAAATCCATATTTTGATTATGAATGAGAGAATTATCACTTATATTCCAAAAAGTAGTAGAAAAAATCATTCTAAACCAATGTCAACTACATAAACAAGCATCTAGCAGTATACCAAGGTTTCAGCTCCGAAACACAACCAAATGCAGTAGTATATATCTAGATAGGACCACTGATTATCTGTCAAACTGTTCATCAAGATAATTAGACATGGCAAGCATAAATTTCATGAGTTCTCCAGTGCCACATTCATCTACCAGCTGCATAAACTAGGGCATATTGAATAAAGTAAATTATATATCATACCTTAGTTGTGAAACCATTTGCCCATGTCACCTCCACATCCCCATCTTTGAAACCAGTAACATTTCCAATACAGGACATGAAATAATTATCAGGGAATTCGTCCTGATAACCCATTTGATTCCCATTTTTGGGAACAGCCTCTGCATTTAACTCTGCCACTGATTTTGCTTTTTCTTTATCAGCTTGGTGACCAAGCTGTTTTTGAGCCGCCTTGAACATAATATCACCAAAAAAGCAGGAGTAATCTGGGTGCTCTACAAGTTCGTATGCACTCACAGTTTCCTCCAATTTGTCTCCAGTAAAATTATCTGAGTTGGATATGGAAATAGTTTTCCATTGTACTTTTACGGTACGCTCCTTTGCATCCACACATTGGACAACACCCCATCTTTGACTGCTAGTTTTAAGAGGATAATCAGAAGCACCTTTTTCCAGCACGAACTGGTGAGGCCAAAATTCATGATTGTTTAAAACATTCACTGGGAGTAAATTCTCTGGATCCAATCCCAAAGTATGTTCACCATTTTGCCACACAACATCAACTTTGGTCTTTATCTTCCCAATTATAAACAACTCACCAATGTGAGAGTTAAGGTTACTTCTCTTATACTCTCTTGACACGCAATTCTCCATAGTAAGATCACCTATAGGTGCATGCCGAATAACCTCTTCCTTTTGGTCTGCAACTGAGAGCATGCACCAATCACCAAGCTGCCAATTTACATGTGAAAAACAAGATAGCACAGTCAAATTTTCAGAATCTTGCCAGCATTGGGGAGCACTCACACTATAATTGCAACCAACAAGAACAGAGGAAATCCAATTAACATACACCAAGCCTGCTTCTACAGCACAAACAGTTCCTTCATCATCATTGTCCTTCCAAGTATCACATAGCCATCTAGTTGATTTAGAAGCATTGGACGATTTAACCTTTACTCTCTGCCCTGGATAGTATGGATACTGTGAATCTTCAGGAAAATTACCAGTCAGCGGTAAAATTTTCTCCCTTTCCAAGGCAGTGATATCACATTTAGCTCCATCATCAAACAATACAGTCACTTTGTCCACCACCCTTTGAACCCGACCAAGCCATGACCCCTTAATTACATAATCACTTTCTGAAATAGAGCGAATCCTCAAAAGCTTCCTCGTGTTTACATGTTTTACTACTTTTCCTTTAACACTTTCCAAATCCACAAACACATCAGCACTTGTGACCCTACCCATTTGCCCAGATGTGTCTGACAAGGGGCAGACCACATCTCCATGAACAAATGATCTCTCAAATGAAAGAAAATCATCAATCCTTCCAATGCTTTCCTCTAAACTTGATAATAAACTCTGAGCTTTTCCACCATATAGAAAATCCATTTCCTCTTGATCCTCACTGCTGTTGCTGTCACTGGAAATCTCCCAGTCTGAATCACTAATGATAGGATCCATCAATTATATTCCTGTCATAATATTTGATAGTAAGATCAACTAAACTATTCAAAGTACAACAAATTAACATGATAACATAGCAATAGGGAAGAAAAACTGTTAGTCCATGTGTTGGAATTCTTACCAGATTCTGAAATAGGTAGAATCAGAATTATTCCGCACTAAATGGTATCTTGAGAAGAAAGGACACAAACTGTTAATTCAGATGTAGGTTTCAATCCTATAATTTTTTATCTTGAATGAGACCTATACATTAAAAAAAAAACACAAATTAGTAATCCATTTTCACTATTTATATTTGTTGAAGAATATTAACAAGTAAATGGGGAGCGAAGAAGATGCTTACTACTTCTCAAGAAAATTGAAGCATCAAAGCCCAGTGTTTATATAGAGGTAAAAAACTTATGCCAATGTGATTTCAATAGATAACTGTTGTAGTACAAATATTTCTGATTGATACTGCTTTTAATGACAGATAGTTTCTCCAAATGATTATCCTGAACACTGAAACTGGAGATCTGATGCCAAAGGAGATTTTTTTCCTGGATAATTCAACCCGATCTTGGTCTGTTTTTGCCAGTAGGATTAGAGGAATCAAAGACTCCAAAATGCCAAAGGAGATATGCCCGATGTGAATGGAATTTTCACAGAAGAAACTTTTGGAAGAGGCTTACAACAACAAAAATGTATAGTAGCATAACTATCAAATGATTTTTTTTTTTATGGTTTACAGGAAGAAAAACTTTACTATTGGAGGAAACAGACCAAGATAATCAGAAGATGCCAAAGGAGATTTGCCCCACAGAAAGGGTGGAGTTCCTAATGAAATTACCTCTGAATGGTGATTTTTTTTTTGTTTTTGTTTTGACAGCTGAATGGTAATGTTTTTAAGAAGGCAAAAATTGTTTTCATATATTTACTACTTGGAATCCAACCAGAGGAAATTAAGAAACTTTTGCCAAAGGAGATTTGCCCAGACTGCTGAATCTTCAATCGTAAATAACTTCTGAAAGAGAGTTTCCTGTTCCAAGAATGAGGGTTACACTGACAAAGGAGATCTGCTTCCAGTAGCCTGACACTGTATCAGGTCTGTCTGGTATCAAAGGAAATTGGCTAATAATATCTGGGACCAATAAGATTTCAGAGTAGCAATCAGGAATGACTTAGCGATTCAATACAAACATTTTGTGCTCCTTGATTCACAGAAAAGGAAAAATTCAGGACACAACTGCCATTGGCAAAAGTGCTTCTGTTACCAGATCATTTCTTTTGAACCTGCAACAAAATGAATAGTGAGTATTTTTTCTAACCTTTAACAATATGAAAAGAAAATGAAAGTAACAAAAAAATGATATTGCAGATAACTAAGCTGACTATTTTACACTGTGGCATAATGATTCATGAGCCAAGAGAAAAAACCAGGATTGAGATTAAACTAGAGAACTGCTTTCAGTAAATAAATGTTTAGTTACACATCAAAGAAATAGAATCTAAATAAATATGTTTAGTTGCACATCAAAGAAATAGAATCTAAAGGCATGGTTAAAAGAATGACTATCAGCAAACTTTGAAAGGAAAAACCATTGTACACAACTCATGGGCATTTTTTTACCTCAAACTTCATAATAATGAAAAAAATCAATCCCCACCGTCTCTAGTTGGCTTTGAAAAAGACTGAAAAAGGAAAAGTGACATAACTTATCCATAGAAAAAATGATATTGTATAATCCGAGAAACCAACGTCAAATTTGCTACCGTCAAATTGAACCTAGGAATTCATACGAAATAGTATCTAACGTAACTATACTTCGTAGAAATCAACCTTACTTAATCCAGCACATTAGAATGACTTTATAAGAGAAAGTTATAATCTATTAACCTCAACAAACAAGGAAATCAAAAGAAAGTGAGTAAATTAGAAGAGCAAAAGTACCTTTGCACATTTGAGATGGTTGGATTCATAAAAAAGTATAAACCCAAAAAAACTGCATGACTATAAACACCAAATGAAGGAACTCCACACAGAAGAACCAAACAAATTGGAAGTATATGCTACTTCACAAAATTTTCTTTCATCTTCAAAAAGCTGTCTTATACTCTCTTCTCCTTCTTAGATAAGAATTTCAACCTTATTAGAAGAAGGAAGAGATGAGTATTGTTCAGATTCAGATAGGCTTAGTTCCAAGCCCAGTTCCACCATCCTCCACGTCACCACCGAGCTTAGGAACCATTGCAGAGTGACCCTCTTTCTCTCTGTAGAATAAATGCCAAAGCTTTGGTGAAAGATGGGAACTTGTGTATGTTAGTGTAACAAATGGAGACTTTTTGCTACATATAAATAGTGTGACTATTGAACCAACTAACTGAAAAGAATATACCAGATAGTATCCGACACAAAATACTACGAAGAGACAGTTACTGTGTAATTACGTATTTGCCCTCACTCCATGTCTCAACCCAGGTCAAGACTTTGAAGCTGATCAGAAGCACCAAGGAAAGTGACAGTAATTTTGGGAAATTTCCTATGATTCGTTTGTGTCCTTTCTTTGTGCTGTTGTTTCATAGATGAATTATTGAAATTTGAAACCTAATTGACTTAACCAAAGATTCGTCTCACCAAGTTACAGTTTAGTCTCAGTCATATCAAACCATTATGCGGCATTGTCGGTTAGTAGTACCCATACTCCAATTTGTGAATTTTGTTTTAAATTTTTTGCAGTATTTTATTATTATACTTTTTAATTTTCGCATATTTAATTATGCCTCATAAAAAAATAAAACATTATTAAAACAGTGTTCTTTTCATAAAATTAGGAAAAAACCAATGTTATTTTGTTATATATATATATATATATATATATATATGTTGGAAAATTTAACTTATCAGTATAAAATATGAAAAAAGAAAATTAGATAGTAAAATTCATAAAATAATAATAATAATTAAATAGTAGAACATGGCATTAATTCTGTTAATTTGTCAAGGAATGAAGGCAGGATTTTTATAAAACAGGATCAGGAGAAGCTTCATAATCCATTATTCAATTTTTCATTAATTTACTTTTAACACGGATATTATTTTTTTATTTTTTTCTAAGAATTAATTGAGGAAAGAGTAATTTTAGTAATAGTTAACAAGAATCAAAATGTTTAAAAGTAATTTATGTGTTAAATTTGTTTCCAATAAATAAATTAATATTTTAAACATATTAATTGATTAGAAATTTTAAGAGAAAAAATTTATTTGTTTTTATAATTATTAAGAGTTTAAATTGAGTTGAAATTTTATATTAAGTAAAGATGAAAAATAAAGATGGAAAGATTAAATAACGAGAAACACACATAAAATATTTCGAAGTATTTTAAAACCAATATAAAGCCATTATTCAGTCTTTTATATGCTTTTGTGATAAAAGCACAAAATATTTGCCAACTATATATAACAATTTCTAGTCATTAAGCAAGGATATCTTAAGTTTATTCTCCTGCATATTCTTATCATGTTACTTTTCTAGCCAAAACCAAGGAATATCCTTGATGCCTCAAAACTGAGTGGAATGATTTTACACAAAAAATGTAGCATTTGCATGATCTAAAGACAAAGGGACAATCTGTTAAGAATGTTTGCAGATACAAGTAAGTGAATCAATCTTTTTTTCCTATCAATCGACAGAATATGCTACATAATGCCCTTGACAGAAACAAAAAGGATATTAAAAGCCAATCAGCTTGTTTGTGTAGTAACATGAACTGAACCACAAAACTAGAAGACTTTCTTTTCCTAGTTGCTAATATTTTAAGAATGTGACTTAAGCACTAAGGCACTGTCTAGTTGGAAAAGTAGAACAGGCCACTAACTGAAAATGACCAACTCCTAACAACTTTTCTCTCTTCCCATGGCCATATGGAATTTTAAACCTTCTCTTTTTTCTTTTCATTCAGTGGATTCCAGATTGATAGTGCTTTTCGTACTTTGTTATGTTATGCATATGCATGCACAAGATTTGATTCCAAATTTCAATGACCTTTGATGATTGCTAGGCGACCATGTTATAGAAAGATATGAAAGTTCTTCTTCTACATTAGTCAAGCATTTGAAACTAGCAATTCTAGAAAAGTTTTGGACTTCTGATTTTACTGGCATAGCCCATTTGTTTGTGCTCACTTTTCAGGTTCAATTCCTGCCCTTTACTGCTTTACTTTTCATGTTGAACAGCCAAGGCAGAAAAATCACTAACTTCTTGGTTAAACCAAAGGTCAATAAGAAATGCACAGCAAGAACTTTTTGTTTTCTATTTACAAGTTTCTTAAGCATCATAACAAAACAATGATGCTCCTAGGCACTAAGTACATGAAAATTGATTTTAGTTTAGGGAGAAACTTTATTTACTTCTTATTTTCTTCGTTATAAATGTTTATAGAAAAGTTACTAATACATTATCTTAATCTCAATGATAATTAGTCAAAGGTGAGAATTTAAAAAAGCCTACATATAATTATGGTGGGGGTATCTCTAGATTTTTTGGGCAGAAAGGACACTGAACTATCCAAACATGACACAGCCACGTTATGCAGAACATTGGATGATTCATTGCAACTTTCATCTGAGCCACTTTGAATCATATGTCATTAGTCATAAGAAACAAATTTATATAAATATGCTCATTGATCTACAGTAATTGTCGATGATGCTAATGCTTTGTTTATTTTTTCCAATTTGGCTCTGGCACATTAAATTATTTGCAAAGTGGATGGCTTGCATTAACAAATACTCAGTCCAATCTGCGCAAGTGCACAAGTGCAGGTAAAAATAACACAAAAAAAACCCCTCAGGTATACCAATTCGAATATTCACAAATATTCTGTGTGATATTGTTTTGGGTGCATGCAATACAATTCACATATCATGATGTAAATCATCAAAGAATAAGGTGAAAGATCCTAATTGGTAGGTTTTGAGCCACCTGTACAGCATATAACTATATACTTTTGAAATGGGTGTTTATGTGTAGATTTTGTCAGATTGTGACATTCATGGAAAACGATATTACTATAGTTTTAATCATATAAACAAATTTCAAAATGTTAAAATTCTCATATTTGAATAATATTTGTTTTTCTTACTTTCTTTTTCTCATTCAAATTTATTTAAAAAATGATATATTTTTATTGTTTTTAATATATGTGTAAAATTTTAAACTACAGTCACTATGAAACTGATGAAGATAGATATGAAAGTATTTTACTTTCCAATAGTGTACACCTGAAATGCATAATCAAAGGTCACAAAAGTGCTTCCACACGTTTTAAATTGACATATTAATGCTTCTGCAGGAAAATATCACCTAAAAGTGCGTCTCAAATCATGCTTATCCTCAACCTGTTCACCAATCCCCTGATTTTTTTCATTAACCAAGCTGTTTTAACTTTTATGTATTAATCCTGTAAAAGCTTTACACTTTCAATTTATGATTGAATGAATATGAAAATTTTTTATGTTTTCAAGACACAAACTATTTACTCAATTAACATTTGAGTCATCCTTCCATAATACCAACTTTAAGTTAATTACCATTGTGGTGAAAATGAATCTACATGATTTCATGGCCACTTTCTGAATAGTAAACAACAAAGAAACTAAGGCTGGTCAATGCAATAGCCAACAAAACCATGTGTAGCACTGAAAATGCAAGGTTGAGAAGAAAGGAAAGGTCTGCATCAGCCACTGCAAAAGCTAGTAACTTGGCTGTTTATTGTCCATATGTAATAATTAAATGGGACTTGTTAATTAAGAAGATACTTTTATGATTGAGCATTGAAGATCTTTTGTCAAAGTGTAATTATTGACAGGAACTAATATGATCTTTTATTTTAGTAGACCATAGACAATTTCGGTTTGTGTATGTGTGTTTTTTTACCACGAATTTTATTCAAGTTTACTGGATTATAGATTGCAGAAAATTAAATTTTTAAATTTGTAAATTCAACTCATTGACTTGTTAATATGACAGTTTATTTTACTAAAAGTATTATGATTTAAATATCACATATGTTAAATTATCATTCATCTTGTCACATAATCATTGGAACTTCGATTTTGTTTTGTAAGTTATTGAGTTGATAGAATAAGTCATATACAATTGTGAATGAATATATCTTCATTCCCTCTCAAATTCTGCAGAGACAATGAACCTAATTCATCTTGGTTTTCCCTTCTGATTCGGGAAACAATGAGAATACCATCTTTGATACATTCATTGCTAAAAATAATGAATTTCAAGATGATTTCTATGATTCTCTTCTTATTTCAAATTCAATCTTAGAAAAGATAAAAACAAAAACATAATGGAGCCAATCCAGATTGACACGTTTGTGATTGAGTTGTGTGGATTGAGTTTTAGAATATATATATATATACATACAAAGTCAATCTGACATCTGGAAAACCTGCTTTGTGATGGTGGCCCATGTTTGCTTTATATAGATTTTGGACAAGGTTTAGTGATACAAGTCTAATCAAAACCCACCAAATAGCAGCAAATTAAAAAAGAGAAAGAATGTGCAGATGGTGCAGAGTGAAAAGATGCAAGTTCATTGCAGCCACAACCAAATGTAGTAGTAAATAAGATAACAGGAAAGGTTTAATAATTTTATATAAAACAGTGGCAAGAAGTGGAGTAGCTGTTGCTACAAATAATTTATTACAGTAGTAATCATAATGAAGACCAAAGTGGCAGCGGCGGCAGTGCTTTGCAATTTACCAACTCCTAATTGTATGTTCTTAGAAAGTGAGTCCACTTAGAACCACTTTCTTTCATGGAACCTCATACTTCTTATTCTATTTTGTTTAACCCTAGCAACAACTATTCACACAGCAACAACAACAACACAGAAAAGTTATCATGAGTTGGAACTTGGAAATGATAATATATATATATATATACAAGACAAAAATCTACAAATTCACATATTTGAAAGTTTATATGAAAAATAATGACTATGTTTAGTTAAAACTACAAATAAAAAGTAAAATTTTATCTCAATAATACAATCTCATTAGATGTCATATAATCTATTACAGAATTAAAACTACAAATCTAAAAAAAAAAAAAAAAAAGCCAAGAACAATTAGAACATTGTATCTATGTTTTGTACCTTTTCAGGCCGAGCACTAATTCAAATTCATTACCCTCATTTACATGTGTACGTTTTATTGATTAAAAATTAATGTAAAAAATAAAAAACTGAAGAAAATTATTTTTTTTAATCAATTTTTTCTTAAACATTATAAGTTAATGCAAATTATCGAATTAAACTGCTCATAATATTTAAATATAATATTATATATTTATAATTAATTAATAATTAGCAAAAATAAATATATTTTTTTAAAATTATTCTATAATTTAATTATATTATATCTATAATATATTTATATTTATTAAAATATGATAATAAACTTATATGAAATTTTTTAAATATAAAGATTATATATTCATTTATAAATATAAAAAAATTGAAATTATTAATATAATAATTATATAAAGAAAATTCACAATATATTACCTTTTATAATTAAAAAAATATATATATTTAACAATTTTATAGTAATAAAATTTATAAAACTGATATATTAGATTAAAATCAAATGATAATTAATTTTTACATTTGATTTGAATAATTATTTTAAAAAAATTACATGATCAGATCCTTTTACTCCAGAACCTTTGATTTTCCTAGCACAGGTTGCGAAAGTCGAAATTTACATACTTTTCTATTGTCAGAAATTGGTAAAATGCATTATACTGTACCATGTTTTATCTAACAATAAAATGCAGGAGTCATTATTAAATTTGTGAGACCTTGAAACCAGTGGATCTATCTTCAAACAACCAATGGCTAGTTATAGCATTACAAAAGGGAAAAAGAAAAATTGTGTAACAATCCTACAAAACTTGACTACCAAGTGGATGGTTGACTATGTCCACCTAACAAGAATTTGCAGATGCAAATGGAGCTTATCAGCAATACTCATGCTCACTAAATGCCATCCAACTATCAAAAGTCACTGCCACAAAGATAGCAGCAATATGCGTCAACAGCTAAGCGGGGGTAGGTACATCCTTTCTAAGCAGAAGCTGCAACCTTTTCCTGTTCTTTCTTAGCAGGTTTTGAAGGCTTTTTGGTCAATACAGTTTGAGGTTTCTCAATTCCTTGAATATCAGTTATCCTTAACTTTGTCAACTCCTGAAGATGATAACCATTCATCAAGTAGAATCAGTATAAATAATATTACATGAAAACTACACGTGATTAAGCAATTGCTTTCCAACACACCTGACGATGCCCTTTGGTTCTTCGGTAATTCTTTCTTCTCTTTTTCTTAAAAATAATCACCTTTGCATCTAGTGCCTGTTACAAAAGGAAACATGAAGATAAATGCAAGTGTATATAGAAAGAAAAACAAAAATACATTGGTTAGAAAAACCAGAAAATTTACATTATTGCATCACATAGAAATCATAAGCTACTAGAAACAGCACAAATATAATGCAAGTACGCGGATAACAGAGGAACAGTAGCAGGGGGATCTTGCAGGAAAGGTGGAGGGCACACATAGACCATGATAAAAGGAATCCATAATGAGCAACATCATTCAACCATTTTAAAAACCAAATCACGAGGAGATATTTGATACTCATCAATAACAATACCATACTTCCATTTCAATTCAATCTTCAAGCCCGCCAAAGTGGAAATCAACTTTTATTCTTTCGGTTATGGATAAAAAAAAAAAAATCATACAAAGAAAAGCTGATAAAAAGACTCATTTGTTTTAAGAAAAAGATTTCCATTTTTATTTTCTGTAAAATGGTTTTAATTATCACTCAATCCTTTTACCATTCACAAGAACCTTGGCTTTTCGTTGTTTTTCTCTTCTAAAAGTTTTTCTTTCCTTTTCTGTTGCCTCAATCTTATTTTCTGCTCTTGTTTTCCAACAGAGCTTAAACTCTTTTCCCTGTTTGTGCTATCATCATATTTACTAATACTGTCTAATCTATTTCAAATTTTCTGTAGTTCTATAACCAACGAGATTATGTTTACAAATTTAAGAAAAATAGAACTCTATAATTGAGAAAAACTTTCTGCCTCTCCACCAGGAGTTTGGCCTGAATCTTTTTCAAACTTCCAGAAAGAACGTCTGAACAATATCTTTTTCCATTATTCAATATGTCTAATACCAAGAGTCACTATGCTCTCGATACGTGAAAGAGTTTTTGACCATGCACAGTGAGGCATATACTCTTCTGCCATCTACTATCCACCCACCTCCCCTCTCTCCATTGCTCCCTAGCCAAAGCAACATCCTCTTCCATTGCCACCCAGCACCAAGATTTTCCCTTTGCCTCCACTGCTACCTATGGAGTGGATGGGTGTGAAGGATCAAAATGGCATTATGAGATGGTTTTAAAGCTGGGGACTTGAGTCTTGTTGGATTTAGAATTTGTCAACTTTAGGCTAATAGTGAGCAGCAAAACAGAATGGTGCAACAACAAAGGTGGAGAGATACCAGCAGCATTCAGAACTCAAGACATTGAGATGTCAAATAGGAGCATGGTAGGAAAACACTAATAACCACTATTTTTTGTTTTTAGATTTGCACCTACTTCCAGCATCATTTTCTAAAAATATTTTTTAAAGTTCAACAAAACATACTAACTTTATTTTCAGTTTGCTTTGAAAATGAAAGGAGATAAGGACAAACAACAGCTCCTACGAGACCATCCTTATATAACATAAGTGCAATATATAATTCTTTTATAATTTAGTCAACCATGGGAAATTATGTCATTTATTAGGCACAATTCAAAATTCAATTTCATGTCATTATGAATATGTAAGAATTGAAAAACGGTAAATGTAATGTTGGTGCAACTAACGAGTGAGAGAGTAGATCATTCCATCCAACCCTATTATATTCCTCCCATCATAAAAAAACCTGATTTGCATAATTGAAATGGAAGTTCTACACTTACATGCTCCTCAACAACAGCATGAACAGCTGCATCTGGTACTATGGGTCTGCCAATTATTGTCTGACTAGCAGAGCCAAGCAATAGAATTTTGTTCAAAATCAACTGCAATCGGCAAAAAAAGCAATGGAATATTCAAATAACTCGCATGACAGATTTCATAACAAAAACAGCAAATAATTAGTAAAGAGAAAATAAGCCGTTGATGATTACTTGATAACACTGATGACTCACTTATACAAACATATTGCAATTACACAAACAACTAGGCAAACAAAGCAGTTAGTAAACTATCGAAATGGTAAGAAGCAGCTGGACATAACAATAATAACAACCATATAATACTAGGCAGAGCATAAGCAACAACTAATTCAACAATAATATTTTCAAACAATGTAAATGCCACCAAAATCAGATTCATGAAACATCATAAAAATCTGATAAATTCAGCTCAACTATTATTAGCTCTTTTGGTGGGAGAAGCAATCCATTAGTTTGCTAACTTTTTTATTTTCATCTCAACCAAATTTTACTACTTTTAATATGTTTTCTGCCAAATACTATATGAAATATACCCATTATAACATTAAAAATTTACATAGCCAAAAAAAAATTGTTGAACTTAAGAGCTGAACTACAACAGTTAAAGTTTGACCAGCCTTATTTATTTTTGGGTCAACGAAGGACATTTCTCACAATAAATATTATCATTTTTACCCAACAAAATATTGAAGTTGCTTTCCATAAAAAACTTTACAGCACATGAACAATAGAAATGGTTAAATACCAGTGGTAATCACAGACAGGGAGTACTGTTCATAGTCTCTTATATAATCTTCCATAAGAACTACAATTCAACTTTTCTCTTTTAAAGAACTCACCTTTCATTTCATAAAAATGACAGTATGTTCTGGAACCTTTGCTCCTTTAAGGAAAACGTAGGTTTATCCCTAACCCCCCCCCCCCCCCCCAAAGCACATACACTAGCAATAATCTCATTCACCATAACCAATCTATTACACTTCAATAATAAGAAATATGATAGATTAGCTTCATCTCAATACATGAAGGAATACAAAATTAAGACAGATGCTGTCATAAAAACGATCAGCCAACGAGAACTGGAGATAATAGTCAGGCATATTGTGGTAAATAATTAGAAGGCCTTAATGAAATAGCCAATTTTCATAGGGGGAACTTAATGAAACCAATCTAGCAAGACCATATTCATATTCCCAGCCCCACATTACCACTTCATCCAATTGTAATTCACATTGTGATATAACATTATTTGAAAACAATAATATTATTCCACATAATCCTAATCTCAACCGGTAAATCAACAGGGTATATATACACGGTAAAATTATAATGAAACAGGTAACACCTTGATTTTTCTCACTCCTCTTCCTTATTTAAAGTTTAAACCAATAGCTGGTCCACAAGCACCCAGTACGAATACCATTTTGCAAAGAACCATCTAGCTAGCCTAATCATATCAACACACATACTAGAGTCGGGAACTTCTAGCAAAAGAGACACTCACCTTGTCATTCACTTCACAAAACTTCAATCTTTCCGTGAAAATGCTGTCTCCATTGCTTACTTTAAACTGGTGCGAACCAATCTGAACCAACAAAAACACAAACAATCACTAAAAAGGATATCTGATTCTCTTTCTACTTTTCAGTTTTAAAACTGTTTTCTAATACAATTTCATGCAACTCACTAATTATTTCTTACTCAAAATCTATCAAGTTATGAAAATTGTTCTAAGCAAGTGAGTTAAAAAGCAAAAAACAGAACAACTCAAAGAAGTTTTCTCATTTCCTTACTTTTAACATTCAGATGAATCGAAACTACTTTCTTTCCTTGTTTTCTCAAACATGGTCGCTTACGAGGACAAAAGAAAGTGGAAAATGACGTTGGGATTGTACAACATAGTAGCACGTTTGTATCCCCAATGTATCTTAGGTAGCATTTATTCCAATGCAGTGTTACTATTCAAGTAACGAGTGAGATCATTTTGCAAACATAATTGAAGCTGGTGAACGGTAACTAGAACATGGGTGTATGAATTAGTATTTGTTCAACTAAACCTTCTTTAAAATGTTTTGAATTTAAAGATATGGCTAGGCCTAAGAAACGAGTCTAAATAAAACTTACTAAATAAAAATGTAGGACACACACACGCACGCACTGTCTGCATTCATAAAAATGGCTGCAATCTGCATTCTAGAAATCGGTCTAAAATTGGAGCAATTGTGAACAGTGAGTATGGAAGAGAATCAAACGATTTTTTATATATTTTATCACTAAAAACTAATTTTAAAAAGAGTAATCGAATAGAACTAGCTCTGAAACAGTACAATGACAGAAGGTTTGAAATGTTGAACCTGAACAACAGCGAAAACAGGTTCGTAGGACTTAAAAACGTCATCGTCCTTTAGAAGGGGACCAACAACTTTGTAGCCAATAGCTTCCGCTTCCGCCTCTTTCTCCTCCGCCGTGTACACTTTTTTCCGACTGGACACAGGGACATCGTCGTCGTCGTCTTCATCATCTTCATAATCTTCTTCTTCACTATAATCTTCTTCATCACTGTTATCGTCTTGTTTGTCGGAAGAGAAATAGCGCATGTGAGGCCATTGTGCAAAAACAGAGGTGGGTTTGATGAAAACGGGTGAAGAAGCTTTTGCGAGGTGAAATGGGGGCAGAGTGAGAGAGCGGAGAGAAGATACGTTTCTGAAGAGAAACGGTGTCGTTTTTGTTAACGCTCGCAGACACCTCCTACTCGCCATGGTTGCTTGTGTTGTAGTGTCTGAAACTAGGTTTTTTGTTTTGATCTCGGACAGTGGAATCACCTCCACCTGCATTCACATGGGCCTGCTTCAGCCCACTAAACAAACATGATGATGCTACAAGCCCATGACTAGCTTTCACGTTTGGACATGTGATTTGGGCCCAAGTAACTTGAGCCCATAAAATAAAAACTTCGAGGAGCAGAATGACGAAGGCGAGACCAATTTATTTTATTTTATTATAATTTATACTGTTGAAAATATTTAAAAAACTTCAATATAAATAAAATTAATTAATTTGAATTAAATATTTTATAATAATTCTTTATTTAAAATTGTTAAGGTTGATTTTATTTATAATATCCAGTGCTTCTTAAAAGAGATAAAAATTGATAATTGTGACACATAAGTAAACATATTTAAAGATTACTGTAGTGTCTATAAATATTTACCTCAGAAAAGATTATAGACTTTTCTATTATTTAAAATGTATTTTAGATATATTATCACAAACAATATATCCTTTACATTAAATAGAATACAATCCAATTTACCTACTTTTACAATTTATCATGTTTTGCACATCATAAATAGTATCTTCTAAAACAATCTTAATCAAAATTTCATTTGAATTAATTCAGAAGTGCTTTCTTGATTTGCAAAATTTGAGAATCTTTGATTCACTAAGTTTTGTTTCAATCAGTGAAGTTAATAGAATTAAGATTGATCAAAGGAAAAGAAAATATGTTTATATTGAAAATAAAACTTAATTAAAGGACATATAATATATAAAAAAGCTGAGAAATATTTATTTCCAGAAATATTATTTTCTATGACAATATTTTTCCTCTTAAAGTTGAAAATATGAGAAAGGCATAAGATTACTAAGAAGAGTTGTTCAATTATCTAATAAAAAATATAGACTATTATAAAGTTTATACTGAAGAAATCACCGATTAAAAGAATATAAATTAAAATAATAAAAACAAAAATTCTAATACGATTGAGGAAGAGAATTAGGTAATAAAAGGATTATCTAGAAGTATAAGCGTTCCAACATTTTTCAAAGATTACCACTAGAAGTATACACGTTAAAAGGGAGCTACATCGAATATCTTCTACCTCAAGTTACAGGAAGTTATCTAGTAAGCAGTTAAAGTATACATTAGCAATATCTGAAATCACTGAACCATAGAACTTCAATCACACACTCAAATGGAAAGAAGCCATGAAATAAGAGATTAATGCACTGGATCTCAATAATACTTGGTACACTATTGATATACCACAAGCAAAGAAAGCAATTAGATGTAAATGAGTTTACAAGATAAAGCATAGAGTAGATGGAAGTATAGAACGCTACAAGAAACAATTGGTGGCAAAGGGATATACACAATTGGGCGTGATTGATTACTAGGACACTTTTTCTCCAATAGCAAAGATAACCACTATCTAATTATTGCTAGTTATAGCAGTCACACAAAATTGGCATCGATGTCAACAATGCCTTCCTCCATGGGAATTAATGAAGATATCTACATATTGTCACCACCAAGTGTTAATATACAAAAGGAAGATCAGATATGCAAGCTCTTAAAATCATTATATGGCCTGAAGCAAGAAAGCAGGTAATGGTTTACAAAATTCTCTTTTTCTATGAAAGAAGCTAGTTTTATTCAATCTTACTTTGATCATTCATTGTTTACAAAGAAAATTCTAAATTCCTTAACTATATTACTTGTGTATATAGATGACATAATCCTTACAGGAGATTCATACACATAAATCAAACATATCACTCCATATTTGGATGAAAACTTCAAAGTAAAAGACATAAGAGAACTTAAATATTTTTTGTTAATTGAGATAGTTCGATCTCAAATTGGGAGACATATTCACAAAAAAAAATATAATTTAAATCTATTAGCAGATATTGAGTTACTTGAAGCTAAACCTTGCCATACTCCGATTATAAACAAAATAAAATAGTTGTTTAAAGATCTAACACATTTAGAGAATATCATTTCTTATTAGAAATTGATTAGGAAATTGATCTATTTCACGGACATCAAGTCAAATATAAACTATGTTGTGCAATCTCTAAATCAATTCATTCACGCTCCAAGAAGATACCTGCTCGAGGATTATTCTTCCATACGAATTTTGAACATCAGTTCATGGCAATTGAGCTACATGTCCCAACTCCAAAAGATCCATCCCTGACTTTTTTATTTTTTTTGGGTCATCTATCATCAACTAGAGATCAAAGAAACGAAGTTGAATATAAAACACTAGCTTCTACCATCTAGGAGCTGCGGTGATTAACTTATTTATTGAATCCTTCTGTGATTCGTGAAAAGTTTCAAACAGATTGTTTCAATTACTATTTATCTCTATTAAATATCAACCAACGAATATGTTTACCCATCCTTTGAACCTATTCTCTTTAATATTGAAAACCTTTGAACCTTGTAATTACCAACCTTGACATATTTAATATGCATTAACCCCGTTTGAGAGGATTATTGGAAATTAGTTACGTTTCATTCATTTCATCCATGTCTTGGGATCTGTGTTTATTCCTGTTCTCCCTACACAATTAGTTACTGTAGCAGTGAATATAGAACACAGCTGGTTCCAATAAATATTGACCTTAATAACCCTGAAAGGACAGAAACAGTTAACAACGTTTGAAACGATCAACGTCAATTTTCTTAGTGCTTTTGTACCTAAATAATATCATGCCGACGCTAATCACTGAAAAATGTTTATTTTTTCTTTCATTTGTCATGCATATGCGAGAATAGGTTATTAGAAAATGAATATTCACCTACCTCAAGTTGCAGCAAGATAACTTATATATTATAATTTATTTATATTTTTACTGATCTAAAATTTTTAATATATATAATACGTCTAAAGTCGAAAGAAATAAAAAAATATTAAGTAATGATACACTATCAATTTTCAGTCATAAAATCAACTTATTTAAAAAATAAATAAAATCCTTTACACAAATTTCAATTTTTGTTTCAAACATAAAGTCAAAACGGCAAACAATATTTTTTTTATATAAAAAAATAGCTGAAATATTAAAAATCTATCTTTTCCAAACATGTTAGAATGATATCACGAGTATCAAATCTTATTTAAGTGCAAAGAAAGAAAAAGAAAGATAAAAATAATAAAAAAATAAAAATATTAAAAAAAAAAAGAAGCAAGATGAATGTGAGTAAATATCCATAATTTTATAATAAATTTATTAAAAAATTATTGATAACCTTCGAGTGGTTTCTGAAATCTGTGTGTGTCGTGTTCCTTAGTTTGCAACTTGCTGTTTCTTCACATGCTAAAGCAAATCATCATGAACATGTTTAAGAGACTAATCTACTTACTTCTTCACTTTCTTTTTAAATCTCATACTTTTTAACAACTTCTAATTTATTTATTTTCTTTTTACAAAATTTAAGATTATATTAATTATTTTTTAATTTCATTTCTGTGTATTTTTTAATCTTTAAATAATCTCAAGATTTATTATATTCTTTTTAACCTTAAAAGCAACTAAAAGTAACTGAGGATATTTTGATAACAAACTTTTTATAAGAAAAGTTATTATAATTACAACATTACAACAACCTTTTCTTTGTCGTAACTCCAGCATGACTATTTTATGACAAGATGTAATAAAGTAATGCATTATGACAGCACTATATTAATTTTAGTTTTTGTTAAAATTATAATGAGTCATAAACTAAAGACTAAATTATATATTAATTTTTTAATTCTATTTTAGATTCAGGGTGTCTCTTATCTCATAAAAATTTAATATACTTTTTTTTTTTCAAGTTTAATTAATTCAATTTAATCTTTCCACAAGTTGATGTTATTAATAATTTTATAAATTTTAATAAATCGTCTCAATATATAAGGTGTTTCTGCATGTGCTGTAAAGTGACATTTTTACATCTATAATAATATTTAAACATCTATTTGTGAAAGAAAGTTAAAAATTCTATATCTGTTTCTCTTATAGATTATTTGTGAATCTTAAAGTTTATAGCATGTGGGTTTCTCCTATGTAATAATGATATTATTAAAAGCCTTCGGGTGACACGTGATTGATGAATTATTTGTTTACTATGTGAAATATAATATTAATTTTAGATATAAGTTACCAACTAGGTGAATTGATGCTAAATCATCCTAAAAATAAAATAAAATAAAAGTGATAAAATTTATATTTCACTTATATATTATAATTTAGTTTTTTTTATAGGATTTTTTTAATATTTTCTTTTACACGGAAAAAGTTTTCTTAAATTAAAGGAACTTAATTTAAGTCTAATAATTTTGCTAACAATTAGAGTTCTATATAGATTTATTAATAATATTGTTAATAATTAGGGTTTTTAAATCAGGTAAAAGAAATTATAATCTAGATGACTCAATTTAAGTCTACATTAATTTTTTTTAAATTATATAAAAAGAATTATAATTTAAATGACTCAATTTAGGTCTAATAATATATTAATTAAGATTTATTATATAAATAAGTGGTTCAATTTAAACTTAATAATCTTTTTAACCAGACTCTAATATCATATATTAACTTATTATGAAATTTAATTCACCCTAAAATTTGTTTAAAAAATGGCTTTTGTATGGAAAATAGGTATTTTTATTCAAAAATTACGTTGACCCATTTTTATTTTTTTGGTCAAGTCGTGCTTTCAAAGTATGACTTTATTATGTAGAAGTCGTGTTTCATAATACAATTTTATATTTTTTTTAATTTTTTTTTTTAGAATACACTGAAGTCGTGTTATCAAGTACAACTTCACTTTTTTTTTAAATAATTAAAAATATTATGCTAACACGACTTCACTTTTTTTTAAAAAAAAAAAAATTGAAAAAGTCGTGCTATCAAGCACGATTTCACTTTTTTTTTTAATAAAGAAGTCGTGTTAATTTTGTAATTTTTTTTAAAATTTATCTCTTTTTGTATTTATTTAGTTATGATTTAAATTTTGTTAATTCATCATTTTTAGTTATGATTAATCTATTTAATTCATCATTGGAAAAAAATTGAAAAGGATGAGATTAAAGATAAATAAATTAATTAAAAATAAAATAATACAAAATGAATTCAACATGTATATTTTATATAATCATAACAATTTTTACAAATAATAATTAAATACATTAATCATTAATTTTATTCTTCACACAAATCCTAAAACTTATCTTCAATTTTTTTTAAAAGGGTGAAGTCATGTTGATAACAAAACTTATTTAATTATTAAATAATAAAAAAAAAGGTGAAGTCGTGTTTGATAACACGACTTCTTTAATTATTTAAAAAAAAATGAAGTCGTGCTTGATAGCACGACTTCAGTATATTTTCAGAAAAAAAAAATAAAGTCATGTTATGAAGTATGACTTCTACCGAATGAAGTTGTACTTTAAAAGCACGACTTGACCCAAAAAAAGTAAAAATTGATCAACTTAACCCTTTTAAGTAATTTTTTAATAAGAATATTCGTTATTCGTACAAAAACCTTTAAAAAATGAGATTTACATCTCGTTAATATATTATAATTTTACCTCATTTTTAATTAATATAAAATTTATGGAAGAGTGTTAAAACTAGACTATATTCAATTATTGGATTAAGTTTAATTGATTATTTAATGAATTTGTATCGGTCATTTTGTTTTGTTATATAAGGTTCATGCATGAGTAAGGTGTTGTGAAGAAAGAGTAGTGAGAAAGGAGAGGGGGAAATGGCTGGGATGAAGACTCTCATGGTGACGAATATTGCTGGCAATGGCATCATGTTGCAGAAAAAAGTTAATCTGAATTGTCAAGTTGGTAGTCTCAGGCACTCCATTCAGGAAGATAGATTTGGATCAGTAGTGAAACTTAGAGTGAGGAAGAAGGGGAAGCAAAGTTCAGCAACAATGGTAGCTATCAATGAGGGTGAGATCATCTCTGAAAACTCCACCACTGTCAAGCTCTCGGCTCTGGTGGCTGTCAGAAATGGTAATGCTAATAATAAGCTACTGGGAAGTTCAATGGTGAATAACCTTCTCACCAATTTCTGGCCTCAAAACCACACCAAAGGTGTTGTTCTTCAACTTGTTAGCACAAAGCTTGATCCAGGTATGTACTAATTTGATCTTCTTTTTTTTTTTTTTGTTCTGGTATTTACTAACTTTTTGGACCTAAATTTTGTTCAGTTTGTTTTGTTTTTGTTACTAATTAAATTTTTGATGTACTTAGTGTATGAATTGATAATATTTTTGGTTATTGTTCAGCAATTAAATGATGATATAACATTTAACAGTTTGTTGACTTATGACATTGTTTAGAAGTCTATGGATAACCATGTGTAGTTTTTTTGCAATATAAATCAGATTGACATCATCAATGTGAATAAATGAGAGATGAAATATAAACTTTATCAATGCTACTATTACAACCCCCAATGTCATTATTATAACATCAACTAGCATTCATTACTCAACGACAGAGCTTAAAAATATCAAAAGAAAAAAAAAAATCTAAGACGAGTTAAAAATTTTATTTAGAAACTAAAATCAAAGGGTGCAGTAAAACACTTCAGTTCAGTTAAACCTTTCATTTCAGCTTTAATAAATTTTTCATTGAAAGTAGAAGTGGAGTATTTGCTGGTTAATACATAACAAAAAATGAAACCTGAGACCTACTTAATGTTTTAATTTGTAGTTTGGGTTTAATTAATTGTTAATTGTTGTGGTGAATATTGAATGAAAGGGAAAATGGAGGCAAAAATGAGCAAGGAAAGTGTTTTTAAGTTGTGTGAAGAACATAAATATGGAGGTGAGGGAAGAATGAGCACTTATAAAGTGGAATTCATTGTGGACTCTGATTTTGGGACTCCTGGAGCTGTTAGCGTTGTTAATGGCTATGACAATGAGTTCTTCTTGGAAAGCATAACCATTGCACAAAATGTTCATTTTGCTTGCAAATCCTGGGTTCAACCAAACAAGCTTTACCCAGACAAGAGATTTTTCTTTGTCAACAAGGTAATCACACACTGCTAACCTTAGTTAGCAAAATTAACTAGTGAGTTATAGTAGTTGTAGATGTAGAGATCTAATGAATTTTTATATGCATTAACTTTGGGTTTACTCTATCTCAAGAAGAAAAAAACTAATAACTTTTTTGGTTTACTCTGTTCAAGTTGATTGATTGCTTCTGCAAATGGGTGTTTTTTTAATTAATTAATTAATCCAGTCTATGACTATAAGATAAATTAAATTCTCTGTGATGTTTGGTACAACAAAATATGATAAGATTGTATTTAGGTTAAGTTGGCCAAGACTTGGTTTTTAAGAGATTCTGAAGAACTCAAGAACTACAGGAATCTAGGTTTTTGAAAGGGGTACTTCTACAATGACCAAGCTTGTTAAAGTTTTTAAAAAGTTATAAACGTGAAATAGTGTTAAGAACTTTAAGAACATGATGAAAGATTGCTCCAATTAGTTTTTTTGTTTTTTTTGTGTGTGTTGTAGTTATAAACACAGGTTCAAATTTAAAATATTACAGAATTTATTATGTAAAAACCAGTACTGGACAATGAAGTTTAAATTAGAATACGCTTTCTTTGAAAACCTCTAACGTGAGGAATCATAATTTTAATACCAACTTGGTTACTTTAAACCCAACAACTGTTTTGTCATATGCATCACTAATTGAGAATTATGCAGAAAAAAAAACTTGACTTGACACCTAATTGATTCTTTGGAAGATATTTTGAAATATTTGTATGTAAAAATGAACAGGCATGTGTACCAAGTGAAACAGGAATTGGAGTGAAAGAAGTGAGAGAAAAGGAATTGAAGGAGTTAAGGGGTGATGGGAAGGGAAAGAGGGTGCAGTGTGACAGAATCTATGACTACGATGTTTACAATGATTTGGGAGATGAAAACTGTGAACGGCCAACACTCGGTGGTCCACTCAACCCTTATCCTACGCGCTGCCGCACTGGACGCCCACTCACTACCACTGGTTTTCTTTCTCTCTTTTTTCTATTTTTTTTGTTCTGCTTGTTATTTTTTTTCGATAAAATTTATAAAAAAATAATTTTTAACTTGATGACATAAACGAGTGAGGAAAGTGACTGGGACATGCATGTTATCTCTTTACGTTATTTTCATGTTTACATGCAAACATGGACAGAGTCGAAAGTGGAATCACGACCGAGTGAATCAGAGTTAATATACGTTCCTAGAGATGAAGAATTGAACGACATAAAGAGAGAAGCTATTGATCAAGGAAAGTTGATGGCAATGCTTCGGAATATTATGCCTGCGTTAACAGATAAAATCATGGGCAATGAAACACTTTTCAACATTGATTACTTCATTAAAGAGTCAGGCAAATCTATTCTCTTCAATTTGGGAGGTGCTGCACAAGATTTTTTTAAATTCGACCCTCCAAAAGTATTTTCAAGTAAATCACTCTCATTGTCCAAGTTTATATTTGTGTTGTTGATGGTTTCATTTTAGACAGACATTATTCAAATGATGTGGAATGATTTTCAGGGGAAAGATCACATTTCTTACAAGATGATGAATTTGGACGTCAAGTGCTTGCCGAGTTCCCTCTCAGTATTGAAAGGCTAGAGGTGATTATGTAAAGAGAAATGTTGATACCAATATCTTTAACATATTCTTTATTATTGACCAGAATTCATTGGAAATCACTCTTTTTTTATCAGTCTTACATGTTCTTTATCATGATTGTATAGTCTTGAGTAAAATTTAAACAATAATCAACTTAAGAAGAGAGGGAAATAGGAACACTCAACAATATAGTTAAACCAGCTTCGTGTTATTTCATTTTGTCAATTTTCCTTTAGGTTTTCCCACCCGTGAGCAAATTGGATCCCTCTAAATATGGTTCAGTAGAATCAGCATTGAAAGAAGAACACATTATAGGGCACATTGAAGGGATGTCTATTCAACAGGTACAAAAAATTGGTCCTCTTTCGTAAGGCTAAGTTATGTGGAGATGACAAATCATGAAATGTTTGATTTTCTACTCTTCTTTTAAAATTTAGGCATTGGAAGAGAATAAGTTGTTCATAGTGGACTACCTCGATTTTTACCTGCCATTCCTGGATCGGATTAATGCTCTTGAAGAGCGAAAAGCTTATGCAACGACCACAATTTTGTTCCTCACCAAAATGGGAACTCTGAAGCCTATTGCCATCCAGCTTGCTCTTCCCTCATCCAAGCAAGTTCTCACACCTCCAACAGATGCCACCTCCAAATGGCTATGGCAACTTGGCAAAGCTCATGTTTGCTCCAATGATGCTGGCGTTCATACACTTGTGCACCACTGGTATGGAATTTTATTGGACAGTTTCTTGAGTGATTTTAGTGTCACAATAAATGTCCACGTTTTAAATATAGTAATGAACATAATGAAATTGTCCTCTTGTAATTGAACAGGTTACGAATACATGCTTGCATGGAACCACTAATAATTGCTGCTCATCGGCAATTGAGTGTGATGCATCCTATATTCAAGCTTCTGCATCCTCATATGCGGTACACACTCAAAACAAATGCAATAGCACGTCAGACACTAATCAATGCTAACGGTACCATTGAGACAGACCACACTGCAGGGAGATACTGCATGCAAATGACCTCTGCTGCATATAAAGATTGGTGGCGGTTTGACAAGCAAGGTTTTCCTGACGATCTCATAAGAAGGTAAATAAGATTGTTTTCACTGATAACATTATTCTTCGATTCGGAGGGCATTTCTATCTTGATTCTAAGCAAAAGATTATCGTAATATTTTTCTTATATTTGATGAAAAGGAATCCTTGATGCATTTGTTTTCAATATATTGCATATAAATTATATTGCTTAATAATGGACCTACATTTACAACCTTTATGCAGCTCTCTCTATTTAAGATTATCCTACTGGTGTACCTACATATCGATGATGATATCTAATTGCTTCTTTTTCTTATATAGAGGTTTAGCCGTTCCAGATGCAACCCAACCTCACGGCATTAGACTACTAATGGAAGACTACCCTTATGCAGCTGATGGACTTCTCATATGGTCCAGCATAAAGAAGTTGGTCCGAACCTATGTGAACCATTACTATAAAAATTCCAATGCCGTTTCCTCTGACAATGAACTCCAATCTTGGTACGCAGAATTCATCAATCTCGGACACCCTGATCATAAAAATGCTAGTTGGTGGCCCAAACTTGTCAACCCTGAAGATCTCACCTCCGTGCTTACAACTGTTATTTGGCTTGTATCAGCACAGCATGCTGTCTTGAACTTTGGTCAATACCCCTATGGTGGGTATGTTCCAATCCGTCCACCATTAATGCGAAAACTAATTCCCAAAGAAGATGATCCCGAGTACTCAGATTTAGTCATGGATCCACAGAAATACTTCTTATCATCACTGCCAAGTTTATTTCAGGCATCAAGGTTCATGGCTGTGATCAACATTGGTTCTGAACACTCACCAGAAGAAGAATATATAGGAGACAGAAACGATTTGTCCTCTTGGTTAGAAGAACCTGAGATCATTGATGCATTCAATCAATTTTCAATGGAGATGAAAAGTATTGAGATTGAGATCAAGAGAAGAAACGCTGATCCAAAACTTAGAAACAGATGTGGAGGTGACGTTTTACCTTATGAACTGCTTATACCAAGCTCTGGACGTGGGGCAACAGGAAGAGGGGTGCCAAATAGTGTTACAGCCTGATGGTTCAATATGTGGACAAAGCGGCAATTGAATCACTGTTCTACTATTCTTCACCTTAGCTCCCTTAAAATTGGATTGCAGATTTGGTCCCCTCAAAAGAGGAAATAATGCAGGCTTGAAATCACCTGTGTGTCTCGTGTGTACTGAGTAGCATTAAGAATTCCTTTCTAGTTAACAACAATGTTGTGTACAAACTTATGCTTGTGACTGGAACAAACTATAAAAAGACATTCAAAATGTTTGTAACTGTATTAGAAATTAGGAGATTCCTAAGAACATATTCAAATGTAAGAAAATTATATAGTTCCTGCTAGACATCCAGCATAATTACAATCGTAATAAGTACTAACCATTTCCCATGACAAAAACAAGGTGTTTCAAAGGAGTGTAGCATATTGCGGTGTAACACTAAAGGACACTTCCTGCACATGTAACAGTACCAATCTCTGGACGAACTGAGAAGTTAATAATCTAGGGAAGGGGACATGCAACAAACATATGCAGCCTTATAAAACTTAATCTGAAAGGCAATAGAGGAAATGAAACATGCAGTAGTACTATTTATCTCAGCCTCAAAATGTAATCAAAGCATCTATAATGTTTACATGTTGCAAAAGGTGCATATTTGCTCCAGAAATCCAAAGCAGTAGTATGCCAAAACATGTACTCAGGCAACTACAACCATAGCCCTGTTTAAAGCATACAACATTTCCTTTGCGGTTATAACTGCCCCCCTTTTGCATAAAACATGACCCCATTAACCCAAATACTCAGCGTCAGTATATGGACATTCAATATCCAGAAACAACTCAAACTTGATTCTCATGCAAGTTATATATCTGGTTGCAGCTCAAGAAGAACAAAGATCCAGCAGAAATATTACAACAAGCAACCCAACCCATTGTTTTTTCAAATAATTCTCCTTTATAGTTGCTTCTTTTGTAGTTTAACCTCGCTTCTGCATGGCCTGTTTTCTTGTAGAAAGTCACTTCTTAATTTTGAGCTTTTCTCCTACTGGTCCCAGTAGTTTCTTAGCTGAGACATATGCAAAAGGAGCTCATCTCTGCCCAGTCCAGTCACACTGCTGGTCATAATCCATGGGGGATGTTGCTTATAGTTTTGTTTGATTAACTCATGAAAATCCTTTATGTTCTCATCAGGCCGTTTCCCCTTTGCCACTTTACTTTTGTCACATTTTGTGAACACAAAAGTGATTGGTATCTGCAACACAAGTTTTTAATGGGATTCAGACTTCTTTCAGTACCTTGACTACATTACTTTAGGGACCGAATATACAAGAAGCATCATACTGCAGCCAAAAATAAATAAAAAGGAAACACCATACATTATTGCGTCCAAGCCAATTTGCACAATCCAAGTCAATCTTTTGAGGTGGAACACTTGCATCAATAAGAAGCAAGACAGCCACCAGAGTATTTCTGTTCAAAAAGTACCCTTTTGTGAATGAGGACCAATCCGTTTTAGCGGTTTCAGATGCTTTAGCAAAGCTGCATAAAAAACAGTATTTCACATGATTAGTTAACAGTAACGTGACCAACCATTAACCCTAAATCCTTTCCAATCCAGGAGAGAGGTGGAATTACAGGGAAGAAAATCCTTTAAGAAAATATAGATAAAGCCTGACAATTAGGTAATACAAGTAAATATACAACATTGCTGCTGATTGTTTTAAAAGAAAAATCAATTGTTGCTATTATTGAACACCTCAAGAAACTAGAAAAGTAAGGAGGATGCGTAGGTCCTGCACCAATCAGCTTTATCAAGCAAATATGGAATCAGTTGACCTCTCCCAGTACGGATCTATACTTACTACTTCAAGATTTAATAAAAATTACATTTCCATGTAGTTCATATTTTGTAATATTGTTGATTTTCCCCCAATGCCATTGAGTCATTAATTCCTTGTTTGTATTTGCGATGAGACAATCAAACATTGAGATTCTGCAGTGAAATAGCATGTTTGGTTGTATTTCACTAAAATTAGTGACTTTGAAGGTGTTAACAAAATTGTTTTGGTTAAAATTGATTTTCAAGTACACCGATTTATGTTCAAATGATTTTATTCCAAAGGCAAGTTAGTAGTAAAACTCAATATATAAACTATAAAGTTTTGAACCCAATGTAAGAACTGCTTAAAGTTACTTAAAATCAATTCCTCAACATGGGCCAAACATTTCATTTCGTACCTAAAACCACATTAGCCAGTTTTTGAACTTGATTTTGAAAATGTGAATCGAAACATGCACTTAACTTCGCTACTGAAAGCATGTTTGACTAGAAGTGAAAAACGTAACTTTTATGTTGACTTGAAAAATTCATACTCCCTCCATTCTTAATAATCTTTTTAGCCTTTTAAACAAAATTTTCCAACCATACTCCTACATATAATTAAAAGTAATTAATACAGTGTCACTCACAATGAAAAAAACGCGACTAGTCGAAAAATTGAAGGTTGGCTAAATTTGTATTAGATGAGAATTTCTTAACTAGTGTGTCATAATGTCAAAAGACTACATTATTTGGGAATGGAAGAAGTAATATAATTCTAATTATTACAGGATAAAAGCTTCAAAAGCCAAAACCAAATTTTCAAAACCAAGTTTGCAAAACAATCACCCAAACACATGCAGAAAGAGCATTACAATTTGTGTACATAAATGCTTTATAAATTTATCTTTTTTTAGCGCTGATGGTAACCTTAGAAAAGAAGCATAGAAAGAGGAAACAGAACGCAGCAACTGACCCATAACCAGGCAAGTCGACAAGGTACCAGCTTTTGTTCACCAAGAAATGATTAATGAGCTGCGTCTTCCCTGCAAGCAACAACCACACGTTATTACACAAAAGCTCAAAGCAGCATGGTAATTAATTTTAAATGGGGAAAAAGAAGAAGCTTAACCTGGTTTCTTAGAAGTGAGTGCAATTTCTCTCTTGCGAACGAGGGAATTGATGAGGGAGGACTTGCCGACGTTGGATCGACCAAGAACGGCGAATTCGGGTCGGTCATCTCTGGGGCAATCCTTGGCGCGACTGCTGCTCTTGACGAACTCCACATCCTTAATCCGGGAGTCGCCGGCGTAGGGTCCGACGGCGATGTTGGAGCCCGGTAGGACAGCGGAGTCGTCAACCTCGTCGGGTTGAATGCCCGGAGGGATGAATAGCTGCGTTTGAAAGGAAGCATGGGTTGAAATTGAACGACAAAGAGGGTTTAGGAGATAGGGAGTTGGTGGGTTGGGAATGGAGAAGGAAGAAGAAGAGAAAGAGAGAGTGTGAGAGTGAGAGAGAGAAGGTGAGAAGAACCTCAGCATTCCACTTCTCACCAGCGTAATCATGGCTTAACGATGGCGATAGGGTTCCTTCTCTTCCTCTACATGCCAGAGAATTTTGTTGAAAACACAACGAATTGAAGATAAAATTAAGATGAAACAAGTTTATTTTTTTTAGAGTAAAATAAGTTTTTCATCTTAATAAAATAAGAAATATGATAAAATAATTTCTATAGAAAAAAATGCTAATTTCATTCTTATAAAATTTAAATTTTTATTTAAGTTCAAAATTTAACTAAGTTAGATGAAAATGTATGTATTAAATGGAGATTATGAGATGGACTTTTACTTGAGAGTTTATAATATTTATAACTTTCATTCCTTCTTTTTCCAATTTCAATTCAAGTTAGTGGCACCATTGTTGTTTTCTAAATGTTTAAGGTTTCTAAATAGTTGAGAGAAAAAATCTATTAAAAGAACTAATGAAGTTTTTTCTCATAAAAATTAATAATCAATAAAATTTATATATAATATAAACATTTATTTTGTGAAAGTTATTACAATACATGTGTCACTCAGCATTATTTAAATTGTTGAATTTTTTAAAAATTGCAAGTTTCATAAACTATTTTTCATAATAAATTTTATTTGTAAAAGCAAATAAAAAAGTAATATATAAAATAAATCACTAAGCACTACAATTCATTTTACATACTTTCAAAATATTTGCAAGATACATTTTAAATGAAATTGTAACATTAAAAAAATGGTTAATTAAATTAAATCTTTTAACAAAAGAAAACATTTAAAATTTAGGTTGAAAGGTCCAATTTGAATTGGAAAACTTGATTTGTGGCATTATGCATGTGCCTTTTGTTAACATAAGATTGGATAAAAATGTAAATTGCTGATAACATATTTGAATCTGTTTCTTAGACTACAAAATTTGGTCTTTTTTATGTCGCACATAGAAGCTTATAAACATAGGTTCTCCTTTTTTATGCATTTTTTAGACAATTAGAACCTAACCCAATCCCATCTATATTTTATACAGGGATTTAAGTGATTCACATTTGTTCTAATTTAATCAACTTTTTTATTTTATTTAATAAAAATTAATATAATTGGATTAAATTGTGCTCATTTTTTAATTAATAATTTAATTCAATTACAATTGGTTTGAATTAAAGAATTTTAAAAAAGTTAACAGCTCTTAAAAAAACTTCAAAATAATATTTCTTAATATTTATAAAATAAAGACAATATTTATGACACATATAAATACATAAATAATATTTATATAATTAATAATTAAATTATTTTTATGAAAAAATTAATAATTAATATTTTATTATCTATTTAGGTTGAATTATTACTCAATTTAATTTTAATTAAATATGTTAAGAAGAATTAACTCGAATATAATTATATTGTACAAATTCAAAATTAATACAATTTTATTATTTCGAGTTGAATGTTTGTAGACTAGGTCTATTGTATATCAAACCATTGGGTTAATGAATCATATTAACCCGATCCAAAAATAAATATTAAATAAAAAAATTATAGATTTAAAATATATATATATATATATTATTTTTTTAAAATTAAGCAACATGAATGAAATATGACAATATATAAATTCTAAATATAATAATAATAATATTACTTCTTGTTAAAATTGGACCAATTTGGTTCAGGCCGAAATATAGGTTGGACAAAAAAGACTCCAAATAATTTAAAATTACAATCCAATCTAACCTTATTTACAAGATATTGAGGTCAGGTGAGTTAGTCTGAGTGATACATTTAGGAAAAAGTCTGAGTGATACATTTAGGAAAAAGAACAAGTAAATAATGATTTTTTAACATTAGGAAATGAAAATGAAATAAACAAGTATACCATAATTGCATTGGAGATGAATTTAATAGTCACCTAATCATATATGAAACTAAATGATAAAGAAAAAAAAAACCTGACTTTTATTAATTTCCATTTTCCAGTGGCTCAATAACTGAATGACAGTTTACCCAGGAATATAATCACGAACAAAAACTTAGAAGGAACAGTACCTGGATCCAATGTCTTGTCTAACTTTCCTTCTATTAATACGAAATTTGAAAAAACAAGTCTTGAATATATCTTTCTAGTATGACAGCGCCGAAGTACATTTTTCTGTGATGGCAGAACAGCAAAGTAGGTTACCACATGAGGAATTTAGTGGCAACCCATAGTATAATTATTGAAAATTTTACTATATATACAGTAAAAAAATTAACAAAAATGGACAATTGCGGATAGTAAAAAGAATGAGAGCATCTATGTGGAAACAATACAACACTCATCTTGCACATTTTCCCTCCAGCACTGCAACGAATGACATTTTGTAAGTGGAATTTAAAAATAATAATAAAAATAATGATGATATAATCACCCAAACAAAACTGTGTTAACTTGGTTCCATCTCTCTACTTCCAGCTACAACTTTGCGGTGGCGCCGCTGACCAGTTCTTCGGTCTCTTCCACGTCTTCCTGGGCCTCTTCTAATGGGTAATCCCTTTTCAGGATATGTTTCAAGCACAGGCAATGGAGGAGGAGGAGATGGTGGAGGGGGTGAACTGTCACCAAAGGCTACTACCGGTGGAGCCAGGCGCAGCAATAGATCCCTGTGGTATTTCTGTAACAGCAATACACTTTAATAACAACTAATTTTATGGAGTAAACCAAATACTATTATTATAAAAATTATTGATGGAATAGGTCAGATCCTTCCCAGGCAATGTAAGGGAAAGTTCCTATCTAAGTGTGAAGACACTAAAAGAATAAAGAAATAGAATAAAACGGAAATAAAAGGGTTTTTATCTGTGAAAATATAAAGGAGTAATCATCAATATTGAAAATGTTATCATTTGTTACAATTGCTTTTTAAGGTTGCGCACATGCATGTGCACATCTTTATTGCATTTACTAAATGTTTTAACTGTTCAGCATCGTGCCCATGCATGTGTTCATCTTTATGGCATTACTAAATGTTCGGCTAATCAATCAGCATGTACCTTCAGGAAATCAATGCAATACAAAGATATTGAAATCCTAGCAAGATAGAATAATTTACCTGAACAACAAAGTTGCGTCTTTCACAATCCAAGAACATGTGAAAATGAAAATCTACCCTCGACAAAATTTTGTCCCTGACTGTTGAGAAACTAATCTGGTCCCTTGAAGTAAACCGGTCAACTTCATTGAACCAAAGACAAGTAAAGAGGTTGCTTATAGGAATATGTTCTCGTACAATCACACATCCTTCCGGAACATCTGCAACTCAGACATGAAGTTAGAAAAAAGTTACAAAAGAAAAAACACAAAGAAGCAGGTGCATCTCATCCCAGATAAATACAGGAAAGGCAGTTTAACGTACCACTTATAAGAGGAAGCTTGGCCTCTGTATATGGGGTCAATCCCTCTTTCTTGTAAAACTCGATCTGAAAGTCAATGGAGGCATTTTCATACTTTCCAGCAGCTTTATTTGCCTCAGCCTCAACAAATACATCAAAACGTCTATAATGCTTTGATATTGCAAAAGTAGCATTATTTCTCCACAAAAACCTAAATAAGGGCGAAGGGAGTAGTTTAGGTATCAAAACATCTACAATAGAAAAGGAAAAAGCTAAATATAGGTTGTAAAAAGTCAGAAAGAGCATAAATAGGAAATATGTACCCAAATTAATTACATTCTGGTACACACTCCACATTAATGTACATATAAATCCAGTAAAAGCTCAAGCTTGATTTTTATAGAACAAATACAGTAATATCAGTAGTTTATTCATCCAGGAACATATTATAAGACCTTGGATAGCCACTAAAAATGGAATGTAAAACCAATTGCAAAACCAACAATACTGTGCAGTAAAATCAACAAAATAAAATTAAATCTTCGAAGCTGTAGCATTTCAATTACACACAACCTGTAAATGAGAAGTCCTACAAGCTGAGGTAGGCATTTGACAAGATTCAGTACTTACATATAAGAAAAATTAGTGCTACAAGCCTATATAATATGTCCTAGAGGAATAGCACCAAAGGTGAAAATTGATGGACAAGGCTCCTCTTAACTGAACTTCTTTTGAAGTCTCAAAAAAGGGTATATACCATGGCACTTTAGTTCTTGATGATCAAGATGTATTTTAAGTTGAATCCATAGTGGATATACTCGTAGTCGTATACTTCAGAGACAAATTCACTTGCAAGGATCTTTTCCATACTGGCAACTCTTTTTTATGCCAGCTATCTATGAGCACTAATGTCAGAGAAATATCAATTTGAAGAATACCTATGCCATAAAGATAATTATCCTAGTTTATACAAAGCAGTGGCAGATATCAAGACTTCTGATCCAATCTTATAAACAGCAAACATGTATTGATTTTCTAGGCAGTAATCATGGGATTCTAGTATACGTACCTCTGTTGCCCCAAACAAACACTTTTACACTGAGCAGTCATGGATGGTATTTTGGGATCTGCTAGCAGGTATGCCATGCAGACTAGAGGAGAAGTTTAGGAAGAAGGAAAATGACTTGTGTAGTATCAAGCTTCTGTTTCTTTTATTTTGTTTCTGTTTTGGTTATTCTTAAAGGACTTCATATTCTCCTTTTTTCTGTGTTCCTACTTCGTTCCCAATAAGAGGAAAGGGCACATAGATTGGATTGGTGCATCAGGTGTGTCAGGGCCCATGCTGCTGAAAATGTTGAGTCCCAAGTGCAACGAATATACTTATAGGGCTTGTTTTGTAAGGTTATTGAAAGTTACACAAGCAATCCATATGGGATTAATTGAAAGGGCGACGAGAGTAGAGTTTAATCTAGCTGATGATTAAGCTATCCTCAGTTTCCACTGTTATGCTCTGAAAAGACTATTTTATCATTGATTAACAACATACAATACTAGAAAATCCACAGCTTGAATATTGGGAACCATTTCAAGGCAGAAAGCTCTCCGGTAAGACCATTGATTTGTTTTCTTCAAAACTTGTAACTACACTGAAGACATCATCTATGGACAATCTGAAGGGGCCTTCTGTCTACATAGATTAAGAAGTCACCTTGGGCAGGAAAGAAATTCCCTACTTGGACTTCCAGGATTTTCATGTTAAGCTATACAATCAGAGAGGTATTTATGAAACAACAAGCACATCATATGGAGATATGTGTGAGTTGCACCTTAGTCTTGGAGAAACAAACCATACACTGGCTAGTGAAGACAATATCAGTATATGGACTTATAGAGCAATTGTGACCACAGTAGAACTATATGCAAGAGATGCATACTGATCAAACTCACATCACCTAGTCCCACTGTGGCTCTAGTTTGAAAACATGTTATGAGTGTTAAAGATAGGTAGGAGAGATATTATCTAAAACATAACCGGATAAAACAGAAATCTACATGCCAAAATATTTTAAAATTAAGCATAGGACTGAAAAGATAATACTTACATCACTTTTACATATAGAATGAATAGGCATAGTGGTATATTATATACAATATCAAAGAAATTCCCAAGAATATACCTTTCAAGAATTTGATATGGATCCACAACAAGCTCAAGCTTCCCATCAAGCCATATAGAATAGCGAGCATTTGGAACCAATCTATGCAACAGAAGCTTTGGAATCTGTGGAAAAGGTAATAAAATTTACAGGCTAATGAAGTACTACTTTAGGAACGAGAAACATAAATGCCAAAGCAAAATTTTAATTTTATTCAATTCATACACAGGATCTAGCCTATACTAGGAGGTCTATTGATCTAAGCATTTTACCCTCCCCTTAGTGTGTATTGAGGACAGTTCCGATTGGCAGTATTAACCCTCAGAAGGCAAAGGTGAAACCACAGCCAAACAATATTACTTCCCGCAGAAATGACCAGGTCATACGGAACCACATAGATAATTAAAAAATATTTCAGTAACAATAATGGCTAACAACCGATATGCTAATTTCTATTTCAGTCATGATGCTGCCAGTCAAATGTAATTCTGACCTTTCCTGTCCGTCTTGCATCTGTGTAAGGAAGATTCCGAGCAACAATAATTCTCCATGAACCAATCTTCCTGCTGATTCCCAGCCTGCCAGAACTGCTCAGATACTTTTCTGTTTCTTCATCTACGAACATAAGGAAGCACACAGTCTTCCTCGAATAGTCACTTATATTTTTTGGCTCATTTATCTCGTCAAAGTTTCCTGAAAAATAAATTTCACTTACAATCAATTACAAGCTTATACACAACTGAATAAATTGAGAAATCATGTAATACAGACCAAATATCGCTGATGCAACAACCACTCCATTACACTGCTCCATTTCAAAAAGGTCAGCTTCATCAATGTCAAATCCTGTGTTGCGGCCAGGTTTAATTCCTCTTAAAAATCTGATTGGTAAACACATTCATCATTGAAGATGGAAAATGGATTCATATCAGTAAAAACGAACAAGAATGCTTCATTACTAGAACAGACAACTATAACCACAAAAGAACATTCCTTAGTAGGTATAGATGTAATTTATAAGGGAAAAATTCAACAAAAAGTAACACATACCCACAGTGCACAGTCATTGACTCTCGTATATCAAAAGAATCATTTCTCTGCGTCAAAGTAGGATATCCACCAAATTCTGAACCACCAAAATCTCTATCTCTACTTAAATTTTCTTCATAGACATATGTTAAATTCCTAAGGACCGGTGAAGGTGAGGGCAAAGTTGGCATCAGTCCAATGGCTTCTTCTGCGGGAAGGTAACACACCGGGCATGCTAAAACATAAACAGGCCCGGATATTCAGGAGAAATATCATACACAATAAGCAGTCTAAAATAAATCCCAGGTCCTCCATACAGTCATGAATCACAAAATTTTGAACAATTAATTTATTTATACAGGGATGATGGGAACTATTGCAAATTATTAAGTGTCAAATAGAGTAGAAGATATTTTAGGCAGCAGAATAGTAAACTAAAACTTACGACGTGGCCCAGTACGCTTTTTATCAGCAGGCGGGGGAGGAAGTGTGAAGCTATTACACGGATGCCCTAGAGGAAGATGGTAGCCCAAAAAATTGCCAGGGGGTGGAGAGCTCAATTCTGTAATTAAGCCCATTGCATTTGTCGTAGAGATCTCAGATGTGGAATCACTTGTAGACATGCTTCCATTATCATTAATGCTTGGCACTGTGTTTCCATCCTGAGAATCTTCACCTGAAAGCATAATGCTATGTTTTAAATAAGGTCGAAATTAAACAACAGATGAAAATCAGAACTCACAGCACATTCTAGTATACCCAGTTGAGCCAAACAAAAGAACTAGATAACAACGGCACATCACCACTTAAAACGTGAATGCCCCCCCCCCCCCGCCCCAAACAAGGCATCTGCCCAGGCAATTCTGTTCAAGATAATGTCAGATACTAAAATCGGACATCTTTCTCAGCAGGCAATCGAACTAAGGTTTGTTGCATTGAGGAAACTATTAGCTTCCACTAGACCCAACCAATAGGTGCTTAAATTGTGATAAACACTTAATGCAATCACATATTTCCAATTTACCACAGTAACCATAAATAAATAAAGAAATGGAAGGGAAAAGGAGAAAGTGAGAGAACCTTTTCCAACATACAAAACCCAGATGAAAACTGCAGCAGAGATGAGACAGAGGAAGAGCATTCCGACCTTCTTGCGGCCAGCGAACTTGCAGATCCAAAGGAACAACCTCTCCTTCTCCTTCTCCTTGAGCATCTTTGAAGCCTTGCGTGCAGAGCCGTTCTGTACCTGTTTATCCAAAGACCCATAACTTCCAGAACGAATTCCAATACCCAATGGAGCAGACATTTATGCCCCTCTCATTCCTCACCCTTCTCTTTCTCTCCACCCAGATCACGCATTCATCAACACAACACAGCCCAACCCAACCTCACTTCACCAATTCCCAATGCACTCTCACTCCCAACTCAACAATGAGAAAAACAAATAAACAATAACAATAACAATAAAACAAAATTGATTTCCCTTATTCAAGATCCCGAAATAACAGAAAGAACAGAGCCAAATGAAACTCGCGCTTCCTGAAAAATCAACTGAAATGCGTTCACATTACACTGAAAAATTCTTCCAAAAAACGGGGATGAATCTAGGGTTTCTGATTGGCCCTTTAGGGTTTTCTGAAATCCGACAATAGTAAGAAATGCGGGATCGCAAATTTCAAACGGTAAAAAAAAAAAAAAAAAATAGTTTACTTCTCCGCTGATCCGGAAGTGAGGAAGATGATCTCAGAGTCAGAGGAATTTTTGATTGAATATTATTTATAAGAGGGAAAATTACCTTATTGGGGAATAAAATTTAAAAAAATTAGAAAGATGAAAATGGTGAGGTGTGAAGGCTAGTCTGCACAATATTTGCCTCTTTCAGACACTCGTGCCTCACTAACAATGACGTGGAATGAAAAAAATGGCACTTTCTCTCCTCATATTTTGACATCTGGTAACTATCATCAATTATTGTCGTTAACTCCAATGTTAGTATTAACTCAATGCTATTATAGTTTAATTGATCAAATAAAAAAGCATCTGAAATCTCGCAAAAATAATATTTTTTTTTAATTTGTTTGTCGGTATTCCATTTGCCAATTTGTGGACAACCATGATGCTTTGCCTCTCCCTTTTAACGTGGTTCGATCAACTCATTGATGTTGGATCCTTCAAATTGTGTTCATACAATAAATTTTATGGTGTTTGAGAGAGAATTCTTGGTAGATATGGATCGTAATAGAGGTTTATACATGTGATTATTTTATTATCATCGTGGACATGTTTGAACACCTTCATAATAGGCATTATAGAAACAATTTTTGAAATATGGAGAAGATTAACTTGTTCAAAATGTTCAATATTGATTGAGAGTGGTTTACATCATTTTTCTTTCATTTTGATGAGTAGATACGTAAATTATAGTTATACAAATAATGTAGAAAAATGTATCTACAAAAGCGAAACCACGTAGAATTTATTTAATTCTGACAATAACATTCTTATTCTTATTAAGTATCAGATAAGAAGATAAGAAGGGTAATGAAAATATTTTTTTATTAATAAAAATAAATCAAACAATTATATATCCTAATATAATTTTATTTTTTACTCAAAATATTAAATTTATATTTTTTTTTTATTATATATTATTTAATTTTCTTATTTTTATCTAATATAGAATTTTAATTTATTAAAATAATAATTTTTTTTCAGACATATGTTTATATGAAAACTTAATTAATAGTCTTGGTTTCCGAATTTTGTATTTAAGACATTTAAGTTTAATATTTAATGTTTAATTATAATTTTTTATTAGTTATTTAATATTTTATGTTATTAAGTATTTTTATTTTGATATTTCTCTTAGTATATTTTACTCTTTTCTCATTTTTAGTTTTAGGTTATTATTCTTTCTTCCTCTTAATTATTTTTTTAATTATATTTTTTTCTTCTCTAATGATAATTTTTCATATCTATTGCAAGTTGAGAGCCAACCTAATCCAAAGTTTTTTTTTTGGGTCCACAATCGGTGATGGAAGCAATAAAATGAAAAAATATAATGGGTTTTGACCGAGTTGACTCAGCATGCAATTATTGACATTGAATTGATGGTCGAAGATGCTTAAAAAAAAGCATTTGGCCTCTCTAACGTTTTTATCCAAAAAGCTTACGATTTTATAAGAATGTTCGTACACCATTCTATTCTAATGTCAATTACAATAATTGAAAATATTAAAACTAGAAAATTAAAAACATAAAATGTTATTAAAAAAAATAGAAATTTTTTTTACTATTGGATAATACCGTAGAAAAATCATTTGATGGTCGAATGCACCAATTAATTGAACTCTTACTATTTTTTTTATGAATTTTGCGTATAATAAGAATGTTCATGAAAATAACTCATTATTATATATCATTTATAAATTAATTAGTTTAATAAATAATATTATTTTTTAACAAATTGATTACTATTTTAAAAAAATAACCTAAATTATTGGACAATTAATGTTTAAGTATATATAAAAATAAAAATAAAATCAACAAGCAAATTATTTTATGGTATATCATAACTTAAATTGACCTAAAAACAAATTATTCAGTGATTCCTTAATAAGTAAAGACTATTATTATGAATACCTAACTTTAGTGAGCAATTATGAGTTAATAAGGGTTGGTGATTGAAGATTAAGCTAATAAAGCATGTGTTGAGAGTCAACAAAGTTTGAAAAGGGGATTTGTCTTTGTTGTTTAGGTGCATGTTTTGCAAAGGACATTAATTAGGGTAGTTGATTAGGTACCCAATTAATATCAATCCTATTTCTATTATAGATCTACACATAATATGAAAAATTAAAATCCCTCAAAATAAAATTAAATTACAATTATCTAATTATTAATCGAGGGATATGTATACTATTAAAATATATATATATATATATTATAATATTTAAAATTTTATTTGTACGGACTCACTGCACATGCAATTATTTTAATTATCTTTATTTTATTTATTTTTTTCAAATAAAAAGTAAGATGAAATCTAAAAAATAAAAGAATTTAAAACGTTTATTTGATTTTTTTCATGTTTTAAAATAATGCATAAAATAAGCAGAGTTTGATAATTTATAAACTGTATACAAAATCAAACTACGTCATAATGTGTCACTTGTGACGGAAAGAAGGCGTAAGCATAATGTTGACTTTTTTTAATGATTCTTTAAAAAGATTATATAATTTTTAATCTATATATAAATTAATTTGAACTTATAAAAAAAAAATTATTATTATTTTTTAAAATTTTATGGAGGAAGTGTTTTAATAGTTGGATAAAGAAAATGAATAAAAAAGGGTCAAATATGAAACTCACATTCCGTTCTCATCTTATTTTGATCTACGAGGCGTGAGTCTTCCTCTTCGTTGGCCATAAAATTCTTCATCTTTCTCTCTCCTATCATATGGTTTCAGTCAAATTCTCCATATTTTCAAATACAATGTAAAAGCAAGAATTGTTCTTATCCAGTTTCGACTTATAGATGAAAATCTTTTAGTTCAATGCTGTTTCATGTTTACTTCCTTTTTGTTTTCTGTTTTTACAACTCAATAACATTGACTTGTTCTTTTTCTTATAAATTCAAAATATTTTTATTTTTTAAGTTTCTCTTTTTCTTATTTGAAAGATTGACCACTGAAAATCTATACCTACAAAAATTCCAATAATTAAATTAAGTAAAATATAGATGATATAATAAATATTTAATAAATAAATAATATATATTTTAAATTATTAAATCATATATAATATTTTAATGAATTTTTATAAACTTATATAATATATCTAAGATGTTATTTATTTTTGTATTTATTCGAAATATTCAGATAAAATATTTTATTAAATATTAATCATATATTTTAATTAAATCAAATACATATATAAATAATTTAAAAACTCCATTATAATGCTCTAAAATACTTAATATAAAATTTGATCATTTAAATATTATCTTTATTTATAAATAAAATATAATATTTATTTTAAAATCCAGACTAGTCATAGGGAATAATTATTAATTTAAATATCAAAATATTTACAAATAATTTTTTTATATAGAAATATGAACTTTTATATAAATAATTCAGTTCCTTTATTTTTAATATCTCTTTTTTTTTTACTTGAAGATCAATTATATATTCTTATTTTTTGATAAAAATAATTTTAATAAAAAATTATAACTTAAATCTATTGATAAATTTATGTTTAAAATTTTGTAGATAATTATATATATATATATATTGTATATTTTTATTATTTAAGAATAATTTTAATTAAAAATTATAGCTTAAATAAATTGGTAAACTTATATTTGAAATTTGTTAAAATATATATATATATATATAATACATAAATGTTAATTATATATTATGATTAAATTTTCAATTGAAAGTTGAGATTCTAACTCAACATTTTAATAATTAGTGAAGATTAAAAATCCGTACTATAAGTATAATTTGTTCGGTCATGGTGAAATAATATTTGAATATTCCATTCATTTCTAATTTTAAGAGAATAATGAACAAGTGGAAGCAAGGGCACCCATGTCCCCATGTATTTGTCTTCTCCAACTTGAGTCAATAATAGAATTTATAATTGAATTTTAATTTTGTTTTTATTAATTAAGACAACATAAGAGGCCATTAACATGAAACAAAAGGGTAATGAAAAATAATGTAAAACAATTTGGTTTTTAATTTCTTCTTTTTGGGGGTAAATAAGGTACAAGAAGTTGTATAGATTCGTACGTTGGTGCCAAACTTCTGTAAAAGCCAAATGGTTAGTTTCGGAACCGTATCGTACCATGAGATGAACCGTACTGAACCCAAGTAGCATAGTTTCGTCTAATTAATTAAAAATAATAATAAATTAATAAATTAATAAATGGAAATAAAAATTGGTATCGTACCTTATTCTCCCCGATAGTGACTCATGGATGCCTCCTTTCACCTTTTCTTTCCACAAAATTAAAAATATAAAGAAAGCAATGCTTTGCTTCTATTATATTCTGGAAAAAAATATAAACCAAATGTATTTTGGAGTAGATTTGAGGTAGAATAGAAAAAATAAATACGAAAAATAATAAATGATAAAAAAATAAATATAAATAATAAAAATGATTTTTTAGAATTAATTTGAAAGGAAAAGTAAATATAAATATAGATATAATTGTTTCTTTTTTCTTTTTTATAAATTTTATATGTTAAATAAATTATTTTATTAATCGATGATTTAAATAAATTTAGAATAAATCGATGCAAAAATTTATCAATCAATTTATTTTATAAATAATAATTATATTTTAAAATTAAAAAATAATTATATTTAAAATTAAAATTAATTTTATTAATATCATTTAAATTTTTAAAACATTTTATGTTAAAAAGGATAAAATTAATTTATTAACCTGAAATAAAATAAAATTTTGCTTTCATCTGCACTAAATTAGATTAATATAATTTTATTAAATAATTTATCAGGTCTGATTATATCGAAATATTTATAATAAAAATTAATTATATATTTAATTTACTTTATAAAATTAATATTGAACAAAAATGTAAATAAATTTTAATTATATATAATACTTAGTTATTTATTTGTTTAATAAACAGAAGATTTTATAAAAGTTACATTATTAAAAAGTAAAATTTTTAAACTAATTTTACCAAATACAAAAGCCAAACTTGTAATTTGTTCTCTCCCTCTCTCCATTCCCGCTCAATCTTCCTTCCCAGATATTTTTAATTAATGCATTGTCGTTCACTTTTCTTATTCATTAACTTTTGTTAGAAATTAGAATATGAATTTCATTTCTTATACATTAAAAGTATAATTTGTTATAATATCAACCAATAAAAAATTATTATTCATATAAATCTTCAAAATAATTATTAAAATATTAATATATATATATATATATATTTATTTGTGACTGAAATGTAACATTTATTTACATTATATATGAATAACATTTATTATTTTAAAAAATAAAATTATCATATGAATAACGTTTATAAGCAAGTTATTATAAGAAAAGAAAAAGTGCGTATGTAAGTTACGTAAATAATTTATTTACGGTAAGTTTAAACAAATGTTTGAGTAGAAAGAGAGGGATTGAAAGAAAAAAAAAATTGTATAATTAAAATAAAATGAATGAAAAAATAATTTATTTATTATAAAAAAACAATCAATTAAGAAAAACATAATAATTATGATGTAACATAATTTTTTTAGACAACATATGTTGTCTTGAAGACATACATTCATTCCCACATTTCAAAAATAAAAATCTCCTGGCACATTATTTTTTACAAACCACCATCTCTTTCAATCTTTCTTTCCTTTTCTTGGCTCTTACAACACATTACACAGTAAAGTAGTGTTTGACAACAACTTCAACTCTATCAAATTACTTTTATGTGTAAGAAAGCATTATTGTTATTATCATTATTTAAAAGCTAAGAAATACAATGAATGATAATAATAAATAAATATTTAATAATAAAAAAGAAAGGAATATAAAACATAAAGTGGGTGTATTAACTCTCTTGCACGTAACGATGAGCACACCCATCCCCATCTCTACCCTACACGGTTTCCATTCACCCCACCAGAGGAGCAAAACTCATCATAACCGTCTCTACTTCAAAACATCATGTTCCAAATTGGACAATCCACGGTCTCTATTTCCTGCGTATGTGATACGAAGTGTTTCACATTCGTATTGACTTGACCATTCTAATATTGTACTAGTATAAAATTTAATTACATTGCATTTTTTTAAATAATTATAAAGAATAAACAACACTTTTCTTTCTTCTCTCAACTTCTCTCTCTTCGTGGAAAGTGGTATTTATTAGGTGCAGGATTTTTCTGTCCTTACCAGCATATTATAAGCTCATATAAGTTCATATAGGAAAATCAGGCACAACCTTTGCAGTACTCTGATTTGATCTTTTCTGTCATTGAGGTAATGCAAATTTAGCATTTTACTAACACCCTTTCTTATTCTTGGTTTTTGGGGATTTTTTAAAGAAAAAAATAAAAATTGAAGTTTATTTCTTTTAAGTATTTTGTTTCTGTATCTGGGTCTTCTAAGTATAATAATAGTTTAATTGGTTCTTCACTCTTTAAAATAATGAGTATTATTGTTATTGATTAGTGTAGTCAATGGGGACGTATAATGATGGGTGTTTCTGCATTATCAGCATAAATAAATAATAAGCAGCAGCAACAATAATAATAGTTTTTAACTCATGGTTTCTGGTGATTTGAATTAAAGTGAGTATTTTTTTTGGGTGGATTAGTTTATTCTGGTATCTATGTGGGATTTGCAGGCATTTACGGAAGGTGGGGTTTGACTTTGTAGGTAAAAGGTGTCAGCTGTGGAGGTTAAGGAAGGTCAAGTTTTTGATTGATTGGAGTTTCTGTTACCCCTACAGCACTGCATGTTTGTTGGCTTTTAATTGAGATTTTTCTCTTGGGGGTGCTTCCATCATCGAATGGAATTGGATCTTTCATCTCAGATCAACTCATTGTTTCTGGGATTTGATTGCTTTGAGTGGTTTTCTCATTCTATGTGGGAAGCTTTTGATTCTTCATGCTTCAATCCCTCACTTGTTGTTGATGAGTTTGAGTAAATCTAGTCCGTCTGACTTTGAGAAGGTTGTTTTGGGGACCACCCTTTTGGTTTTAAGACTTTTAGCAGTTGTGGATAAAGTGTGATTTGGTAACTTGAAGGTGTTTCTAGTTTTTTTTTTTTTTTTTCTGAAGAAGAAGGGGTTGGGATAAGATGGATGAAGTTAGCAGCAATTCTTGGTTAAGGAGGACCAAATTCTCTCACACAGTGTGTCACCGGTTGGATTATTCCAGTTCCAGATTAGGGTCTTTCAGCATTCAGCCAAGGACACAGCACAGTTCCAGTCTGAATTCAAGGCCAGAAGTAACTTTTGTTTCCAAGGCCTCCTCACAGGTTCAGAAAAAGCCCATAATGAGCAAGCAGAGATCTTTGTCCCCTTTGCCTGAAACCTCTCTCTCTGAAACCTTCAAGGAAGCTAGACATGAGCAGAAGAGGTTCTCCACACCTGGTCCAAGGAGGAAAGAGCATGATAAGAGAATCATGGGGAAATTACTGAACAAGGATTCTCATGTGTCCAATTCTAAATCCCCTTCCAGCAGTCCAATGACTAAATCCCCTTACAACAGTCCAATGACCAAATCCCCTTACAACAGTCCAATTAGGCACCTTGCTTCGATGAAAATAAGCGACAAGTCCAAGCAGCGCAAGGATTCAGGATGGACAAAGTATTTTGACCATGGAGGAGGAAAGGTTACTGCTGTGGAAACAGCTGAGGAATGGAATGTTGACCTATCTAAGCTCTTTGTTGGTGTTAGGTTTGCTCATGGGGCTCACAGTAGGCTTTACCATGGCATGTATAAGGATGAAGCTGTGGCTGTAAAAATTATCAGGGTACCAGATGATGACGAAAATGGAATGTTGGCTGATCGATTAGAGAAACAATTCATTAGAGAAGTGACACTTTTATCTCGTCTGCACCATCAAAATGTTATAAAGGTAATCTAATCCAATCCTTTACCTTCTTTTATTTACAATGTTTGCAAACTTTTAGTTGCTTCATTTTACAAGCTTGTGGTGCTGTTCTTTTCTGATAAAAAGAAGATATATATGTGTATTATTTTTTACACCTCAACTTTAAAACCTTTTAAAAGGAGGATAAGGTGGAACAAGAAGCATAGGATACATCATATGTTTAGTGAAGAACAGTACTGCAAGCACCCTATGAACTTTTTCTAAGTTTTGTCCTTTGCTTTTTGTTCTGGTGCTATCTTTTTTTTTTTGTTGAATACAAAGGTGGGCATATCCCTTATCTTGTGCTACTAATTACTGGACTTGACCCTTTAGTTATGTTTAAATAATCACCTGTGAAAGTAAGAATACTATGTTATATATCCTTTATAGTCTGATTGCAAATTTCATATAATGTTGAGAGAAGTTAATGTGATTAGAGGCTGATACTTATACACTTATCACATTTATCTTGATCAAATTACACAGTTCGTAGCAGCATGCAGAAAGCCACCAGTCTACTGTGTTATCACAGAATATCTATCAGAAGGTTCCTTGAGGTCATATTTGCATAAGTTGGAGAGAAAAACTATTCCTCTAGAGAAGCTAATAGCTTTTGCTCTGGATATTGCTCGTGGAATGGAATATATACACTCTCAAGGTGTCATTCACCGAGACCTTAAACCGGAGAATGTCCTTATTAATGAAGACTTTCACCTTAAAATTGCTGATTTTGGCATTGCTTGTGAGGAAGCATACTGTGACTTATTTGCTGATGACCCTGGTACCTACCGCTGGATGGCACCTGAGATGATCAAACGAAAATCCTATGGGAGAAAGGTTGATGTATATAGTTTCGGGCTTATCTTATGGGAAATGGTGACTGGAACTATACCATATGAGGATATGACTCCCATCCAGGCTGCTTTTGCAGTAGTAAATAAGGTATGTTCCTTTGCATTTAAGTTATGGATCTGTAATGCAGATATCACAATCTACTAATATTTGTAACATCATTCTTCATTGCCAGTAATTGTATTCCTTGTAAAGTTTTTCATCGCTTTTGTGCACTATGCATTGAAATCCTGTCAATGATAGGAAAAGGTAAAAAAAGCCCCATTTATCCACTCAAATCCCACTTCTTCTATGGTTTCTTATCTTTTGGTGTTGTTGGTTGCTCAGGACCACTGGCATATAAGAGTAATGCCAGCAATAATTGCATTCAGTTAATGACACACTTCACTTGCAGATAGACAATGCATAATTTGTTTGCAATCTTTGAGTGTATTTTATGAAAATGACTATAACTCTCACGTGTAGCAGGCCTTTTTTGCCTTGTTCGCCAGGGAAATGTTCGATGCCTTCGAAGTTTTAAATTGTGAAAGAAAGAACAGTTTTTCCTTTTTTCAAAGCTTCCTCCTCTTTACTTATATCATGATTTAATAACTACAGTTTTCAATTTTCAGCCATTTTTTTTTCTCATTTTTACTTGATTTATTTAAGTATTATTTCACTGTTGAGTCATGATTGCCAAAGGAGGCATCATTCTCCTGGCCGAGGAAATCAATCATATTGCTACTGAATAAATTGCTGACAAGTAACCGCCTGATGAGAACTCTATATTTTATAGCTAAACCAAATGTATTATTGAGATGTTACTAAAATCCTGGGTTAGGTACCTCCTTTGCTTTGAAAACAATGGCGGAAATTAATAGAAATTATCCATCCATTCTTGACATGTCTGGCTTATTAAATAAAAAAGATGTAGCATGCCTTAGTTTATATTAAATATTTTCATGATATATCTGTCATCAAGTGATGTAGCATAGTAGTTGATAAGATTGCCAAGAATGGAGCTTATTGAATTCTTAGGATCATCATGTACTGGGTAATTGTGGGAAATATTTGCTAGTAAAAACTCAAATGACACTGTTTAACTATGAAATTGTAATTTCTAATACTTTTGTGATTTTGTATTCAGAATTCAAGGCCAGTTATTCCTTCAGACTGTCCAGCTGCAATGCGAGCTTTAATCGAGCAATGTTGGTCTTTGAATCCGGACAAGAGGCCTGAGTTCTGGCAGGTTGTCAAGGTATTAGAACAGTTTGAATCTTCGATTGCTCGTGATGGAACCCTGACTCTGCTGCAAAACCCTTGTTACCTAGATCATAAGAAAGGGCTTCTCCATTGGATTCAAAAGCTTGGTCCTGTGCATCAAAACAATGGCCCTGTGCCTAAACCCAAATTTACATGAGTCTTTAAGGTGGCCTGGCTTTTTGTAGCATACCGGGTTCATTGTAATTAATATTGAAGGGTTTGCAATACCCAAAGAAAAACCAAAGGTTTGTTTTTGAGGTTCTCTAGCTGTAGTCCTCCTTATGGTGTTCATGTGGGAGTAAATTGATCTGTAGGCCTGTACATTGAAGTGGAGACATCTTTATTTTTATTATGTATACCACCAATTACAATTAAGTAATTGCACTAGGTTAAAAGTTTTCTTTTTTGGGAAGTGGGGGCATAATTTCTACTTTATTTGTTATAGAAAGTACTTGTATTTTTAGTTTCTGTAATGTCAGTTTTAATTCTATATTTCTCTGTGTCATTTTCTTAACTTATGGAATGAACCTTGCGCACTCAACTGGTGAGAGTGTAGTTCATAATTACATATTTTGCTTTCTTTGTAGTTCTGTTTTACTCTTTTGCATCATAAAATTGAATTTAAAGTAGGCTACCATTCAACTTAATGATGTGAAAAGGAAAAACTTTGGCATTGTAGCAACATTCAATTGCTAATGGAAAAGGATGAAAATGAGAAAAAAGAAATGAAATGGATGGAAGACATGATGGTGTATCAAACTATCATCCAAGATATTTGTGGAGATTCAAGGGTATTAAAGTAATAGACAGGGTTTTATGTAGCTGATATGGATCAACACTTTTCGTTGATGGTTAATTTTTTCCTATCTAAAAATGTCTCAGTATTCATCAGTGACTTAATGCACAGGTAGGTTAGGGAATGCATGTGACAATAAAGCTAGTGTTAGGGGCTTTTGCTTTTGGAGTTTATGCAATATACTCAACCTTGGACTACCTGTGGCTTCAACTAACTAACTAAATACTTGTAAAACATGTTATTCCTCATTGAAAGCTTAAATATCATAAACTTAATTATTTGGTTGCTGTTTGTTGAGCAAGTAAATGAGTCACATTCAGAACACTTTACAAATAAATGACGTGGTAGGAGCAGGTTTATGTTTGTGTTGTCAAATTATAGCTTTAGCACTTTTACATACACGACTTAAGCATGTTCAATGAATCTGAAGGATTGCATGTGACTAGCTAAATTCTATTGGATCAGTTGGCTAAGCCAAGGCCTTCAAATGAGTATTACAAAATTAGGTAAAGAAAGGCTACGTTTATTTGTTTAGGAGCATGTAACAGTGTGACTAAGCAAGCATGCTAGTTGTAGATTAAATATTTAGTGTGATGATGTAATTGGACTAATCTTTGTTTTTGTCGAAATGCAATGTTTTTGCTGACCTATGCCCTCGGTTAAGTGGCCACGCATTTGCAAGCATAAGCATTATCACGTTATAAATTATTGAAACGTTATTGCAGTAGGTCCCGTGATATACCTGCTTTTTCAAAGTGAATTTCCTTTCACTGGGTTTTTTCTGTTCAAAACAGGACAAGACTGAGTAGTTTTTGGGCTCTTTAGCAACTTGTTCTCAGGGTTCTCATGATCTTTGTTCAATTGTTTGTGCATTGTGATTGATCATAAAATGGTTATAGTAGATGAATATGCCACTGGGGACCCAAAAACAATTACAGGGTATTCTTGCATTTAATTATAACTATGATTAAGCTATGTGCTGTTGGTATCAGTAGTGTCTTGTTGCCATCAATAAAGCCATGTAAAGTTTACGTTAAGTGACATCATTTTATGCAGAGATTTTCTTTTTACTGTTTTGTTTTGTTGCTGCTATCAATAACTAATGAAAAATAATCTGTTAAAAATTATTCTATCACCATTTCTTAATTGAAGGAGTATACATTGAATATTTTTAAAAAAATTCAACTCATTATTTATTTATTTGATGTTTCTTTTCATATATTCATAACTTTTGATGTATTTATTACGCAGAAAAATGGTTACAGCTGTTGAAATATAAACCAGCATGGTCACAGCTCTACAAATATAAAACAGCTCTTCAAATACAAAAGAGAATGAAAGAACCTTCTTATTTCTAATAAAATTTTATTGGATCTTATTATTAATATTTCATAAATAGTTTGTGTTATTTTTTTAAAACGATATTGCAAGTAATACTTTTTAAAGCATTAACTTCTATCTTTATGTATTTATTTACCTTCTATTTTTAAATATTTTTTATTTTTTTCCATACAATTTGTTTATTATATTTTTTATTTATCCTCGACCAATTTAAATAAAATAGAGATTTTTATACAGAAAATGGACATTTTTATTAAAAAATTATTTAAAAATATTAAGTTCGCTCATTTTTTTTTTTTTTTTCAAATTGTATTTTAAAACACGATTTTATTTTTATTTTCATATTACATGTTTTACTGCACTATATAACTTCTGTGTTATATCTCAAATATAATAGCCCTTAATTGTCGATCTTTCTAGTTTTTATTTCTCTTTATTTTGGATTGTCTACTTGTTGAGGGTAGTTTTGAAGAATTATGTTATGCATTCAAATTGTATTTTTTTAGTCTTGTAGTCTGATTTGTTTTAATTTAAACCGGATTACGTGTTTGTGACCTTCTATTCTCATATTACATGTTTTATTGTACCATATATAACTTTTGTGTTATATCTCAAATATAATAGTCCTTAGTTGTCGATCTTTCTGATTTTTATTTCCCTTTGTTTTGGATTGTCTACTTGTTCAGGGTAGTTTTGAGGAATTATGTTATGTATTGAAATTGTATTTTTTAGTTTGATTTGTTTTAATTTTAACTGGATTACTTGTTTGTGACCTTTTATTTTCATGTTACATGTTTTACTACACTATGTAACTTCTGTGTTATATCTTGTTAATCTTTATGGTTTTTATTTCCTTTTGTTTTGGATTGTCTACTCGTTCAGGGTAGTTTTGAGGAATTATGTTACGCATTGAAATTGTATTTTTTTTAGTTTTGTATACAGTTTTTAATTTTTTTTTTTGAAAATACATTGAAGTCATATTATCAAATACAATTTTATTTTTTTTTAATAAAGAAGTCGTGTTATTAAACACGACTTCACCATTTTTTTTAAAAGTGAAATCATATTATCTTTAATCTCATCCTTTTTAATTTTTTTCAATAATGAATTAAAAAAATTAATTATAACTAAAAATGATGAATTAACAAAATTCAAATCCTAACTAAATAAATAGAAAAATAGAAGTAAATTAAAACAAAATTATAAAGTAAACTCGTAGCACGACTTATTTATTTAAAAAAAAAATAAAATCATATTTGATATTACGATTTTTTCAATTTTTATTTTTTTTAAAATAGACTTCTTTAATTATTAAAAAAAAATAAAGTCTTACTTAATAACACGACTTCTACATAATTGAATCAACTTAATTATTTTAAATAATTTTTAAATGAAAGATGCCATTTTAACTATAATTAATAAAATGTTAAAAATAAAAAATATTAATTAATATAATAAAGCTTGCAAAAAATATTCTAAATTATTAAATAAATAATTTCTATGTAATTTAATTAAATAATTCATTTATTATTTAATATAAATAATATAATTATATATTTTTAAATTTTTGGTCAATAATATTGTATTTTATCAAAATAATTATAATTTAATTAAAATACATATATTTTGTATTTTATATATATATATATATTAATTTTTATATTATAATTTTGAATGATTGTAAAATCCGTTATTTTCTAATATATTGTCCAAAGATTTTATCTCTAAAGAACACAAAATTATAAAATATGTTTTATATTTTTAAAGTTATTAATTATAATATATTAAAATTAGATGTAATAGGAAAAACAATAATTATTATTTTTTCTATCTTTACAGAATTAAAAAATAGTATAAAATAATTTTATTCCTAATATATTAATATATTCTGTTACCAATCATTCTTCTTCAAGTATAAAAGGAGGGTAAATGAATAATTAAAAAATAAATTATTTGCATTGATTTTATTTAATCAATATTTGATAAAAAAATAATTATTATTTTAAAAAATTATTGTTTATAATATATTAAACATACAAAATTATACATGATTATCTTATTTTTAAATAATATTGAATATTTTACTTAATTGAATTATTCACTAAAAATAATCTATTTGCTTAATTAATTTTTTAATATTTAATTAATTAATTAATAATTAATAATTAATAATAAAGACTAAAAAAATAGCACTAACAAACCATTAAAGCAACAAAAAAACATACAAAAATTAGAATAAATGAGAACAATATTTTCTGGAAGTTAAAATATATTTAAACTAATTATTTATATTACTTATAAATTATACCAGAATAGAAAATGAAATTAGTATTGATATTTTTTATATTATATATAATTTTAATATATTATAATTAATAATTATAAAAATACCATATAGAGATTAAATTAAAAATTCTAAATAAATTATAATTATTTTTTAATATAATACAACGTTAAAAAAATTATAGAAATAAAAAATAAAATAACATATATAATTATTTAATTTATATTAAGTAATAAATATATTACTTAATCAAATTATATATAAAATAAATAATTATCAGAAATATTATTTTTTATCTTGATTGGGAAATTAATATTTTAATATTAAATTAAATATAATTAATGATAAGGATTAGAAAAGTTGTTAAAAAATTGTGATAAATTTAAAATTAATAAATATTTTTACTGGAGACTAGAAACAAATGAGTCCTATTTACAAGGATAAAATTATATAAAATTTTTTTTTAAGATTTTTATATTACACGGTTTATTTTAATCATATTTACATTATTTATTCTATTATTTTTTGCATTATACTTCTAAATATTTTAACGATTACTCTCACAACATAATAAAAGTTTGATATCTACTTAATTTTTTTTTTAATTTGAATTAAATATTTTAAGATATAGTATATCAAATAAAATGAAAAAATTATAACAATTAAAAGTAAAAATATCTTATCTAAAAAAGAAATTACAAGAATTAAAAACTAAATTTTTAAATACTCCAAAATATAAATTTTACCAATAAAATAAAAATTTATATAAAATACCTTATTAACATATTTAGTATTATACTTTTTCATTCATTCGATACGATAATTTTATTCAATAATATAATTTAATGAAATAATTTTTTCAATTTTCAACAACGAACTAATATTCACTTAGCTATAGTTAAATTTAAGTTAATTTTTCAACTATTTTACAATATAAATAAAATAATATAAGAGATATGCACATAAAGTATAAAAATTATATACACTAATAAAATCAAACAATTTATTTATATTTTCTTGAAAAAAGTATTTAAATTAAAAATACATTAAAAATAGTCTGTTAACACATGTTTAGAATTTAAAATATCAAATGAAATTATTAAATGTTTCTATATCATCATATTGTATGATTTTTAAATAAATTTTATGTAATATATATATTCTTTATTTTATTTTATTTTAAATTTAAATATCATTTGTAAAAATAAATATTAGAATTAATGATAAGTTAAAATTTTATATTAATTAAAAATTAAATAAAAAATTAAATAATATAAAAATAAGAAAGATATACAAATTTATAGTTTAAAATTTTAAGTTAAAAATGAAATTATATTTTCTTGTATAATTATTATTTATTTATTTATTTTTACTAATGGTCTGATTAATTATTTCAATCAACCCTAATTTTTTAACATATTCCCTGAAAGAAAGTATGAAACCAAAACAAACCCAAGACCACTCTCAAAACCACAATGAATCAGGCTAAAGAAAGTTGTTACACCTCTAAATCTTTATTGGGCTTTCAACTGGCCCAAGTTTAAGAACCCATTGAAGACATGGAGAAAACTCAGGAAGCAAAATCTAATATTTGATTTTACACAAATGAAGAAACTATGGGCAAGAAAAATGAAGTAAACAAAACAAGGAGAGTAAAAAATAGAAATTGAAGAAGAATATAAATTACGTAATCAATTAAATAAAAAGGGACTTTCCAAAAAAAATTCTTAAAAAAAATCAACAAGGGACTTTTTAAAATTTATAATATATTTTTCAACGAATAGTTATATATATTTAGACTTAGTATAAAATAGATAATAGTACATTATTAAATTTAAATTTAAAATTAATTTAATCTTATAAAATTAATTTATAATTTATTTATATATTATAATTTGATAGTTTTTAGTTGATATAAAATTTCGTGATTTCTAAATTTTAAGACACGTCATATTTCAAATATATAAATAATTTAATAATAGTTGGATGTCAAATGATATAAAAGATCTAATATAGTTGTAAAATTACAATTAATTAACGATTAATATAAATCTGTGAAATTAATTAGGATATAAAAAAAATAAGAATATTTGAAGATTATATAAATCATAAAAATATTTTATAGTAAGGATAAAAAACAAAAGGAAAATCTGGGCAGATATATTTGTATTTTCTGTAAAACTAATTAATGAGTTTTTCTGTGGGGGGATGAAGTATGTCTTAGGGTTTGAAGTATTGGAATGAAGAATGTTTGTGAGAGATGAATATGTGTGAAAGAGAAGGAAAGAGGTGTTTGTTAGTATGGAATAATAGTTGGAGGTGAAGATGAGAGATTTTTTGGTTATTAAAGTGAGAGGGAAGTGACATGTGAAAGGAATGAAAGTGGATAAAGAAAATTCCATTATTACTCTGCAAGATGTTTCCAGTAATGTTCCCTATCCACCCATACAAACCAGCAGAGATGATAAAAAGTTAAAAGGAGGAAGACTCACTACCAATATCTTCTACCTATGAATTCAATAGTCCTTTTCCAATCCTCTCTTTTGCAGTGTGTGTGGCTGTACTATCAACATCTAAAGCCACTTTTTGTAAGGACCATTGCTTTTCATTGCTGCACTTCACCACACTGTTTTCCATGCAAGATCTTCACAAACAATCCACAAAAGTTACACCATAACCTTCAGACTACCACTTTTGTTTCTTTCTTTTCAGTCAAAAAGCTGAAATATGTTTTTTACAGTAACAGTGACTCCATCGTGATAGAAGATGACTATAGAGTTTATGAAGATGAAGATGGAAGAGAAGGAGGTGGTGATGATAGTCGTGGAGAGTATGAGAGGACTCAGTTTGAAGTTGTGTGAACTTTAGACCAAATTGTTGAGAGTTCAGAGTGTCACGTTTTTGTTTTTTGAAGTTTATAAACATAAATATTATTTTAATGTATATGTGGCAAATGAAAGAAGCTCTCAAACCAAAATCTCACATTTTCTTATTAATTATATAACTAGCACCTTTATGTTAAAAAGTTAGCATTATTAATTAGTCTGCGTGATCTTTTGCTTCAACATAACAATAACAATAAATATGAAAGCACGTGTACAATTTTTGAATGACTAAATAACATGAGTTAATAAGTGGATGATTTTTTTCATTCATTATTTAGTGTGAAATCATTAATTTTACATAAAATCAAATAAAATTTATTAATAATATGATTGTAAGAATCTTAATTAAGATAATAATACAGTTTTTCAAAATATAATTTAAATTAATATATATTAACTCTTTAATTAAAATTATATATTATATTTTATATTTAAAATATATATATATATATATTTATATGGATTTATACTTTACACTCATATTATTTATTTATATATATATATATATATTTTATTCTCATTAACAAAATATAATTATTAATTTTACTAATAAGTACTTAAAATATTATTTATTTTTATATAAAAATATCATTATAATTATAACAATACTTAGAATAGGTTAATATAAATAAATATTCAAAATTTATAAAAAAATTATTATTTTAATATAAATTATTAGGTGATATCAAATATAAATTTATTGACTTCACATCTCATTATTACCAATGAGAATCACACATATTTTTTAAAGTATACTTTCATTCTTATTAATCACGTGATATTAAATGATTTTTGAAAGATTTTATTTTATTAAATTTTAAACTCTAAGACTTACATCTTTTATATTTCAATTCATAAAACATATTCTCATCTACCAATTCTGATGTTATTTATTAAGAATAGTATCAAATAAGATAGATTCTCACGTGATAATGATACTTTGTTACTAGGGCGTGCACCTAAGAGAAAGTGATTCACAGTTTGACCCATGACTATGTTCTCGTTTATCAATTCCCATTCTATCTCTTAATAACAATATCAAATTAGGTAAATTCTCATGTGATAAAATAAATTCTTAACATTTTTCTATTACTAACACATACACACTCTAGAGTAAGTGAAATAAACCTTTTTTAACTCTCACTATTTGATACTTTCCTCTTAATAAGTCTAGATATCAATAATTAAGATATCTTATTAAATTCGTCTTAAAATTCAATACATATATAATACTCATCTCCACATAATAAAATACATTCTTGGTATTTATTATGCTTACAAAATATCATTATCCAATTCATATTTTCACACTTTATTTCTCACTCAAGTGAAAATAAGACATGACTCACTCAAGTGACATCATTCTCGCTCAAATGAAAATGAAATTGAAAGCAAACAATCTTTTATCAGATAATTTTACTTAAACGATCACTTCTTGTTTGAACAAAAACATTCTTGCAGCAATCAACTTTCCCATTTTTATCTCAAACTCAAAATATCTCTATCTAAAATCAATATATTATTCTTCTCAAAATATTAACACTTATAAAAATTAGAAAATATCAATATTTACACACATTCAAACTATATCAATATTTTCCAACATTAACTTTCTTAAAACAACTTATTTAAAAAATATAACTTTTCTAAACTTAAAAGGTTCATATAATTTCTCTTTATCTAATTATGCTAAAAAGTCATAATATTAGAACATTTAGAAGCATATCATCAACTATTAATTTCAATTGCATCAATATATAATTTATCCAAATTCAACATCTAAAAAATTATACTAAATTGAAGTTCCTATAAATTTCAACACTTGTGACTAAGTTACGTATAAATATTCAAATCTTTTATCTTATAATACTGTAATATAATTTACTTCAACTAACATTTTTTACCCAGTTTATTACCTTTTTAATCCTAATTTTTGTAAATAGGGTTGAGAAAAAAATATTTTAATTTATTTTCTAATACTTAATTAAAAATAAACTACATCACTATAAAATTAAATTAACATAAATTCATCTTAAAAAAAATACAAAAGAATTGAGACTCACATACAAACTAAATTAAAGGAGTAAAAAAAAAATTAGGAGAAACAAAATCTTATTCTATTTATAATTCTAATAAATTAAAAATATTATTTTCTTTACCAATATGTGGATTATAATGTTGAAAAGAAATAAACAAGAAATTTAAAAATTTAAAGAAAAATTAACAAAATTATAAAAATATATTTAAAAGAATGATAATTGTGTAATAATAAAAATAAATTATTATTTTTTATTTATATATTTTAAAAATTTAACTAAATAAAATTTTTATTCTTCATCAATTTAAATTTTACCTATTTATAATTCTTTCAGATTGAGGGTTTATTTTTTTTTTTTTTTAAGTTTATAGATAAACATTTATACAACTTATTTTAAATTTCTTTGATTTCACAACATTAATTTTAATTAAAATTAAAGTCCAATAAATGATTCAATATATAAGTTTTAATTAGAAAATGTAAAACTTTTATATAAAATTCATAACTAAGAATCCGTTTCAAAAAATTTTAAGAAAAAAAAAAACCTTTTCAATAAATGAATCATTTATTAGTAATCTATTTATGTTGAAAAACATTTACTTTAAGAAAAATAGAAAAAGAAAATCTATTTTACTTCTTATAATAATATTTTTTAAGTTCAAACAAAACATACCTTTGTAATTTTTTTCTTCTGGTTAAACATGCTTTAAAAATAAAAGCGATTGCTACCCATCAAATTTTATAATTAAATCGCTAAAACTCAAATTCACTTTTGAGTCTATCCCTTCTCACTCAAATGTTAGTGTGTTTGAACTTTGAAGCCACATTCAATTTAAATCATTGAGTGCGTTTCAACTTTGAATAGTGATTTCTACAATTGATTTTCAATCAAGTAAGTTTATAAAATTTGATTTTAAGTAAATGGAAATTTATATATTTTTTAAAATTTAAAATTCATAACTAATTTTTAAAATATAAAAATTAAAATAAATTTTGATAAAAAAATAAAAAAGTAAAGACTTATTTAATACCTATGACAAACATATGTTGAATAGAAGAAAAAGTTGTTGAAGACATATGAATAAGAATGATACGTATGAATAATAAATATGAAGATTTTAATTATTCATTTGTTGACGAAGTTGGTATAGGTATCATGTTTTATTAATAAATTTTTTTTTTAATCAAATGATAAAAACAAAGTTATTAATGAGAAAAATATAAATAATTGAAGAATTATTTAAAATTAAATTTTGTATATTTTAAATTTTATTTATATTTATAAAATTAATTTTTTTAAAGAATATATATAATTTAGAATAATTCATTTAAATTTATATTTTAATAAGATTAATTTTATTTGTATTAACTATTTAATATTGTAAAATATATTTTAAGGTAAAAAAATATTTAAATTTATATTTTAAAGGATAATTTTAAAATAATTTGATTTAATTTTTAAAAAAAATTATCCACATATATTCATAAATATCACCAATATAAAATTATCCAAATTATTTTAAAATAAATATCTGCACTTTCGTTGCCAACCTATATATGAATGGTGAATTCAGACACAGCCTCGAGGTTTGTGTCTACCTACCATCCATTGGAACAATCTTACATTAAAAAACAAAGATTATGTCATTAAATAAAAAAAAATATTTATTATTATTTATTTGATGTATTATTAAATAATAATAAAAAATAAAAAATATATTTTATGATAATAAAATAATCTAAAATTTATTTATTTTAGTAATAAAATTATATATATAAACATGATTGATTATGATATTTTGCATGATTATTTTCTTCTCTTTTAATAAAAAATTGTGTTGAGATTTTTATTTCATACATCTCTTCAACCAAATCACTAAAAAATTTGTCTTTTGTTGTCTGCCATGGCCTCAGATACGAAATTTAAACATTTTGTTACGTTATTTAATTTCTTATTTTATTGAAATGACAAAATAAGTAGAAAATGGTGTGTGAAATTCACTAAATATTAAATATATAAACGCAAAATACTTATACTAAAATCAATTCTTTTATTAAATAAGTTAGACTTGTATATATTGTTGTTTTATATGCATATATTTCTTTAATATTGATGTAGCATTATATATATATATATATATATATATATATATATATAAATGGAAAGGAAAAATATATACTTAAATAGAAACAGTGAAAGACAATCTAATTCGACAAAATGGTACCCCACCACGTTTCATATCAGAGCCTTTATCTGTAGCATCTAATTAGAGTAACTTGCTTTTAGAAAAGCCACTAGAAACTCCAAGAACCTTGCAACCTTTATCTTATAAGTCTTTGTTTTTATATAATGATGAGTATTCTGAGGTCTGCAGGTTTAGCTATTTCATCCTTAAAGCTATATTCATGGAGAACAACCCTAGTTCATCAACAACTGATAGAAAATTCGTTGAGAAGTTTAGAAGAAATCAAATGAAGGATCTATTCTCCAAGCTCTACTCAGTTCTGCCTCATCAAACCTCAAGGGTATCACCCTCTTTCTCTTCATAAATCTCTTCCCTTTTCTGCTCAATTACACAACCCAATGCTCTTAGATGCTCACCAATTTCTTAACTTCATTTGAATCTTTGCAGGGGGGGATTTCGCGGCCAGATCAGATAGATGAAGCCACAAACTACATAAAGAATTTACAGATTAAGTTGGAGAAACTGAAGGAGAAAAGAAACAACCTAACAGACATTCAAAGGTCAAGAAATGCTAGCATGAATGTGGGGTTGAAATCTCCACAATTTAAGATCCAACAAGCGGGTTCAGTCTTGGAGGTTGTTCTAGTAACTGGGTTGGATTGCCAATTCATGTTCTATGAGACCATTCGTGTTCTTCAAGAAGAAGGATCAGATATAGTTAATGCCAGTTATACAGTTGTTGAAAATACAGTTTTCCATACAATACACTGTCAGGTGAGCTATGAATTATCCATATCCCCTCTGCACTATCAATTACAGGAATCATGTGTAAAAAATATATATCTTAGTTCATTTATTTAATTTGCTTGAACTTACATATAAATGAACTTAAGAATATTTTCCAAAGAATATCATTTAATAAGGTGAATTAGCTAAAATTTACTTATATTTTAATTCATCATAATTATACTTCTTTTTTTGTTTACATTTAAACATGCAACTTGTTTGCATTTTTCAGGTAGAAGAATCTGCCAATGGAACTTTGAGGATATCGGAGAAACTAAAGAATTATGCCAATGGTCGATAGGTTTAACTGTAGGTTGAAATCTAAATTGAATTATTGCAAGAGGACACCATTGTTTTGTCTAGTAAGCAGATTCATATTCACTATCTTGTTTGCTTGCAATATTAAGAATCGGTTTACGTGTCTTTGTACACACACACTTGTATGTGTTTGTGTTGATGTTGCAAAATCTGATGAACAGGTTTTTTGTTTGTTTCATATAGTTAGAATTACATGTTCTCCAATTTCAGATTCCATAGGTGATTCAAATATCAGTGAGCCTGTCGGGAAACAGAAAAATAAGAGAATGATGAAGGAAGGGTCGTTCACAATAATGAATCCAGAAAAGATGAATGCATGTTAATTAATGAATAAATATTTTTCTTCCAGATCTCTTTCTAATTTCTAAACAAGTTAGAGGGCTTTTGCATGGCAAATTTGCCTTTTGGAAAATGTAAGAATTAAAAAAATGTGTAATTTTACTATTTTATCAATTCCAGTAGATAAATTATGTTTACATAATCTAGCAAAAAGGGAATAAAAGTAATAAGAAAATAATCAAATTGATATTTTTACATATTATACAGTGTGTATACTTATTACACATAATTCTTATAATTTCTAGGGCTAGTCTGCACGCAGGATAGTTGTTGCCATTAATAATGGGAGTGGAAATGATGATTGGTATGTTAAGTTGTTGGAGCAATGAGAGTAGGAGGTATTTGTTGGAGATGTTGAGTGGGTTGTGGTGAATGATTCAATAGCTGAGAATGTGTAAATATTTCAACTTAAAACGATAAACTTAAAAACTTTAGCCTCGATAATGTGTAAATATTTCAACTTAAAACTATAAACTAAATTTTGTATTAATTAAGTTATAATCACGCATTGATGTCAAAGGGTTTTAATGATAATTAGAATTTTTTAATAATAATTAAAGAATTATTATTATTATTATAATTATCATTGTGAAGAAAGTGAAGTTTAAGCATGAGAGAAGAGAGAGGACAAGCAATCAGGCAGAAGAAGAATTAAGAATTAATGAAAAGACGAGACTAGGTAAGACCCATATGTGTTATGTGACTATGTTTCTTTTCTACAAGCGGTTTAACTTGCAGAAAGTTACTGAAAACTTGTGATATAGAAGATAGAAAAAAAATTCAGATAAATTTAGAATAAGCATCTAAAAATGAAATATAATAGCAGAGAGTTATTAATGGAAGTAATGGGACTATATCCCCATGTATCTACGGATTCTAGTTTTGAAATTATGCAAGATTTGCAAAATATAGTTTTAGCATTATATGGAATGTTATATATTTTTATAATATTTTTAACAATTTCAAAGGAAATATGATCTAGTCTGAAATGCCAGATTTGAAGATTAGCAGGAGAAGAGGTTACATGTAGCATACATATAATCTTAGGTCGTTGAAAGGAAGGAAAAACATAAAATCTATCTTTAAGTATTTCTTGAAATATTATTCTACTTTTTAATATTGTATTTATCAGAAAAGAATTCAAAATAAACTTGATTATCTTTGACAAATTGAGAAACACTGGGAGATTTTTAGTGATTGAGGGAACATGAAAAAGATTATTAAGAAAAAAAATTTTGTTGGTGTGTGAAATGTAGAAGGAAGTAGAACCAATGTGTTTGATATTCAAACATGTGCCATTACCAATCCTGACATTATCAGAACCAGTATAGGTAGATTTTGTAGAAAATTTTGATGCATCATGAGTGATGTGGTGTGAGGCTCCACTGTCTGGATACTAGAGGGGATTAACAATAGTAGAAGGTGTGCCAATGATAGAATCGGTGTATCCGTTGTTTGGATTAACCTGTATGTGATGCACTTGAGCAGTACCATGATACTCTTGATTATATATGTGCCAACAGTTAGCAGATGTGTGCCCAATCTTGTTACATATTTGACAATGATGTTTCTCAACATTGTTGTTTAATTGTTGTTGACTACCATTATTCTTGAAGGAGTTCTTGTTAGCTGAGTTTCTTCCTTCTTTGTTGTAATAGTTATTTTTGTTCAGGTTGCGATTACTTCCTTTAATGGTGTTCTTGAAGTAAGTCTGATTCGCTTGTGGTGTCTCTTGATAAATGATTTTGTATTTAACTAATCGTTCCTCTTAAACATGGAGAAGAGATTCAATTTCTTCATCAATGTCAGAATCTAATCTAATAGTAATGGAAGTGACAAAGTTATCAAATTCTTCTGAGAGGCCATCCAAAATAGCTTCAATGTGGTCTTCAATAGAGATGGGAGAACCAATGATAGATAAAGTGTCAATGATTTTATGTAAAGAAGATAACCTCCAATGGATTTGTCTTTCTTAGGTGTCCTTAATTGTAATTTGAACTTCTTTACTTTGATTCTAGTTGATTAACATAATAGACAATTAACTTTTTTTATATTAAGTGAAAAGAGTCAAGACCTACCATTTTTGTCAAGATTGGTTTTGTCATTGAGACAAGGAGTCAAGTTACAAGAAGTTGATCATGTTGTTCATAATTTGCGAAATCAAAATTTATAATGTTATTTTCTTCATCTTCTTCTTGACTCTTGAACCTTCGTGAAAAATTGTTACATTTAAGAAAGTGATAGAATCTTACGAACCACAACAACAAAAACCTGTTGCTGGCATAGGAAAAAATTAGGTTGATAGGAATATTAAAAATATGAGGTACGAATCCGCCATAATTGATTGGTTGCCTAGTATTAATGGAAATGAAAGATTGTATGGAAGTCATGGTGAATTGGTTACGCTCGAGGAAGTTTAAGCATGAGAAAAAAGAAAGAGTAAGCAGACAAAAGAAGAATTAATGAAAGAAGGATAGTAGGTGAAAAAGAAAGTACTTCTTATTACATGCAGACAAAGAAAGAAGAATAAATATAAGAGAAAAATAAAATCTGTTATAGAAACAAACTTAAACAAACTAAAAGATTATAATAATATTAGGTATATTTAACAATCATTAAAATAAAGTGTTGTAATAATAGTTGATAATCATCGTAAAATATAAAATATAAAATATATGAAAATAGTTAAAATAATAATTATTTTTATATTTTTTTAAAATAATATCAATTATTTAACATTGTATAAAATATGTATTTTAAGAACAAATTATTTTATTTGGAAACAGGTTAAAACATCTTTTCAAAATTATTTCACTGAAAATATAGAATTTCATTTTATAGTAAACTTTGAACATCTTGTATCCATGCATGCATGTTCTTACTCGTTTAGAAGTAATGACATTTTGGGTTGCAAGCCATTGTAAGAAAAAAGAGCTCAATATGATTCCAGAATTGTATGTTAATGTATCAGATCTTTCGAATTGAATTTATATTTTACTGTCATACTCGAATATAAGAAAAACTATATAATTTTATATTATTAGTTATTTATTTAATTTTATAAAGAAACTTCATATTTTAAATTATTATTAATCATATTTTAATCTAATATGGTATTCAGATTTAAATTTAAAAATAGCTTTAGAATAATGAAATTAAATACGATTATATTAATTAAAATTAAATATATTTTAATCCATCAAATATATATATATATATATATTTTTTTTCTTTTTTATTTTATTTAATGTAGAGTAAATATTAATCATTTCATCTCCTTCTTCTAAAATCAAACACCAACTCTGAAAAAAAAAAATCCTCCAATTCTACTTATGTTAATCATTTAAAAAAAATTGAAATAAATAATTGTTAAAAAATATTATTCAAAATAACCCAACTAGACAAGTGTTGAGTTTGTACTTATTTTAATAGAATAATCAGATTTCAGCTTTTTTTATGTGTTTTTCTAATTTTTTATTTAATGCATGTTTAATAAGAAAATATTATCTTAAATTCCTATTTTAAATTTAATCTAACTGACCCAAACATATAGATAAACTAAATAAAAAAGTATTTTATTAAAAAAACATTTTTCTTTAAAAAGAAGTACAAACAAATATGCTAGAAAGTATATATAATCCACATCCATTTCCAAAAAAAGAGATTGGGCTAATGAGTAATTGCAAAGTATAGGCCCAATAGAACAACTAGCCCATGGAAACATTTGGATTAGTCCAACTTTTTAAGTGTCCAGTTTACAAGGTATTTGATTGATTCCAAGTTTAATGTGTTTGGTTCAGAAGATTCAAAAACACATATAGAAACATGACATTCATTGTTTCACGTGAAGATTTTAGCCTAAAATTTTGTGACATTGATTTACTATTTATTATGGTTGCCTTCATTAATTTAGTTTTATTACATTTGTATAGTCAACTACTATTAAACTTCTTCAACAAGAAATCAGATTCCATAGCAGTGTTAGAAGTCAACTTGTTCATATTTTTTTTTAATTCTTTATCATTGAAAACTAAGAATTATGATTTTATATAAGACTCTGATAATAATCTTGTTAATATTATATATAATATGTTTATGATATTTAATTTGTTTTTAAAAATAAAATTTACATCCAATTTATATATTATAAATAAATTTTATCTAGTTATAATACTTTTTAATATTATTTCTATTAAACAAAATATTTTTACATATAAAATATGAATTAAGTAATTAATCCTAAATAAATTTTAACGTGAATTTATAAATACTCACGTTATTTTTAGGGATAATTATATAATACTTATAATTCATTTAGCATAAGATACTAAAATACTTCACTTAATATAATATTTTGATATGATTCAGCATCAAAATACTTCACTTAATATAATATTTTGATATTAAACCGTATTAGTTAAACACATATATTATATAATCAATAAATTATAAATATAATATAAATGTCCTTAAACATCTAAAAAAACATATATTTAGATGTTACTTTTTAAAAAAGTAAAAGAAATAAAATAATAATAAGAGGCGAAAAGTGTTGTATTCATGTTTGGTGACAGGATAATGGTTTGTATGCGTACCAACGGCTTTATTTTGGAGTATTCGTGGCAGAACAATTTTTTGTCCATCGAAACTTACGAAAAAAAGTGGTCGGAAGAAGAAGTAAGAATCATACTTATACAAATTCATTTTTAAATTTGTATATATATATATATATAAATTGTAAGAAAAAAATTTCTATAAATTAAAAATATATTGAAACCTTTTTATATTTACTTAAAAATGATTAAATTGATGATTTTTATTTTGTTGTCTAATAATTTTTTAGCTTCAAAGATTTTACCTAAAAATATTAAAATAGTTGTTTTTAACGTTTTTATATTAAGCATACCTTTTTTTACTATATATTTACTAGTTAATAAATCTTCACCATCTAATATCGAATTTTACATAACCTGATGCAATTTGCGATATTATTGAATTTATTATAATATAACTTAGCATATAAAACAGATATTATTGAATTTATTATAATATAACTTACCACATAAAATACATACTTGTATTTTTCCGAAAGCATATATCATATACCAATATATTTTATATTAAACACCAATCTTAATGGTTTAACTTGGTCGCACATCATCTATCATAATTTATTATAGACATTAATCCTAATTATTTAACTTAGACCTCATTATCTTATAACCATGCTTAACATAATCATCATTTTATTATACTCATTTTTATATTATTGACAAATCTTAACATTTTTCACTAGTCTATTTTTTTAAGTGAGAATCTTTTATTTGAGTGAAAGTACAACTTAGATTTTACGTCTGTAGTAATAAATTTTCCTTAAACAAAACATCATTCATTTGAATGAAATCATCATGAAAATATTGTTTATACTTTAGGTTTACTTTTACTTAAACAAAATACCCTTCACTTAAAAAAAATTACATCATTGTAACTTTTACTTGACTAAATACTATTTACTTGAAGAGAGACACTATTAAATATCATTTGCCACATTTTCACTTAAAAAAAACATCATAAAATAAGACTAAAATCTACCATAAAAAATCTATTTTTAACAAATATTTTCACTTTATAAATCATATATTACATTTCTCAAAACATATTTCAAATCTTATTCAGTAAAGTTGAAAAAAAAAACAATTTTTAAATTAATTTATTTTTCCATACAACAAATTAATTTGAATATGCTTGTTTAACTTTATTTTCTAAATAATTTTATTTTCAGAATAAATTTTTTCTTCCTAAAAAACTTAAACAACATCCCAACTTAGAAGTTATTTTTTTTTAAACTCAAGAAAATATAAAATAATAGTTAAATTAGTTACTCTTTCAAAAAATTAATTGAATAAAATTCTTGTTTATATTCTTAGTTTCTTTTTTTCTTTCATATTTAAAAATCAATATAATTTTCTTAATTAATTTATAAAGAGAATATATAAAAAATATTTGTAATAAAATAAAACTTTTTATAAAAATATAATAATTATATTATATTTTTTTCACAATTATATACTCTATATTAATTATCTATCAAAAAGTACTTGTTAATATTAAATTAATCCTTAAGTATATAATCTAATGTAAAAATTAATGCCATAAAAGAACTTCAATAGAACATGATTGTTTCATTTCTTTTATACTTTAATAACCATAATTTGTATAATTTCAAAAACAAAATTTAGATATCCAAAAACAATTAACCATGGATCATATAAATTTAGGTTAAAATGTAGTCATCATCATACCCATCTCTTTCCATCATTCCATGTTGACCCTTTCAGGTTTCAGAATTTTACGTTTTCTTTTTGGAGAAGTCATTTATTTTTTCTTCCCCAATAAATGCGATATCAGAAACTCAAACCAAATTGTTTGAAGTGAGTAATAAGAAAACGCAAAACTAATACCGAGCCTTGGAAACTTCTACACAACTCTCGAAAGAAGTGCAAATTCTAAATATCCAATGCATGTGCATTCATCCTGCCATTTCCGCATTCGCACACCCGGTACGAACCGGTGAAGGCAGGTTTAAAAACTTTAACTAAAATTTTAATCAGCGTTAAATTAGTTATTTTAATTTTCAAAATATGTAAAAATAATATTAATAAAAAATATATAAATTAATTAATTATAAATAATAAATTCCTTAAAAAGGTACTTATGCTTTCAGTATTAACTGATAGAAAATATCGTAAACTAAATCTTATAATAATAACTTGTTACATCAGGAACATTACTGGAGCTGTGCGTATATGTTATGAGTGTGGTACTGTGTGAGAAAGTCAGAGATGTAATTAATTTAGACTGAGCCTGGGATCTATGTACACCAAATTTACCTTCCTCAATACGAACCTCACACTGCTATTTCCTATTCCTAGTTTCCACTCTCATCCAAACCCAAAAACCTAATAATCTAAGCTATCTCTACCTCTAACAAGTAAACACTCACCTTTCCTAATCTTCTCTCGCAATTTTTTGTTTAAATATCAATAAAAACCGCAGAGAATCCCGGCACCAGCCCCTATAAATCAACCCCTGCCATTCTTACATAATACCAACACTTCTATCTCTCTCTCACTCTCATTCTCTCTCTGAGCAATGGCCAAAGCCATGGCACTAGTGCTGTTCATGCTCCTAGTGAGTGTCTTTGCTGAAGAGCTTGAGACTCTTCCTTCCCCTCACTCCCCCACACCAGCCCCACTTCACCCCCCAACTTACCCACCTGCAAATGCCCCTCACCACCACCACCACCATCATCACCACCAATCACCAGCCCCTGCTCCTCTTCACCCTCCTTCTCCCCCTACCCACCCACATTACCCTCCAACCCCTGCTCACCCTCCTAATCATCACCATCACCATCACCCTTCTGCTCCTGTTCACCCTCCTCTCAACCCTCCCGTTCCAGTTCACCCTCCTCTTAAACCTCCTGTTCCAGTTCACCATCCTCTCAACCCTCCTGTTCCAGTTCACCCTCCTCTTAAACCTCCTGTTCCAGTTCACCCTCCTCTTAAACCTCCTGTTCCAGTTCACCCTCCTCTTAAGCCTCCGGTTTCAGTTCACCCTCCTCACAAATCTCCGGTTCCCGTTCACCCTCCTGTCAAGCCTCCGGTTCCAGTGCACCCTCCGGTTCCTGTCCACCCTCCTGTACGCCCCTTCCCTAGAAGCTTTGTGGCAGTTCAAGGTGTTGTCTACGTCAAGTCCTGCAAGTATGCTGGCGTTGACACCCTCTTGGGAGCCACACCACTGCTTGGTTAGTGTCCATTAACCACGCTTTATTCTTGTTTCCTTTTTCCGCTGCAAAATATTAGATAATTTTTTTATACCATATGTTTAGCACTATAACTGCATGTTGTTCCATCCAAGTGCATGTGTTTAATTTCAACGTATCTAGCAGAAAAATCAACTCTTTAAAAAATAATCTCTTGCAGATTTTATTTTTTCTTAGATCTGGTCGTTTTCTTTGTTCTTTCATCTTTTCTGCCTCCATTTAATTTTCACTACTTAACGACATTAATGTTTCTGCTGTTTAGCCTTTTGTAGTTCCAATGTACGAGGAGTTAAGTAGATAATTTTAAGTTTATTTCACTTTCATTTGATTTGAGTTTTTTTGTATATTTTCAGAACTTTTTATGGATAACCTCGGCACGGCTTTTACGTAGATTTTATTTATTTTTCCGTTGTTCGATTAACGCGCCTTGAAATGTTGTTTTTGAATATTTTCGTTTTGCTTTTTCCCATGCATGGATGTAGCTTGATTTTAGGAAAGAAAATTTTCCGAAAGATAAATCTGATAAATGATTATGTTTTTTCAATAATATAGAAAGAGTTTTTCAAAATAATTTGCTATCTTTAATTATGAATGTCAAATCAAAATGAATTGATGAAAGAGTTGGCCCACTGGGAGAGTTATTACAGAGCAGCATTTACTTTATAGGAAAGATAATTTGTCGTTTCACATTAAAGCTGCACGGTTTCTGAGAACAGGACATTGCTTGTTGTGACTCTTTTCACCTTTGTGAGAAATTGGTGACAATTTTTACCTTGTGAAATGACAATGTGATCCCTTGTTGGTAAACGACAAACGATGAACGTGGTGATGGTTTGAAATTGCAGGTGCCGTTGTGAAGCTCCAATGCAACAACACCAAGTACAAGCTGGTCCAAACCACCGAGACTGACAAGAACGGTTACTTCTACGTGGAAGCCCCAAAGCTCATAACAACTTATGGGGCTCACAAGTGCAATGTGGTTTTGGTGAAAGGACCCAATGGCCTAAAACCCTCAAATCTTCATGGTGGTGTCACCGGTGCTCTTCTCAGGCCAGAGAAGCCATTCATGTACCAGAAGCTTCCCTTCGTGCTTTACACTGTTGGGCCTCTCGCTTTTGAACCAAAATGCCATTAAAAGAAGGAACTTGGATGGATGTAAAATTTTATAGAGCTCTGTTGTGTATGCATTTGTTTCTGTTGTGGCCTTTTCTCTCAATATTTATGTGTTTTCCGTTTCTAGTGTTCTGAGTTTGAACTGATCATACACAATAAGTGACAGGTATGAAACAGATAGTGCTGTATGAATTGTTAATTTAGTGTAAAAGAGATGTTGTTTATGGCTTTTGCTTAAGTTCTGCTGTGTTTTTTGTTTTCTATTCGCTTCATTCTTGAATTTCCTTAGATTCTTCTTTTTGGTTTAGCGGCGTAGGTACGAGGATATTTTCACGACGATAAATGTAAGAACACTGAATCCTTAAAAAAATCAATTTTAATAATAATATAAATCGGTAATTACAAAATTTCTTTATTACGAAATAATTGAATGATTTTTCACTAAAAAATACTCAAATTTCTAAATTTATAATATTGTAATGTAATGAAAAATCATATTTAGCCGTTACGTATCCCTGTTTTCCGGTTGTAATTATAATAATTTTGGTCTAAAATTCATCGTAACGGCGTTTTTCTCAAGGCCGTTTCACAATTAATGACATTATCGTAAAGGACTTGAAAATATGGGGCCAAAATTAATTTTCTTGACTATTGTTTTGACCAACTTGCTTTATTGTCAATAATTTTCAAGAGCTTGGTTTCTCGTAATTGCTAGAAAATATGGGGCCGTTTCATAGTTAATAGTATTGTCCTTTCACTTTTCCTTTCGGATTTGGACTTGCTAATATTTTATTGACTTATGATAAATAATAATAAAAAATTGTAATCCGTAACTATTTTTAAAAATATATTTTATCATACATAAAATACCTTTTCTAGTTTTAAATACATGTAAAAAGAATTTTATGATTTATTGAAGACAAGAACAACGTAAAAAGGACATGATTGATAGAACTAGTTCAGAAACTAGTTAAAAACTTACATAAAATATTAGATATATTTATACTTGAATTATAATATATAGATCTATTACAATAACTCATTATTAAAGGACATTAAACACGATTAAGAGGATAAAATTTGATTCCTTTGGTTTACACTTATCATTACTCATTATTATCTGTATCACGCCAGGTATTTATGAGTGTAATGATTTGTGTATGGAATTATGAAACATTGATTTGGGTCAATATTAAAAAGACATGTTAATTTTAGAATTTGGTTAAAATTTGTTTAGAAATAAACCAAAATTATAATTATTTTATTTTATGAACACCAATAATGTTGTTTCTCATTAACGTTTATACACTGTATATATAAGCTTCTATTCATAATGAAACTTTATATTTTTTTTAAAGAAATATGAAATTAGGAAAGGACATTGTAATTAATGCATATAGAATAGGGTAGGGTATGGACAGGGATACCTCGATTCTGATGAACCTTGGATTCCTCAAAGGTATCTAACTAAATTCATTTCTCAAGATGAAATGATTTTTTTTTAAAATTATTTTAAATATTTGTAAAATATTTAATTAAAAAAGTTTTATTTTCTGATATATAAAAGAAGTTACATATTATTATTTATCAAAATATGAATTATTCTCTTCATTAATATCAATTTGAAAAAGAAAGCATTGTATATTAAATTGGAGAAATAAAATCATAATAACTGGGGATTTAAAACTAAAAAGAGGAAATTATAAAATGAAAGTAGATATTTAATTATTTAAACGAAATGGACCGTCAACATCATAATGATTATTGTGGAAGATTTTGCTACGCTGCTATATTGGAAATTTGGAGAGAACAACATCATCAGTGATGTTTCATATGATTGATCTGGACCATCCTTTTTCCTTTTACTTTGCCTGCTACTCTTTTTACCCACACACACCATCATCAATGTTCACAACTAGGGTTTTTAATTTCAATTTTATAGATTAAAAGGAATATTAAATAAAATATTTCATTGGAGATTTCTTCAATAAAAACTAATTAAAATTAAAATTCATATATTTTATAACGACATGACAGTTTTTTATTTTAAAGAGATTAAAAACAAATAAAAAGTTTTATAGAAACCAAAATCAAAACACACTTGTTTCAGAGGACTGAAAACATGGTTAATTTTTGTTTTTTTTCATGAAAAAAAAGTAGACTAAGATATTTAAAAGTGTAAAATGAAATAGTCTGAATTTATGCAAATTGGGTCAATCACGCTCATTCGCATCGAGTTCCACTCTTTTAGTTAGTTTGGGCTCTCCAGGCCACATAGAATCAGGCCTTTTCTTTGGGCTTTTGCATCATCCACTCCATATTTTTTTAAGAGAGAAAAAAGATTACGGAATAAAGCATTCCAGATAAAACATAAAATTTAAAATATTCCAATAAAACATTTTAAAAAATTTAAATTTGATTTTTTTTTAATTTAAAAAAAAAAAATATTTTAATTTGATCTGAAAATTTTATTCTGTACATCTTATAATATGGTGCTTTAGAATAAATAATCTAAAATAGTTAAAGATTCTGAATTATACATTTTGGAATTCTCATTTTGAAATATATTTTTTACAATGCTTGTTGAAATTTTAGTTTAGAATTTTTTTAATATAATCTGGATTTTATTTTCCAAAAAAGTATAAGCATTTTAAAATATTATTTTTATCATTTTGCAGTGCCGGAAGAAATTATGGAGGTACAAGAAGTAAAAAAAGCCTTTGTTTGTATAATTTTATTTTATTTCTGCATATATTTATACCTCTTTATTTGACTTATGATACATGAAAATTGAAAAAACTTCAACCCCAAAAATGAATGAGTTAGAATGAATATTATAATAAATATTTTTTTTATATTTGATGAATATTATATCAATATTATATTTTGTTTTCATTATACCTTAAATGTGTCTCTAAATATATACAGACACACACCTAGGGATGGTGAAATCCTTTATGATTGTCTCTTGCAGGGAATCTTTGCCTCTATCCCTTGAAATCCGAAACATGTCCCTGCTATCATTGCTAGAAAAAAAAATGTTATTATTTGAGCTCAGTTTCTAACAAATAATAATAATAATAATAAATAAAAATTTGTGTTTCAGCACAAAACAAGACTAGTTTTTTTTTTTTTTCTAAATAATGTTTCTTTTTTGTTTAAAAAGTTTAAGAAAGTCATAAAAGAAAGAAAACCTGATCCTATTAGAAGCTAATCCAAACATAGAGTTTAGCTCGGCCCAATTTTCTTTCCCACCAATTCCTAGGAATTATTGTTTTTGGTACAAATCCTGGGGACTATAAACTAAATATAAAAAAATTCTAAAGAAAATAGGATACTAGTTGTAGTTTTAGAGTAAGGTGTTAGTTAGAAAAATTTTTGCTTGAAAAAATCATCGAAAAATCTTTATAAATATCTACAAAGAGAGAAAAATAAAATAAAAAAGTTAATTATTCTTTTATAAACTAAAATTGACTTATATATAAGTTAAAAATAAAAATTTTAAAAATCATGTGAAAAAACTTTTATAAATTAATCTATATTTAATTTAATTTTAATTTATAAAAAATATAATATAATATAATTTTGTTGTTGTGCAACATAATTAATAATTTATTTTTGAAATATTCTTTGTTACTTTTAGTATATTAATTAATATATTTTTTTAACATTAATCTAACTATAATTAATTATAAGAATTAAGAAAGAACAGTTAGAAAACATTAAAAATTTAACATTAACAGATATTTTTCAAAAATTAAAAACAAACATGGATTAAACTAATGAAGGTATTTTTATTTATTTGTCCAATAAATTAGATTAATTAAAAAAAATTCATATAAAAATGTATGGTTGTTGGTTGTTGTTTTTCATTGTAATTTTAGTTTATAATAATGCATATAACAAATAATTCTATTAGTTTTTGAGATAAAAATGTAATTCTAATTAAAAGAACTTGTATTTCCCATGAACATAGAGAACTGAATAAAAATGAAAAATAAATAATAAGAATTTAAAATATAATTGGATAAACTTCTTGGTAAAAACTTTTTTAAAATATAAAAAATAAATAATATTAGTTTTTTTATAAATTAAAGCTAATAAGTAAGTTAGTTCATAAAAGTTTTTCATATAATTTAAAAAAAAAATTATAAATAAAATTGATTTTGATTTTTTATTTTATTTATCTAAAAGTACTTAAAAAGAAAGAGGGTTTTTTCACATATGTCCTTACCCAAAAACTTAGAAGTTTTCTCAATTTACCATAAGAAGAGATTATCTGAAGAACAAGTTTTTGGGTTGTTTAATACATGTAATATATATAACCTTCAAATTTCAAAGGATTCATTTATCTCACTAGAAATAACTATTTATCTTGTCATGGAATTGAGAAACACAAAGGAACCATTCCTAAACTAAATTCAGCTATTTGGGTTGCTTTTTTTCAACTCCTATTTAAAGGGTTTGAAATATTGAAAACCTTTCTAAAATGAAATGAGTTTTGGCCCTATCATATTGGCATAGTTGAATTTAAATGAATTAATATAGTTATCTCTTCTATGTATGTTTTTTTGCATTAGGCAAATAGTGTTTGAAAGAGTGTATTTTGGGTGGATAGTTTTTTAGGAAATGATTGAGTGAAAAAGTGTAATATTCAATGTTTTGACTTTATATTCTTACATTAATAGTGGATGTTGACAAAGTTGCTAATGCCCTACAACATGCCCAACAAGTTTTCTAGTTTATCCATTAACATTATTTTTTATCCTTACTCCTTAGACTTCAAATTTCAACATATAAATGTAGCATCAAACGTACGACCATGTGCTGCAATAAAGAACTTTACGTTTTCATAATGCCTGCAAACTTGTCAATTCATTGGCTTCAATTTTGTGGTAAAACGTGTTTTGTGCCTACATCTAGCACTGTCCAAACATAAATGGATTCTTTTTCTATCATTAGAGCACCTCGATTTTGTTCTAAATGTTCCACTTACACTCTGTTCTCTTCTGCTATCTTGTGGTCCCTTCCTTTTCCTTCCTTCATTTCACACCATTTCTACTCTTCCACCTTTTCTTTTACACCTCCATTCACCACTCACTTTCACTTTTTCTTCCAAGCAAATGTAGCTTAGGAGTCTGGAATTCCAAATCCAAGTATCAACTTCAATGAAGGCATCAATGTGTCTGACTTGTACAAAAGCAAAAGTGTTTCAAAAGAATGTCCTCAAACTCTCTTTCACCCACCCTCAATGCCCTTTTAATCAAACTTCAGAAATTTCTGTCTTTGCTACTGTCATCTACTGCATTTTTCTCCATGCTCATTTCTAAACATTATATACATGATATCAGTTATTGGTTTCACATTAATGAGAAAAAGTAAACACAATAATGAAAGAAAGAATTAAACTTCCATGGTAAAAAGTTGTATCAAATCTATATAGTCTTTATAAAATACTAACAAAACTTTACACAAATATATATCAGTAAAATTGTTATACTAACTATCAATATCATCTGATATTACAGAACAGTTGAACAGTTCAGTAGATGATCTAATAATTTAAAGACTGTGTAACTTGTTATTTGAAGTTATGATGTTATTAATAATGGAATTGGTCCCTTGATATGATTATCAGTTTATTCAAAGTTAAGAAGTAGTCAATTATTTGATGTTAAAGAAGAAAAAGGTGGAGGAGGGATTGTTAGGTAAGAATGAGTAGAAGGAAAAAATTTCTAATACTGTTGTAATACTAGGAAAGTGAATGGTAACAGCATTAACATTTTAACACGTAAGAACAAATTGGGACCTGGTCCTCTGGAAGAGCTTAAGATGGAAGGATCAACCAAGACATTTGTCTAATCTGATATTTATGAAGGTTGATTTGGAAAAGAAATAAATTGATATCCTAATTCATAACATTTTTCATCCTTAGCAGACAAAACCATATATAGGTTTGTTTACAAACTTTAGCAACTAAATTATGATCTACATATCATAGAGGAGGGTGGGGACAATAAATTCTGAGAATCTTTAACTGACAGGGTACCAAATTAATTTTTACACTGAACAACCTGTGATAATATGTATGCATGTTTGCAGTGACCAGTGGGACATATATCAGCAGTTGTTGTCAGGGGTAAATCTAGAAATACAACCCTTCACAACTCTTTTCTTTCATTTCAAAATTTGCATGTATTATTATTATTATTATTATTATTATTATTATTATTATTATTATTATTATTATTATTATTATTATTATTATTCATGACCTCACGTAAAATTATTATGAATTATACACAACCTTTTATCCAAATATTTTATATATATATATAGTTGAAAAGATATTATAAAAATGGATCTTCGTTATCAGGACATGGAGTGAAGAAGGTGCATCAAAAGAACTAGATATCAAGATAGAACATTATATAAAGAAAAAAAATATGAAAAATGTTTTAGAAAATATGTAATGAGAATTTTTAAAATTAAGGAAAAGATGGACAATAATATAATTAATAAATTAAATATAAATGATTAATATATTAAATATTAAATAAAATATTATTCTAATTAAAATAAATTTGGCTAAACATAATAACAACACCCAATTCACATTTCACTGTAATTCCATCCATCACCAATCCAACCCTTTGTTTCAAACCCCACCTTCTTTTCTACGCGCGTGCCTCTCACTTCCACCATTTTCTTCTTTATAAATCTAAATCATTAAACCATGCTATATTCTATGTCATTTTTTTTAAAATAAATTCAATATTCGTAAATGTATATTTCACAATAGATAAAAATAAAAAACTTAAATAACAATATAAATGAAAAAAAAATCTATTAATCTATAGTTTTAGGTGATGTCATATTTTTTTATTATCTCCTTAATATTTCAATGTTTTACCCTTTCAATATTCCAATATTATATGTTTAAATATATTTCAATAATTAATGATGGATAATATATAAGAAAAAAATAAAATCCTTCAAATTGTATAATTTCCACTTATAATTTTTAAGAAAAATGTTCACATTGCTAGTTTCTCATAAAATAATGACTAACTTAAAATTTAGAAAATAAAATATTATGTCCACAAAAGTGAATATAATTACTTTTGATATAAAGAAAAAAAACCTAACTATAAATATCGTGATATTCTTTAATTCTTGATTTAATAAAACTCTTTCCTAACTTCTAAGGAAGATTATGTAAGTTAATTGTAATCCATGAGTCATTCCATGAACATGATCTATTCATACATGATTTATATTTCTAGATTTCTACCACCATTATGATCTTTGTCTATGGATTTACAACTATTTATAGCATGGAGATCATGACAAGAACGATATTAAATGAAACTATTTTTTAATAGTTGATGACATCATTTTTTTTTAACATCATTAAATGAAACTATTTTCATCAATAAATATAAAATATTTTTTATTTAATTAAATTGAATACATAAAAATCATCTTTAATTCATTTTATCAACTACTCCTTATAATTTTTTCAAATCATATTAGAATGTACATGTGATTAGTATACACATGATTACGTTCTGATAGTTAAATCAATAAAAATGTAATATATGATTACAGAGATTGGTTATATCTCATAAATATTATTTATTTTTAATATAATTTAGTAACAGAATAAATAATAAATTTAATAAATATTAACTAATATATGAATTAATATATTGAGTTTAAATTATTGAATCTATTAGAATGTAGAATTTTTCACTAAAATATAATAATAATTTGTTTTTATTTTACTCATTTCAAGTTTCATCAATAAATATATAAATTTTGTCATTATTATTTTTTTTTCCTAATAGTATTTCGTATTTTGCTCAACAAGATTGACGAAGTCTCAATTTCAATTTTAAGATGTGTATATAGCATTTTATGCAACATTTTTTTGACACAACCCTAGGAACTTTGTCATTCAAAAAAACTATAAAAAGCTCAATAAAATTTTCACTATTTTTTTAGTATAAACTTTGATAACTTCACATGAATTTACAAAAATCTATATGAAGAACTAGGGTTTCCCCCATCATGTTGTAGTAAAGGCCATTTACATCATGGACGTTTTTTTTTCTAAAATTTTGTAAAGTATTTATGGTGGGAGTTTCATAGTTTATGTGAACGTCATTTGTAACTCATAAGCTTTAAAGAGCATTAATTGTGATTTGTACCTGGAGTAAATAAAAGCCTAAAAAAAATGAGAATTTAAAGGCCTAAATTATGGAGTAATTAAGAGAAGAAATCATGCCTCGGTGTGCGTATATGCTTCCTGAATCTTGATGAATTGGGTAAAAGACAAAGGTTTCAAGTTTTTTACTTTTGTAGCCTAAATCATAATTAAATTATTAAATATTAAGCATAATCTTATACAAAAAATCTTCATTCAAACCATTTATCATCATATAAAGTAGATTTTATTATATGTATTTATATAATTCTTATAATATATTTTAGAAAATATTTGATTTATAATAGATAATGAATGTAACAACTCATTTATAAACTTAACTATTAGAATATATTTTAGAAATGATTAACAAAATTACAACTTCAACTTTAATAAAATGTAACAACTTTAATATATTGATCAAATCTACAAATATTTGTCAAAGAAATTAAAATATGTATATAATAGATAACATGAGAATATTTATAAAAATATTTAAAATTGAATCAATAAAAAATAATAAAAAAAACTAATCAAAACTAATTTTGTTAAGATCTTTTGAATATATATAGTTTTAAATTGTATGGTTTGATTTATACTTTAAATTTTAAATAAAAAATAAAAACAAATCAAATAAAATAATTTATTACATTTAAATATAAAGATATAATTTTAAAATTTAATAATTTATAAGTATGTCTCTTGTTTTAATAAAATATATTTTATAAGTTTTGCTAAAGTATTTAAAAATTTCATAATAATAAATTATAAAATCAATTTAAATTAAACTTTAAAATATCAATTTTATTTCATTACAAATTTTATATTAAATTAAAATTGTAATTTTTATGTTTAATTCAATAAATATTTGAAAAAAAATATAATTTGAAACACTACACAATAATTAATATTTATATGATTTTAAAAAGAAAAAATTAATAGACAATATAGTAAGAGAGAAAATTTTTTAATATTATCTTAGATAAAACTTAACAAAATTAAGATTTTATCATTTACATATTAATTAATTAATACTTATTAAATTATTTAATTTACATTTTATATTAATTAATTTCTGCAAAATTTATATCATAATTTTAATTCTATAATAGGGGATCTTGTTAGCCATTCATATATACTATTTTACCATATCAGTTAAATATCCTCATTGATAATTAATATTGACTACACAATTTTTTATTGTAACAGTAGAGTTTTAATATTATGTTTCTAATCATTTTATTATTAAATAGGATAATAACTTAATAATGTGCATTAATTTCATTAAATGCAGTAAAAAAAATTGAACACCAAGAATATTTTAATATACATGATCTAATAGTATATTATTTAGGGAAAATCTCTTTATATTTGATCTATGCATTAAATAATTATTTAGCATTAATTAATTATTAAGCATTTAATTGATTAAATGATTCAGGAAAACAATTTTTTAAGTATCAATAATTAAAAAATTCTTAATTTTTTAATTAAATTGATACAAGGATGCATTATTTAACTAATTTTTTTTCCATTATACAATCTAACTCTTAACTAATATAATTGGCATCATTACCTAAATAAAATCCAGATAGCCTTTTCTTTTTCTTAATTTTTTTTTTTAAATATGTTTCAATTTTTGTTTTAGATTCTAATATTTTTAATTTTATATTTAATCCCTGACTATTGGATATAAGCACACGTGATAAAAGAATTACAAATATTCTGAAAATATTTCAAAAGCAAAGTCATGATTTTTCAGAATGAAATTAAAAATATTGTTTTTTAAAAATTAAAAGTAAAGAAAAAATTTATTAGAGAAAAAAAATCATATTTTAACAGAATGAACAAATTAGTGATATTCATGAATGAATTAAAAAGAATGAATCTCCATTTGTAGGAGAAATTAACAAATCTGGAGAAATTTAATATTTGCAGAGACCAAATGTTGAATTATAAGAATTAATGTGTTTATTTAAAAGAAAATAGAAAATGAAAAAGGTAAGCAAAATTATAATTATAGTAAAAAAAAGCATATATTGAATAATTATTTAGGAAATAGTTGACCAGTCAATATAAGGAAATTAAATAGAAGAGAAAATAATTAATAAATGGAGGAGAAAAGAGAAAAGAGAAAATGAATATTAAATGTGTGAAAGAAAATGTGCATAGAGTGGAGATGAAAAGAGTGCATAAATAGCGCGTAGGAACTGAAAGGGCCCTACGAATACATTTCTCACCAAACCAAACAAAAGTTACATTGCATTGCAAACTTCTCTCTCTTTCTTTCTTTTTCTTCTTTTTCTTCTTTTTCTTTTCTCTGTGTGTGTTGGTTGAAGCAGTCAACGATGGAGTCGAAGTCCCCGAGAAGGTACCAAGACAACCACCGCGGCGGCGTCAACCTCCTTCCTTCGCCGCGTCACAGCAACAGCTCCAACAGTAGCAGCAGCAGCAGCAGCAGCAATGGCCTCCACCACACCCAATTCACGCCTCTCACGCCAACCGCGCCATCCCCCACCTCGTACCCGCCGAAGCCCGTGACCAGATCCGAATCGGCCAACCCGTACCCGACAACGTTCGTGCAGGCCGACAGCTCCTCCTTCAAGCAGGTTGTCCAAATGCTGACCGGATCCTCGGAAACCGCGAAACAAGCTTCCTCCTCCAAAGCAAACTCCGAAGCTGCGAGGCCACACTCCCACAGCATCCCCCCAATGAAGAAGCAATCCGGATTCAAACTCTACGAGCGCAGGAACACGCTCAAGAACCTCAACATCAACCCTCTTCTCCCTGTCTTCTCCAACACTGTCTCTGGATTTTCGTCCCGCAACACCGAAGTCCTCTCCCCCAGCATCCTCGACTTCCCCTCACTCGTTCTCAGCCCTGTCACGCCTCTCATACCAGACCCTTTTCACCGATCCCGCCCCCTCGACACCCAGGCTGAAGAAAAAGCCATCCAAGAGAAAGGCTTCTTCTTGCATCCCTCCCCCGCCTCCACTCCCAGGGATGCTGACCCTCCTCGCCTTCTCCCTCTCTTCCCCACCGCCTCCCCAGGTTCTTCTTCCTCTTAAATTTTTATTATTTATTAATCAATCTCTTCCCTTTCTTCCCTTTCCCTTGTCCTTTACCTTTTCTGTAAGATTCTTATATATATTTTTATGGCATTCATGAGGACCAAAGAGAGAAAGAATAGATAAACTTGTAATCTCTTATGCAGAGAATGGAACCAGAATCTTGCTTCAATTGTATCTAAAGTTTTTTTTTTTTTTTCTCGCTTTTTATCCTTCTTCCTTCCTTCCTTCCATGTTAATTATGATTGGAGCGCAACTTTGGGAGACAGACGACATTTAATTTAATTTCACCTTTTTCTGGTGGGTTGCTCTAAATGCTAATTATTGAGCTCGTGGAGAGAAGAGTGACTTTGATTCGAAAATGCGAACTTAATTAACTTTGAGTACCAATAAATTGTCAATTATTAGGAGCCATGCCCATACGGGAATTGGGTGTATGGCAATTTAATGAGACAAAAGGTTTTACTACCACTACACTATCTAACCATAAATTTGGCCTTGTCTTGGTCTTTCTCCTCTTTTAAAAAAAAAAATGTAATTTTTAATGTAGTTCTGCAAGGTAGCTGTGGATATCAGAAGATTTAATTTACTTGGTTTCCCACACTGTCAAATCCTTCCATTAATGACGAATTTAAATTATGTGATCCAATTCAGTTGCTTCTGCTTGAGGGCAATAATAATAATGAATGTTATACCTAAGTGCAGTCCTTGCAGAGTGGTAGGGATAAGAATTATGAAACTGGTGTGTGTGAGTGAGAGAGAGAAAGAGAGGGAGAGAGAGGAATGTGTTGGTTTACATGGATGGGAAGCAAAAGCAGTGTTGGGCTAGCTGTCAAAGAAAGAGTAGAAGAATGGGTAAGGAATCTTGACCCTTTTTGTTGTCTTTCCGAGTGAGGGGAAGGTGCCAACATGAGATGCAGGCATTCAGGCATTCTATGTGTTTTTCCTGCGTAGAATAGAACGCATCCACCGGTTTTATTATGCTATCTATGTATGTACTTCATGCCTCTCTTCCCAAAGCACCGCAGGCTAACACCACCAAGGACTAAGGTAGATAGATCCATTCACATGTGTTTCCTTCCCAAATGTTCATTAAAATCCACCTTGTTTTATGGTTTTTTAGTATAATATTAACCACAATGAAACTCCACAACTTTTTATTATTAAACCGATCTAGGTGGGTTTAAAAGTCATCCTTGTACAAAAATTAAGGTCGGGCTGCTTCTTAGCAGCTTGTCTGTAGTTACAGTGATTCTTCCAAGGACAACATCTGATATAATATTTCGTGTTGTTATTTAATTAAATTAAAAAGGGTACATGATTTCGAGAAGCGGTAGTACTAATTCTAATTTTCAAGTTGAATGGTGAATTGATTGAATAATAAGAGTAATAATAGGTGATACTGAAATGAAGTTTTCTTTTTAGTCAGAGTTTGGGTTACTCTTGAAACGTGATGATTGATTTCGTTTTCATGAACCGTGGAATTGTCGCAATGATAAGTAAGGAGTAGAAGTCAAAGTAGCTTGTTAGTGGGTTTTGGTTAGAGCAATAAATTGGTTTGGCTGAGGTGAAGGAGTGAATGTGAACAGAAAAAGTACAAGAAGGTGTGAGTGAGCCACTGAGTTTGTAATCTTTTTGTAAGTTGTTGATGTTTTTCCTTTGTAGTAGGGACCTCGTTTCTTTTGAGTCACAGGGTGTTGAATGAAAGGTATGAACAGGCGTAAAAAGCAATGATGCAAAGACAGTTGCTGTTTCTGTGATTGAATGAGTATTTTATTTTTGAGTGGAAGGAGACCACAATGTTGTGAATGGGACATGGGAAAATGAGAGGAAGGGGAGAGGAAGTGGGACTTGTGATGATGAAAGGGAAGAAAAGATGGGATTGGGAAGTAGTGATGGAAATGGGAAAGCCAGAAAACATGGTTCTGAGATGACCTCTTTTGTGTTGGTTTGTTTGATTGTGTGGGCTAATAAAATTTTTTGATTTTTGAGGACTATGCAACTCTTGGTTGGTGGTGCATTTATTGGGAATTTGAAACTCAACATGTGCACTGCTCTGAAACACTAGTCCCATTATCAACTCCATCATCTTCCTATACTTTGCCTTTCGCTATCATTTTTCAGAAAGATATAACACAACATGCCTCATGTGCCATGTTTTCATTTCAACCATTATTATTATTATTATCAGATAATAACCCTTTCAAAGTCCACACATCTTATTTTATGATCAAGAAAATTCAAGCATGGCATATTTGACTCTCTCTCTCTCACCAATATCTTTAAAGACTCACAAGTACTGCTCCTTAAGTTTTGTGTGTGTACTACAACTTCATTATTTTCGTCACCCAACCTTTGGAAAAGATATACCTAATCATTATTTTATTCTATTCAATCTTCTCTCTTGTTCGTGATAAAAATAACAAAAGGATTTTTTATAAGTAGTCAAAATTATAGTAGAAATGCATTAATATTATTTTTTATTTAGTGTTCTGAAGTAAAAAAAAAAAAAGCCAATTTATGGGGGGATGGATGATGGTTGGTTGACAAAAAGAAGGTGGTGTTTTAATATTTGTAAAAAAAAGAAAACCCTAATTTTTATGGCATCATCGATGATGGTTGACAAACAAGTTGAATATATTAATGCTTTGACTGAAAGGGTGGAATAGAATAAAAAGAAGCAAAATAGGGTACTAAAGGAGAAATAGGTCAGAAGGAGATGAAAAAAATACTAAAACTCACACTTTTTTATTGATAAAATTTTCTACTATTTATAATTTGTTAATAAATATATTAAATAGTTATTTATTAGAACTGAACAAAAGTAATAATATCTTAATTTATTTTTTAGTCCGACACATGTATCCTTCTTTAAATATCTTATTAAAAACATTATCAAACACTAAATATGAATATCTTTATTAGATACTCGAACATTTAAAAGCAAAGTGTATTTAATAGAAAAAACTAAAATTTTTAATATATGCAAAAGTATAGTGATAACCAATATAATTATAAATAATTAAGAAATAATATACTTTACAGAATATATATATAAATATTATACGTAAAATTGTGTCATTATCATATCCAATTCTATTATGATTATCTCTTTTGATAGTTGGAGTTTCATAAAGGAACTTCATACTTCTTCTTACACTTTGCTCTGTTTTATATCATGTCTACCTTAAAAGATAATACACATGTTAAAAAATGTAATTAATCTTTTATTTCTATTAAAAAAATTAACTTTCAATATGATTTTTCTCTCTCATGCATGTATGATAAGTGTGCTAAATATTTAAATAAAAAAGATGACATAATTAAAAATAATTAATTGATTAATGTTGCGTTAATTTTTTTAAACTTTTATATAGGTAGATAAATCTTCCAAAAATGAACACAAAATAAACCTAAAGGGGTTTTTCTAATTGATTATAACAAATCATGGTTTTTTCTATTGAATGCTAATGTATATATGATGGTAAAATATTAAATATTTTTAATTCTTTTTAAGAAAGTAGATATTTTTTTTATATTCTATATATTTTTCAATGAAAAAAGTTCTATTTTTACATCTTATTATCATCTGATAAACTAATAATATAAAAAAATAACATAAATTAAGAATAAAATTCATGAAGCCTTCTCTCAAATATTTATGGTATTATTTTTAATAAAATTAAACTTCTATCTCGATAACTCGTGTAATATAAAGTGATATTAAAGTAAAGTGCTGATAATCTAGTTGATCTCCAATTTTGATTGAAGAAGCTAAAACACACTTCAATTTCTCAGATAAATGATTTATTGTTGGAAAATGTGTTAAACAAAGCTACACATACATCTCAGTCAATTTTATTCTTAAGAGGAAACAATATAATCATGCAAAAATGACTATTAATAAGACTGGAATCATGATATGAAAGCTAGGGTTTGAGGAGAAACTAAGATGAATCTAAAATAAGAGTATTTTGTCAAAGAAAGTGATAGGGCATATAAATAAAAAATGAATTTGAAGTTAAGTTGATGATGAGAAAAAAGTGTATAATGTAATTAATAATAGTGGTACTTGAAGAACAGAAGAAGACAAGAAGAAGATGAGCACAAGTTGGGAGGCATAGATAGTTTGGAAGGTACAATGGAAATTTAGATTGGATTGATGCTGACGATGCCTTCAATAAGTAGCAGCCACCCAACCCACTTGGCTACTCTTTATCTGCCGCCAAAGCACAAGTTTTTCCACACTTTTCTCATCTACACCCACCATGGACCAACCATAACCAAACCAACAAAACTTAGTTACCTTCATATACGATAAATGCAAGCAATTCTAACAACTCACTTTTCTTTTTTCTTCAATCATGATGTAACATTCAAAGTACTACTTAGTAGTGATTAGGTTTACCTTACAATCATAACTAAATATGGTACGTAGCAGTCATGTTAAACTTTTTAGATTTAAATATGTTATTCAAAGATGAAAAACAAAATTAAGTTTAAGTTTGAGACGATGAAGTGAGCATTGAATATGGACAAGAGAAAACAACAAGACGGAGCTCACGTGCTACCTTCTTCCACTTGCACTGTTTTCATATCTGAGTTCCCATATTTATTTCTCAGCAATTTGGCATATTCACTGAAAGATTGCCATTTCTCTCCAGGAAATGAACATGCATGTCACTTTAGCTCTTGTTCAAACTTAGATTAGATTCAGAGAACAAGCCTTTGCTGCAACCTTTTATTCAAGATTAACCCATGCTTCTATTATTCTTAAAAGTGACGACTTTTTTTTTATATATATATATATATTAATTGATTTTATCTTTAAATAATATGGGAAGTTTAATATATTTTCTTCAAACTCGAATATTGAACTATAAATTTATAAATGATCTTATAATAGTTCACTATAAATAATTTTATAATAATTTAAAAGTGAACTGATAGCAATTTAAAAATCTTGTAAGAATAAATTTTAATATTATATTATAAATAAATTTTAAATTTAACTCATTTTTATATAATTAATTTTATAAAATTCTCATATAATTAATTTTATACCCTCTTATATATATTAATTTAATTATATAAATAAGTATATAACATTTTCAACTAATATTAATAAAGAAAATTAATAATGAATAATTATAAAGAATCATTGTTGAAAAAAAAATTAATAGTTTTATAAAAAAGTTTTAACTATACGAGGATGATTATTTGAAAATGGTCGTTTTCGATGGTAGTCATAATCAACCAAGATGTTGGTTTTATAGTGATTTGTTGATGATTTTCTGGCACTGTCTCATAGTATTACTCTCTCGTGTTACATTGTTGTATCCTTTTCTCCTCTCTTCTATCATGTAGAGTGTGTACGGTGGAAAGTCGGTAAGTCATGAATTATGAATATTTTACAAAACTCGAAAAAAAAATAATAATGAAAATTGATAAATTAAAAAAAAAAAAAATCATAAAAAGTTTATAAAAATCATGTACCTTTTCTTTCCACACATGAATACGAAAAAAGATTATAAAAATAATATATCTGATTGTATTTTTTCACGAAAAATAATATTTATAAATAGATTATATTATAATTTTTTTATTTATATTTATTTTCTTTATTTTTTATTACAATAATGATTGAATAATTAAAAATATTAAATTAATAAATAAAATTATTATTAATAAATATATTTATTTAAATTTTTATTTATTTTTACTTTTTTTTTAATTTAAATATTCTTACTTGCTTTTCTATTTTTCTTTTTATTTTTCTTAGATTATCTTTTCAATACAAAATAAAATTTGAATTAAAATTCAATTCAAATCTAATAAAATAAATTCGATCTAAAATATGAATTATTTAATTAATTTTTTTTAATTTAACTAAAATTAAAATTTAAAATGATTAAATTTATATTTATTTAATTATTAAATTTAAATAAAATTTTATTAAAATTAAAGTTATTATATAATAAATTTAAATAAATTTTTATTTGAATAAATTTATATTTGGGTTCATATCAATTTATTTTAATCGAATCTTAACTTAGTTTATTTTGATCGAAATTTATATTCGATCTGTTGAGACTTCAGATTTGTCTTTTTTAAACTCTAATTCAACTAGACTCCAATCCTATTCAGTCAAGACTTGACTTGCTCAAATTTGGACTCAAACTCGACTTATTTGGTCCCAAACTTGGACTCGATTCTAACCCGTCAAGACCTAAACCTATCTTACCCGCATGAGTCTACACTTCGAACCAAACTTGACATACCTAGACCATCTCAAAGATTAGGCTTTGGCCCCAACCCCAACTTGTCCATACCAATTCTGTTCAAACTTGAATCCAACTCGTCTAGACCTCTCTCTTTTACACAACTTAGACTTGAACCTAAACTTAACTGGGCTTGCCCTACTTGACATATCCTCCCTTAACCTAACTGAATATGTTCTAACTAAAACTTATATGTCCTAACTTAAATATATATACCCTCATCTAGATTGATTTGATCCTATTTAAAATTTTAACTTTAAATTATCCTATATATATTCAATTTAAATTTAATTAATTGGATTAATTTATAATAAAAAATAAAAATTAAAATTTGAAATTAATCATTAAAATTAATTTAAATTAAATTGAATTTATGTAATTATGGATTAGATTTTAATATTTAGATATTTTACTCATCCGTATCTTTTTTAACTTTTTTTTTTCTTGAATATGCATATTTCTTCTCTTATTTTTTTATTAACAATTTTTTAGAATAGTATTTTTATTTTATTTTTTTATATTTTTAATTATGTTTTTATTATTTAGAGTTTAGATAGATAGGCTTAAAAATGGTTCGTATACCTTAACTAAAAATTGATAAGATTTTTTAATTATAAATCTCAAAATTTGTAACCTATTTGACTTATGATTTAGTTACTTATGTATGTTAGTTGTTAGATTTAAAGAATATGTTGAACTTATTAATATGTTAAATATTTAAATAATACATACGAAGATGATTATTATAAAATATATTTTTATATAATTATTATGAAAAAAATTGTAGGATTTTTATTTAATTTTATAAGATTCACATGAAAATTTAAGAAAAAAAAATATTTTTTACAATTTGTCATAGAAAATTCACATAAAAATATTAACAATTCCAATAATGAATAACGATTCTCATTTTCGATAATTATATGAACGGGAATTAAATCGTTCTAATAATACTTTTTAACTATCCTTGAAAAATCTATGTGCAAAAGTGAAAATAGTTTTACTTCATATATATTACATATAATAGTGGTTTTAATTTTTATATAATTAAAATTTATAATAAAATAAATATTTTTTAAATATATTAAACTATTGAAATTAATTATAAATAATTATTTTTTAAATATAAATCATATTTTAGATCTATAATAATTACTTCAAATATTTATATATAGAGAGCTATTTTTACCTATTAACATTTTTTATATTTTTTAATTTAAAAAAATTAATACTATAAAGGTTTTTTATACTATTGTTTAGTCACAATCATCATGTATGTATGATTAGTTTGTTAAATTTTTTATAATTACATTCATAGTTATTCTAGATGATTTTTGAATGGTAAATAATGTGTGAAATGCACATGAAAAAGAAAGAAGATAATATTTAAAAAGTTTAGTAATTTTTCCAGTCCCTTTAGTTTCTATTGATCAAATTAAGTTATCACATTTTAAAATAATGAAATTAAGTCTAACACCTCCAAAAATTAAGTCCTTCATGTCAAAATCCACAGTAGTAATATTCAAAATTCATAGTTGAAAGTAGCATCATGTGTATTTAATTTATAACTTCATATAATTTCAATCCTCGTTGTCAAGATTTCTAAATGCAGTATTAAATATTTTACTAGCATCTAATATTATATATATGAAATTTCACCACAATAGATTTTTACACTCAATTCTTGAAAATTCTATAAATTTCTCTTTTAATCAATCATTCACATCTAAATTCATATATAAGCACAATAACTCACATCAAACAATTCATCATCCATATTTTGTATTCTCTTTTTATAATATCAATCACATTATGGATACATTTCTAAGACCTATTTAATTAAAAACACAGAGAGAGAGAGAGAAAAAATAATTAATTGATTGATTTTTGAAATTTTTAACTAATCTTTCATTTTTATCCTTATTAGTTATTATTAAAATGATTAATAATAATAATATACATAGTCATGTTTTTAATAGGGATATATAGAAAAACATAAAAAAATTACTAGAACTGTAAAACATTTTATATTAAAAGCTAATTTTTTTTAAATTATACCTTATAGTAGAGAATAAAGAGAGTCTTATATAATGAAGGAATAACCTCCTAGCTCAAACAAAAATGATCATGCCTACAAAAATCAATTTTTAATATGCTTTTGGATAATATTGCAGCCGAAACATTATTGTTACAGAAACAATGAAACTCAACATCATGATACATGCAACGAGAAAAGCTTTAACAAAGTGAAATATCGTGATACATTCTCCATTTCTGATTCATTATGCTTGTATATGCTCCATTTATATTTGAAAGAAGAAGAGAGAGCATTAAACACAGGTTTTTCATAACAAGAATTCATAGAGATAGAGAGACCAAGTCGGTCCCCGATTACATTATCATCGATCACAGACACTGAGAATTAAATAATGAACCTCCCGAGAAGAAAATATAAGCTGTTGAAAATGGAGGCCTATAGAATAAACTTATAAATTATTGCAGAAAAACAATGCGTAGAACAAAAGCGAGACACAGAACTTATTATGACATTATTATAGATATAGGGATATATTATTACTATTATAAATGTTGATCTCTGGATTTGATTTAACTGGTGTCTCTAGCACAATGCGTGATTTCGCTGCAACCACGAGTGTAAGGGTTGGCACGACCCCTCTGTTGGCAATTGTAGTAGGAGTTTCCACGGTTGCCACATGGGATTTGGTTGGCATTGAGGGCACCATAGCTGATGTATTGTTGTCGGCTGTTGAGTGTGCGACGGTTCGACTCAGAATCTAGGAGCATCTCATTGTCATCTCCAACGAGATCACTCCCAGCACCATGAAAAACATAATCATGATGAACTTTGGATGCTTCAGCCACCATGGCCAAGGCCATGGCCAAGAGGAGGACAGAGAGCCATACCTTGCAGTTCATTTCAGAAGGGTGTTGGGTAGTGAGTTTTTGTGTTGGTTCTTGTTGGAATGCAGAAGGAGAAAGAGAAGATGAAAGGCTCTGAGGATACCTTTATCCCTGCTCTTCTTGGTATAGGGGGTGAACAAGAGATATAGGAGGAAAAGGTTGGGAAGGTAGTTAGATTTTAGGGTTAAAAATAGATAGAGTTTGGATGTTGCAGAGTTTCGTGGCTCTGTTACTTGTGATTTAACCTATTTTTAAGCTATGTCCGTTTCTTCCTCCTGCTTTTTCTCTTGCTTCTTCAAATTTATGAATTTTATGCCAAATCGAGCTTAACATCCCATGTCGTGGTTTACACCTCAAATCAAATTCATAACTGCCATGCATCGTGGACCAAGATACTAAAATTAGAACTATGCTAATTACTCATTCTATTTGTCCAACGATTTTTACAAATGACTATTAAAAAAATGTTGTCATATATGCGGTAAGATAATTTTTTTTTATAATTTCTAAAATATATATATATATATATATTAAATTTGAATTATTCTTATTTTAATACATATATAAAATATTTTTTTTATTTGAATAAAGTATTTCAATTATTATTAAATATAAAAATATAAAATACAAATATTATTATCACTAGATATGTTAATTTAGTGTAGTTCTCATAGGTTTGATCCTCACTCATATGAATCAAGTTGGACCTCATGGTGTGTTGTGATAGGTTGTTGTGATAGGTTGGGTAATGCTTTATAAAAATTAAGGATAAATTATTTAATTTTTTTATTAAAATAAAATTTTCTATTCAAGTTTTTGTTTTTCTTCCAATTAAGGATAAAGGTAGTCCTGATATTGGCCATTATTTTGGGTAATGTGAACCAAGGCCCTAGGGGCAATGAACCAAGAATAACTTATTTAAGATAGAAGTGAAACAAAAAGCTAAAATATAGAAAAAAAATAAAAGTAGAAGAGAAATATATAAGATGTATTATTTAAATGAATAATTAAAATGAATGGAAGAATGGGAGAATATAAATAAAGAAATTATATGAGAATATAAATTTAATTTGACGATTTTCTCACTGAATTTCAAAATGTGAGATGATAATCATATACATGTCAATTATCATACTAACTCAATACTTTTAATAATTAATCATCTTCTTGTTTTAATCTTCTTGTTTTAAAAAGGAATTCACAATAATACTTCATTTCATGTTTTTTATTAGTTAAAATAAGAAAATAAAAAATATTTATTTAAATTTTTAATATAATAAATATGTTTCTCTTCATTTAGATTTATTAATAATATAACGATATTATTACTTAATGTAATCCAAAACATGAAATTAAATATATATATATATATATATATAACTAATTACTATTATAACTTAATTATTTTTTAAATGTATATAAAATATTTACATTAAACACCGTTTATATAAATAAATAATTTATTTATAATTTTTTTTATAAAACTTTCCTTCTTCTAAATATCAATATTTACGATATCATTTGTATTATATAAGACATAATTATTATATTTTTAAACTATATTTAATAATAGGTAAATTGAAAAAATTTAATTAGAAAAAATAAAAATAATAATTTATTATATAATATATATCACACTTGTCAAATAAATCAAACATATTTTATTTTATTAAAAATATTTATATCAATCCATATAATAATACAGATAATGTTTAAAAAAATTATTGGATTTGAACATTTAATATTATTATTAAATATATTTCATAATTATTTTAGTTACTAGTGAATCAATTATTTTTTTTATATTTTTTCATATTATTACATTGTTTCAATCTAATACTATATCAAAGTAGTTTTTTATACATTTATTAATATTTAATGACTTTCTCATCCAATTGAAATCATATTCTTTCACATTAAAACTCAATCAATTTGTGTTCAGTTAATGTTTCGACAATCATTAACAACGTTTGAGTGAAAACAAAACCGTATCAATTCTATCTTCTCTATTTTCTAAGAGTTTTATATAATGTATCCGTTGAGTGTCAAAATAAGTGCTTGAACAATATATACAAAAACAAAATTCTACAAAAATTTGACCATCAATATTTTAAATTCAAATTCAAACCCTATTTTATCAAATTATTACAAATCAAATCTATTAAACTAATTTGTGTCAAAATTTAAAAAAAAAAAATCTACATTATAAGGTTTTAAATACCAAAATGATATGTATAACCTAATTTAAAACTCAACTAAATTTCCTAATATGAAACATACTCATCAATATAATTCCACTACCATATCAATTATAATAAAATCTATAACAATTCATAATATATATTATCAATTAGTATTTATAGTCATAAATATTAATTTACTTTCAAAAAATGCCTATTATTACAACTTCATTAGTACATATGTTATCCAAATCAAAATGAGAAATATCTCATAAATCATACGAAATAAAAGTTCAATAAATTTTAACACATAATTTAGAATACTATTTTGATATTTAAAACAATTAACTTCCATTTCCCTATATCTTTACCTTATAAGCCTTAACACTTTAAAATAAAAAGAATTCTTAAAAAATTTAGTTCATAAACAAACTATATCTGAACTAGTATATATACATTTTTTAACAAAAGTATCATATAAAAGAATCTCCATACAAATATCTCTATAAAAAAATAAAAAATAACTTAAGAAAAAAATTACTCTAATTAAAATCTTAATCGAATAGATATCTTCTATCTTTTGATATATTTTATAGAGAATTGAAAAAGATAAAAATAATTTAAAAATATTAAAAGAAATTTTAAAAAAAAAATCTAAAAAATAATAATTTTATATTAAAAAAATGAAATGTTAATTTTATTTTTTACATTTTTAAAAGAATTAACTAAATAATTTTTTTTCTTAAATTTAAACCCTATTTATCTCAGACTCGTAAAACCTAGTCTTGAAAAGGTATTAATAACTATATCAATAAAACTTAAGGATGTTTGTCAGAGGAAATAAAGTAACATAGATCATAGAAAGGCTATTATCTCTCACGTGTTATAAATTATTAACAAAAATATTCAAAATTTGAATTGAATTCAAATTAAAAAACAAGGACTTGATGAAAGAAAATTAAAAGAAAAAAGGGTAAAGGGGAAAATGGAAACTCATAGATGTATATTCTAAAACAACATAATTTTTTTGAAATATATGGAAGATAATGAAGATATAAGTTGTTGTATAAGTAATAAAAAAAAAAAAATTATTTCTCCAAATATGGTTGAAAGGATTTTAGCAAATGCATGGTAGATCAATTAAATCCTTGATTATGTAATGTTAATATATTTGTCCCAATCATACTCATTTCAAAGTAAATGTTAGTGATAAAAGAATATGGTTGATAATTATGTAAGGAAAGTAAATGTCAAATTATACATATAAATAAAAAATAAATTTTATTTTATAAATGTTTATAAGTTCAATTAGGTACTTTCTATATCCTGAAAATAAAAATATTTAATTTGATTTTCAACTAAAATGTCAAAAATTTGCTTGAAGATCTTATCTTTCTGCATCATGCTTGTGAAAATGGTTAACCTGGAAAAATTATGAGTGTTATCTATCATTTTTCTCATTGCAATTAATAATGCGTAGACTAAGAATGAGAGCATTCTCTACAAATGGAAATATATGCTTGTTCACATTTAATAATTGTATTGGCATTTGGAATTCTAAACAATATTCAAAATCTCATATTTGTGTCCGTAATAATTATTTTTTATATAATATTAAAATTTAATTAATAAATTGTTAAATTTAAATTAAATTTCACTTAAACTTTCTCCTACATATTTTTATTTTGTGAGATTATAGAATTTTCAGAACCACCATATCCAATCAAAATAGTTTATTATGCAAGTTTCTCAATAGAGATATTATCACTTATCCTAAACACATGCTGTAACATGGAAAATAAGTAGTGTATTAGATATTTCCCAATGGATATAAATTATAAATTCTACTATATCAAATATGAATATGTTACATTAGATATTTATCTTAAATTCTTGCAAAAAAGATACAAAATTTTACTGAATTCACCATATAAGTATGAACCTATTATATTAAAGATTTATCTTAGATTTTATAAAGAGATACACAATATGAATAAATTTTATAATTAAGATTCATAAAAATTATTCTATTTTATTTTTCATTATAAATAAATATAATTAATCAAGATAATTAATTAACTCTTAATTTAATATTAAATCATGCTTAGATTATATATTAATTTCAACGTTGAAATATAAATGCATGCACCCTTACATAATTCAAAAGGAGTTTAGGTTTAGAAATAAAATAAAAAAAAGACAGAAGAAATTATCAGTCTTAAATTCCTCGTTCGTGTAAGTTAAGGAGGTTTCTTGAATAATGAGGTTTGAAATTTGGCAAGAAATGAGCATCAGAATTCACTAACCTAACAACAACTGGGTAGACCTGCGTCCAACTTTCTCTTCTTTGACCGATATATCATACTAGTTACTTCCCACCCAACAATCTTCTCTCATATAATTAATCACTGTCGTTTACATAAGTGTTACCAATATCATCTCATATAGACTTATTTATAAAGTTATGACTAAATTTTATTAAATATAAACTCAGATTCAGAAAGTAGTATATCTATACTACTATAATAATTCATATTTTATGTTATTTAAAAAAAAAAAAATTAAGAAACGAAATTTCTGTATGTTCTTATTATAAAGGATATGTTTTGGGTCAACTTTAATGGTAAGTTTAACATTTTTGTAAATTTATATTATTTTTGTTTTTTAAAAATTATTTTTACTTTTTTGGTTTTAGTTTTAACATAAACTTCCTTTATTAATTCTCTTTCCTATGTTAAATTAATTTAAGAGTGTATATGTGAGAGTAATAATAATAATAAAAACAATGAGGCTAATGGAAATTACGTTGCGTGCCTTAAAAGTCATATTAGACATCGCGTAAGCAATTTTTATTGTGTTCTCCTCAACTTTACCTGAATTTGCGGGCAACTAAAAATATGTTAGAATTTAAATCAGGTAAAGTTTCTAATGGGATAAGAATGAGAAAATTAAGTGAAAAATCTAAATTTAATGTCTTTAAATTTTAAATTAAAGTTCTTATTATGTTCTACGTATTTGATGTGTGATTCTATCTTTTTCATATTTCTCCTCTTTCAATTTTCGAACAAAATAAATTGTTAAATGACTCATAAACAAGTGTTTGGTGTTATTTTTCATCATTGCTCATAATGACGAATATCCTCCGCAGGATTTTCATTTGGTGAATGATAAGAACAGGTTTTCATTAGCAGAATCAGAAAAGAAAAAGAAAACTCTGTTGAGTCATAAACCAACCATTCAAGGAAACTCTTGTTACACTGAAAAAGAAACAACAAATAATAACCAAATTGATTTGAAATGAAAGGAAAAATAATAGGAATTCAAATAAGATGACTTCATTCTATGTGACTCTGCACTGGTCAGAGAAAGACATCTTGAAATATTAGCAAACATTTGGAAATTGAAGACATTCACCACCCCTCAAGTCTTTAACTACCAACCACTGTTAATGTATTCTACAATTTGATATTGGTGCACCGTGTTGCAGGGGATAATTCTCAAGAATTTTTTAATGGCATAAATATCTGCAAACAATATTAAAAGACAAAAAATGATTAAGATAGTTTGATGATGAACACTGGTTTTACTTTTTCCATTTGACAACTGAAACAGCACCATACTTTCCTCCATTTTCCTTGCTACTTCCCTTCCTCGCAACGTGAATGTTATTGATTGGATAGGTTTCCATGATTTGGACTCATTTCTGCTTCTAACATTAACTCCCGCTAGCTAATCAAGTTTATCTTCTTAATAAGGTAATTTTTTTTTCTATAGTTCTTTTCTCTTTCACTTTCTGAATCTGATTCTTTTTTCTCTTTCACCTTTGTCTTAACAAAATCTTTGATGGGTTGGCTTCTCCTCCCTTGATTGTTGGTGGTCTTGAATCTTTATGTATGGATTAATAATTTCAGCCTCTGGTATTTTTCTTGGTGTTGTAACGAAACTTGTAACCTCCTCATTTGTTGTTCCATTCCCTTGTTTTCTCCAAATTGTGTTTTAATGTATGTTGCAGAGAGAAAACTGTTTTTTCTACTCTGACCTTAATTTTTAGAAAGGTCACATTCAGGTAGTTTTCATTATGTTTGCTTATCCATAAAGACGATGAGGGTAGTCATCTAAGGGCTCAAATATGATCATTCTTCCCCTTCGTCTTGGAATCAGCGTTACTTTCTATTTTGCTGGTAGCATATAAACTTTTACAGTGTGACCAATTTAGACTCATTTTGTTTTTCCCAACTCTTAAGATGCATTTTTTATTTGAATGGAGTTAAAACTTTATACTTGTGATTCTGAAGTTCTTATATCTAGAACTTTTTACCTTATTGAAATTCAGTAAAAGTTTATAATGTGGATTTTCAATTATTTTTCTTTCCTTGCACTGCTGAGAAAGATACCAGCATACTAATAGGTTATGCACTCCATTTTGCGACAAACTGAAGAAGCCCTTCAATGTCGAACATGAAAACTAATTCATCTCTTTCTGGAGATCATAAAGAAAAGCAAATTCTCTTTGAGGTGACTTTCTGAAACTACCATTCCTAGCTATGAAGGCTTAGGAAAAGTATTCCTTCAATATCCTTAATTTTGAACTTGAACTTGTGTTATGCTCAGATTGGGAATTCTGAAAGGCAGTTGTGGGCATTGATCCATTCTAAAGGCCCATTGCACTCTGATGTGATAGTCTTGTATCGCAACATCAGGTCAAGTTATGAGAGAGCAATTCTCAGTAACCACACCCATTCAGAACTTCAAGAGGTTGAATATTGCTTGTGGAAGCTTCACTATAAGCATATTGATGAATTTCGCAAAATAATTAAGAAATCCTCTGGTAATGCAGAGAACAAGAAATCAGGAGTGCTGCAAGATGGTGTTGTGCAGATAAGCAATGACAATTATGTACAAGAATTTAAGTCATTTCTTTCAAAAGTTACTGAGTTTTACCAAACTCTGATTGTAAAAGTCAGAAAATATTATGGAGTCCCAGAAGAGGCTTTGTTTTATAAGAAAGGTTGCGTGTCAATGTCTTTTGAACCAGAATCTATGTTGATATGTCAATATTTATGCCATCGCTTCTTAGTTTGTATGGGAGATCTGGCCAGGTATATCCAACAATATGAAAAGCTTGATATTCAAAAGCAGAATTGGTCAATTTCTGCCACACATTACTTGGAAGCAACAAGGATTTGGCCAGATAGTGGAAACCCTCAAAACCAGGTAAACTTTAATATTAGTTCAAAATTAGTTCTAGATCTTTACATAAGAAAAGGTTTTTTCATCGATTCTTTTCCTTGCCAATTAGTGACGTTGTTAATTTGCAGTTGGCTGTATTGGCAACTTATATTGGGGATGATTTTCTTGCTTTGTACCACTGTGTGAGAAGTTTAGCTGTTAAAGAACCCTTTCCTGATGCCTGGGATAATCTTATCCTACTATTGGAAAAAGTAAGATGATATTTAGGTTCTTTAATAAACCAAAATTGATTTTATCCATGTTTAATGTTTCTGAGCTTCGTAAGGTGCCATTTCTAATGATCTTGCAGAACAGGTCATCTCATTTGCTAGATGTTTCCAGTGAAGTCTGCTTTGATTTCTTCAAACCTTCTAAAAGGATCATCAAAGAGACTGGAGCGAGTTCAAATGATGATAACTCAAATTGCAACATGCTTGAAGGCGAAATTTATGATCTTACTGACACAAAGTTATGGTCTCTTGCAGTCAGAACAATTAGTTATCTCTTCATAACGTCAAGGTACATCTTGGATTCAATTATTTTTGTTCTAGAATTGTCTTGTCTTTATCTTGCCATTTTCAGTTTGAACTCCCTCCCTTTAAATAGCATTTCATTTTGTACATATCTTTTTGAGTTAGCCCTTACATGTCATTCTTTCATGTGTTTTTTTAGGAAATAATGCATCTTTGAAATTAATATATTAGTCTTTCAATTCTTTAGGACTAGTTAATATACTAATGTTTACCACTGTGTGACGAATTTACACTACCATACAAATTTAGGTGTTCTGCATATATACTTCTTATTATCTATACATTTGTTAGTTGTAAGAAGTTGAAAGAAACATATTCACTGAACAAATAATTTTCCAAGGATAAGAAAGACATTTTCTTTCATATCATGGTAAATTTGGGAGTAAATATTAAGTCAAGATAGCTAAATATTGTTACATTTTTTCAACCATAACATGGGAAACAAAAAATATCTTGATATATGCATATTAACATTAGTTCAATTTCTGCTTCATACGAAATGATGTTATTTTCCTCTTATCTCTTGAAGCTGTTTGGAGGAATTCCCCATTGCATTGGCATCTAGTATTGGCGTGTTAGATGAAATGATGGAGCTAGAAGATATAAAACTAAAGACCATGTTGGAGTCCTATGGACAAATGGATATAGCTAGAAAGGGTCCTTTCCGAGCCTTGCAAATGGTTTCCATGCTCATATTTACACTAAAGAATCTAATTGATAAGCACGAGAAAAATGAATCAAAAAACAGTAGTGATTGTCAGCAACTTGAGCTGATACAATTGGCATTAGCTACTGCATTCATTGTGGTGGGCCGTTTTGTTGAAAGATGTTTGAAGTCCAGTCCTTTGAATTATTGCCCCTTAATGCCTTCTATACTTGTTTTCGTGGAGTGGTGTGCAAGCATGCTTGATGCAATTGAAGTATATGCAACTGATGAAAAGTGTGCAACAACTATTTCTTACTTTTTTGACGTGCTTATTGAACTTCTAAATAAAGTAAATGAGAATAGCAATGAAACCAAGAAGCTTGTAGATAGTGGCCCTCTTTGGGAAGACTATGAATTGAGGGGCTTTGTGTTATTAGCTTTTTCACATGACTCATTAGATTTCTCTAGTGGATGGGAACACATTGACAACTTTGAGAGTGGCACTGAACTGCGTACTCAACGCATGAGTGAAGCAGCAATGAAGATTGCTAACAAATCCGGTAATTTGCATAAGTGGATTATATGTGATGAATTAGGAAGAAAATTTTATTCTGCTAGATCTGATGAAAGTCCTGAGAAGAAAGAAACAGATTTGGAGACCAACAAAAAGACAAGTAGGGATGACCCTAATCAGAAAAATCGCAAAGACACTAGGGAAAGTGATACAAGGGATAAACCAAGTAGTTCCAGCACTAATGAAAAACCTTATGTCGTGGAAGAAGAAGAAGAAGTTATTCTCTTCAAGCCTCTAGCAAGGTATAATTCAGCACCACCATACGTAATTTTTGCCCCTGATGAGCAGATGTCATCAACTGAAGTTAAGGAGGATAAAGTGTTACCTTCTGATGATTGTCTGCGTCGTACTACATCTCTGCCCATGACACAAAATTCATTTCAAATTGATTCGTGGGGATTCCAAGGTGACATTTTGAATTCAAGGATGAACAAATCATTCCAACTACAAGAACCTTCAATAAAGGGATCAAATTCACACACATTTTCTGAAGGTCCAATCTCTGCTGGTCATCCTTCACTTAATTCATGGGTCCTTGATGGAGGAGGGTTGAGCACCAACAAGTTGCACCCCATTGAAGAACTAGCTTCTACATACATGGCTGATCTCTCTATCAATAGAGCTCAAAATTCAGTGATGAGTTCAATGGAAGAGTTTCCAAACTTCCCCTCTTCTTCTGCTACATATACTACTCCAATTCCTTCTGCTCCATTGTTGCCAGACAATGCTCCTTGGTACACTGATGTCATTGTACAATCTAGTGTGTCTGCTCCATTATTGCCAGACAACGCATCACCAATAAAAGGTTATTCAGCTTGGAGTTCTACTCATGGATCCAATGGATATGATACTAGTTTTCCATCTTATTCCAATGGATATCCACCGCCACCAGGTAGAATCACTTCAGAATGGCTAAGTTGGTACAGAGAGAATCCCTCACCTGAGAGGGTCAACAATCAGATGCAGCCTGCTCCTCATTTGAATGTTCTTGAAAATCATGAAAACTTCCTCCATCATGACGCTTACAAGTTAAACCAATTTGATCAGTGGGGTAATCATCTGTCTTCTAACCACTATACATATATGAAGCCACTAGGTCCCCTTCCATTGCAGCCAAGTTATCCCTATGCTTTTGGTGCTGGTGAGCACTTAACCGACCTCTTCCACAATTTTCAAAGACCAAGACCTTATGGGTGTGGCTATGTGATAGAACAAAGAAACGAGTCATTGCCTCTACTAGAGTACCTTAAGGAAAAGGAATGGAGACTCCAGCAGGATCCTACCCTCAAAGGGCCTACATTCATGGGAAATTAACACTTCTTATCTGAAACTCAGTTACATTATTCCAAATACGCCTTGCTTGCACATTGATTCCACACAATACAAAGCTATCGAACAATGTATGTACATATTTATAATGTGTATAGTGTTTCAAGTTTCCTTTATTCAATGAAAGACAAATTTAAGAGAAAGTGGATGTAATATCATTTATTCATCCTTTAACTGATTAAACACAAGTTTCCTTTTTAGATTTTTTTTAATATGATCGGAGTTTTATTTCATTAATTCAGAAAATAAAGGTGCACAGTAAAAGTTAGCACAAATGATATATAGGAATTTTTTATTTCAAATTTTAATTAGAAAGAACTGTAAAACCTATTTGAAAAATTGCATGTAACTTTTCCTAAAAATAAAACCCTAAAGGACACTAAACTTTTTAAGGATTCGATTAACCTAAATATTGTAACGTGTTTACTTTAATTTACTTTAAAAACTGTTTAAGTTTACAGAAACAATTGAAAAGGTTTTTTTAGAAAAAAAAATCTATCATTTCACATGTGTTTCCAAATACACAATAAAACTATGATAGTAAAACAAAAGCTAACATAACATAATCTTGAAGTGTGAAATGAATCCATGATAGAAATAAGTTTTTTTTTTTTTTCTTTTTGTCCAACCTTTTTGTTCTTTGAAAGTCGAGTTTTCTACATTAAAAAAATGGTTATTTTATTTTAAAATGAATAATTTAAAATTTAAAAATAATCTGGAATGTAAATATTTTACATTTGGAATTACCTTTTTAAAATAAAAAGGCTTTAATTTGATTTCTAGTATAGGAAGAATTTCCCTTCTTTGAAACACAAAACTCAAAATGCCACAAAGCCCAAAAATTTGGGTCATTGTTGAAAGCCCAATCAATTATACACATCAAAATATTTTTCCTTTTCTTTTTAAACCTAAAAGGCTAAAGCTGGAAGAATAAGAGTTTGATATCTAATTGGGATTTGAGTCAACAACTAAAAACCCTAAGTAAAGTCGCTAGAATTTGCATTTGAAGATGGAAAATCAGCATGCAGAAGCAGATACTGGAGATGTATCATCAGCCCAAGCAGTTCTCCTTGGAGCTTTAGCTCCTGGTGTTAACGTTCGTATTTTCACTCTCCGATCTCTTCCATTTTTAACTTTTGGACTCTGTTTTCACTAGATTTTTGTGATTTTTCTTGTTGCTGCTGTTTTTTTTTTAATTCAGGGTCCTACATGGATTACTTTAAAGTCGACTTTTTTAATGTTGGGTCTCTGTCTTGCTGTTATGCTGGCCTTAGCATTCTCTTCCAGTGATTCATGGTTGATGTTCCATGTTGCATTCTTTGTTCTAATTTGCGTCACCCTATTCTTACTTCTCAGCTGGTACTTTCATTCGTCCCTATTTGTAAATTGTATTGCTTTCGAATTGAAATTGAGATTTCGCCCATCATTCACGCTCCCTATAAAGTTTGCATCTCAATGTACTCTAAATTAAACATTTACCAACTAGGCCTAATGTGATTTCCTAAATGACATAACTTGGAAGTGTTGTTATTGTATTAGCTAAGACCAAGTTTTGTGCTTGAAGCATAGCTTTTCACTTATGTTTGTGCGTGTTTTGTTTTATATAAGTGTGTCTGGCACTGGTACTTCACATTGCCATGTAAAATATGGGTGATGGATTGTTGATGTTATAATTCATGGATTAGTTTTTCCCCAGTGCTATAGCATTGAAAAGAACACATGTGTGTATATGATTAGTTAATGTATGGTAATTCTGCTGGTCGTTGTGCCCATTCTTGGGGAAGATTGCCAAAATAAAAGTAAAAAGGAAATGCATGTTGTATAATAATAGCATATGTTTAAGTAAACTCGTGAAAAGCATCGGTTTTCTTTGGACATCTTATTACTAGTCAATTGTTGTTTACTGAATTTTTTCTATGCAGTACTGAATACATTTTCTCTGCAGGTTTCTTGCACAAACTGGTTTAGTTTCTATTGAACATCAAATGCGTGAGATGGGCTTAGATCATAAGGATCATTCAGAGAACCTAAAGAGCAAATGACTATTTCTTATAACATGCTCGAGACTGGGAGCATTTCCGAGGACACTTTCTTGAATTATGTGAGAGAAACTTCGGTTGAAATCCTTCATGGTGAATTGAACAGAAATCAAATGTTCCAGATTTCTTTAGAAGAGAAACGATATAGCTGAAAGGTTTATCCTCTGTCAGCTACTCTTGTTTCCCTCTCCCTATGTTTCTTTTATATGATATGATGAAATAGATGCATCAGCAGGGGGAAACTTCCACAAGAATTTAGTTTCTTCCACAATTTGCTGTTGTGATCTAATGAGGACACCGTTTATGTTGTGTGATCTGATAGCTTAATTTTGTTCCATTGTTGATGTTGCTGCTGGATACCTTGTAGTCCTGTACGTGGCAAGTTGTATAGATTTTATTTTTTTATTATGATTTTATTCTTTCTTGCCAAATTAGACGTTTGGTAGATTTTATATGCTTTTTTTCTTACACTGAGATATATTTGTGTGCTTACTTATCTCTCTCCCCACACACTGAATTCGAAGTATAATCTTTAATCTATACTTCTCAGCTGGTTATATCTTGGTCTTTCCAAATTTATTTGTAGTCCGTCCTTATAATAATATATCACATTTTGATTTTATTCTTCATAACTATAAGGTTTTAGAATATCTTGTATGAAATATATGCATGAATGGAACTTCGTTTACATTCGAAGGCAATAACTTGGTGCAGTGCCTGAAATAAAATCTCAATCCAATAAATGACCGAAATTTTAGCAAGTACCTATTCTGCATCTATCTTCTATTATTGCTACATTAAAAAGAAAATGTGAGCATATTATCCTCTATCTTTGGGTAATTGTATTCTCTAGCTGTTTCGGTTTAGTGTTATGATAACGATCTACGTCAATTCAGAAGCAAAGAACTATATAGACGTGTAAACAAAACGAACTAATAATGTTTGAAGATATTGATACAATCCGAAACATTTCAGCAAAAGTGAAATTTTGCAGATGAGATGGAATGTGTTTATCAATCATATATAGACGTTTTCCCCCCGGAAGCACTAATTTTTCTTTACTTGGATTTTCTCATAAACTCAATCACATCAGTTGGTATCAAGAATTTAAGCATGTAAGCATTTCCTTGTGACGCAAATAGGGTTGGCAAACCCTGTTTGTGGAAGATTCCCACAATCCTGCATCTGGAAATGGTCTCTTGGATACAAAAACGAGAGAAGAATAATTGAGTCCTCTACTATGATGAAGCCAAGCATAAATTGGACGACCATGAATACGAATAAAAAACAGGCAGGTAAAGAATATATTAATTCAATCAGAACAAGCAGCTCTTTGAAGAAACTGTTCATTTCAGAAAACATTAAAAAAATGGAACACTGTTTCACTTACTTAACAAGAACTATGACCAGCTCTATATCACAAAGACTGAAATCTAAAGATTACATCGGCTTCACAAATTTCATTACTTCCATAATTCTTCCATTGGAATCCCGCGCTCCTCAGCAACCTCACGAAACTGCTTCATTTTCTGCACAGCAATAACGGTTGCTCTGGCATTGTTCAGTGCATTATTACTCCCTAGTTGCTTTCCCAAAGCATTCTCAACTCCTGCCATTTCAAGAACAATTCTCACAGCCCCACCTGCAATAACTCCAGTACCGGGAGAAGCAGGTCTAAGCATCACCTTAGCTGCTCCGAAATCTCCCTCAGATCTGGAAAAACAACATACAACACAAAAATAAGTAGCAGCTATCTAGAAGCAATTCATAATTTTATCTCATCATCATTCATAAACAGCCCTTCAAACATGAAGCTAATCAATCCAGATTCGCAGATATCAGAGTCATTGACATACTTCTACTCCAAGTAAAGGCTCCAACTCTCATCAGTAAGAAACTGAGCTTTTCAATTACTATTTGTATAAAGAACTTCCAAAACAATCTTACTATTGCTTGCAAAAAAGTGATCATAATACTATGCTTTTTATTAAACCACCACCTTCAATGTATTAGACACCTTTTGATTTTTTGGCATTCAAGAAATGGACTAAATCATATACTCCTTCAATCACAGGCGTAACATACAGATATCAGCTCGGAGTCGAAAATGCATGCTCCCTTAAGCACTTCCAGGTTCACTTATAAGTTGCTCAATCTGTTCCTTTCTACTTAATGTAGGACTTCAATCCAACAATTTGCACTCGCAGCCAACTCAAACTAGGCAGAATGATAATCCAATATTTTCTTTAAGCAAAAGCTGACATTTCGAAGGCTTTATAAAACTGTCGATATCCTTGATTTTGGACACAACATTAGCCGCATTTCTCTACAATTTTTTGCTATATGAAGAATCTGAACAAAACTGTGACCACAATTGAAAAGTTTGGAACATTTCATCAAACGCTGAAGTAGAGGCCAAAGTACATGTCCAAACTTCCACCTATTCAATATTAATTCTACTTTATCTTTAATATAAAAGTCCTTTTTGTGTGGCAAACTTCTGCATAAGACTTTTAGGAGAGTAAAATATGAAGAAAAAAATGAAATTCAGTTCTCTATGCATAAGTTAATTTAATTTCAAGAAGTTTTCTCTTATAATTTCTTCTAGTTTTTATTTTAATTTATATATAAGCTAATTTCATTTTTTTTATATATATTTTTCTATTCTATTAGAGCCATAGTCAAAGTCTGTCTCAAGACTCCAAAAACAGTTGCAGATTACCCACTAACAATATCCTCACACGGACGGGGAGATTAGAATGCACATGGTTATAAGATAAGAGTTGGATCCTTAGCATAACAGCATGAAAGGATGAGCAAAACACAAAGAATTTAGAAATGCAGTGAAAGGTAAGGTTGAGAAAGTACCTATGGGGAAAAGTGGAGTACTTAGTCATAGGCACCTTGACAATGTTCCTCCTGGCATTGGAGGCGGACTTCTGAACGGCGGTGATGACTTCCTTGGCCTTGCCAACTCCGACGCCGACTTGGCCCTTCTTGTCGCCGACAATGACGACAGCCCTGAAGCGCAACTGCTTCCCTCCCTTAACAACCTTCGTCACCCTCCTCACCTGGACCACCCTCTCTTCGAACCCGTCGCGAATCTTCTCCTTCTTCGCGCCGGACCCGAACCCCGTGTCCTTCTTCACCTGGGCGTCCATCACGAACACGTCGTTCCCGAGCACGGAGATGCCGCTGAAGGCGGGGCCGTAGAGCTCCTCGTAGGCGGCGGCGATCTCCTCCTCAGTCTCGAGGGGGCCTTCGTCGAAGGAGGGAGGGGCGACGAAGTCCTCCGGGGGCTCCGGGGGGTTAAAGGTGACTTCTTCATTCGGATTGAGGTTGTCGAAGAAGGAGGTGTCGATGTCGTCGGAGGGTTTGGATTTGACGCAGAGAAGGGAGGGGTGGTGTTGGGGCTTGGCGAAGTGGAGGGAGAGAGTGTGGGGTGGTGAGGGGAGGAGAGAGAAGCGGGAAGAGGCGGAGAGGGAGAGGGAATTGAGAGCGGAGGAAAGCGAAGGTGCAGCCATGGAAACAGGGAAAAGCTTATCCTCTTTGATCCTCAACAACACTCACTACACTCTCACCCTTCTTCAGATGCATCAACTGAAAACAAAATCAACTCTAATCAAACACCAATTACATTTTGCCATGTGGAAAAGTAATGGAAAAATAGAAAATACGTTAATATTTAGATAATATAATTTTGGAGTAAAATTGTTTAATTTTTTAAACTACACAAATGTGCTATTAAAATTTCATAGGAACCAAAATTATACATTTAACAAAATTATGGAGACCAAAAGTCAATTTAAGCCAAGTTACTGAGTAAATTAAATAGCATTTATTTATTTTTATCCTTTTAAATTTTGAAATTTCTATTAAGTAAATAAATTAAAATAACATGATATCATACGAACACTTATGCGTATCACTTAGAATATTTAGACCTTTTATTCAACACATAATACTATAAATAAATAATAATAATTTTCAATTATAGAAAAATAAAAATAGAAAATATAAGAATTTTTACATGTAAAAAAACATATTTAAAAGTCTTTGTAGACCCAAATAAATGGAAAAAAAAATTATTTATAACTTGTAGCTTTAAATGGATTTATACCTAAAAATGGATTGATTATGATGCATAATCTCTGGTTTAAGATCAAAATAAGATTTAACAACAAATATTATTTATGAAGCATTTTCTATAATTTATACTAATTTAGTATTTGATAGAATAATAGAGAACAAATTTTAACAAAGTGTTTAAGATATGTAGCACAAAATAAGATTTGTGGTACTACAATAAAGTAGAAAGTGGTATCCAAAAAATGTTATAAAAGAGATCAATTAATGATGTTTCACTTTGTTTTCATGTCAATTTTGTTATAAAGTTTCATTTCAAATAATACTTTCTTGCATGGAGTAATATAAGCTAATAATGTTGTTAACCATTATTATAAAATTAAGGTATCAAAATATATTATTTGAATTATTCTTCTAAGTGAATTGAAGATTATGTAATCTCAATAAGAGTACAAATTAGATTCAAAATATAAAAATCTTCTTTTTTTAGAGATGTAAAGTGACTATACCTTTATAGACTATTATATTATCTTAGCTATAAGGAAGTGTAAAACTAATTATACCAATTTTTTAAAAATCAAATGACATTTATATATTAACATAATTAGTAAATATGTCATTAAGAAACTTATAATCTAATACATGATAATGATCAAGTCTTTTATCTTCACACATGAACAACACTATATTCTTTATTTATAAGAAATATGATGTTATTAAATTATTAATAAGTAAGTCAATCCATATCAAGACTAAATTGATTAATAAACTAATGAGTTAGTCTGTAATATTTAATTATTTGTATTTGTTTTATTTAATGTTGATTACATGTGTGATGTTTGTGTTTATGTGTCTCCTCTCATTTCTTTTTCTTTGGAAAAAATCTTAACCTATTTCATATTCCTCATCCTCATAGAAAAAAATAAATAAAAGATTATCACTAGTTTTATTTAGAGGAACAATAGAAAAGTTATCATCCTTTTTTATTTTTTATTTTTAATTTAAAACCATTTCAATTCACTCAACTAAAAGTGATGAATTATTTTTCTTTTTTTTTTATTATTATCATTATTTGAATTAACTCTTACTCTTATAATTTTATTTATTAATAGAAGCTTGAACTATACAATCTTATATAGATACTTCATTCTTCTTTAAACTCAAATGTATTTATCTAGTTTTTATGTAAAGTTTTTTTTCTTCATTTTATTTTATGGGTTTTTTCCTTATTTTTTACTATTTTTAGAATTATTGTGTCTATATTTAACTATTTTTCGTTGATGTTTGGTGAAGTTGAATGTACATACACTTTCCAAGCTCTTGATACTCTTTTATAATTTTTATTTTTATTTTTTAAAAGTAATCATATGATAGCTTGATTTCATTTTAATTAATTACTAACATAAACGAAAATTTTATTCTTCAGCCACTTGACAACCACTAAATTTAAAATAAATATAAAAAAAAAATAAAAAATGATGTGTTATAAAAGAAAATTTCACCATTTGATTTTTTATTCTATTTTGTATTTTAAACAAAATTTATATTTTTTAAAATATGATTACTAATAAAGAGAAAAAATTATTATTTATTTTATATATCAGGTAAATAATAGTTAATTAAATAAAAATAATTTTGTGATTTTTATTTTGTGACAAATAAAAATTTATCACAAAACATGTCATTAATAATTTTAAAATTATTATATATTATGTGATAAAATATTTAGAGATAAACATTTTCCATCACAAAATTTCGTCACTAAAATTATATAAAATGACCTTTATACCATTTTTTTTATTGGAATATTTATAAAAAAAAATATTTTATCATAAAATTCATTTAAAATCACCTCTAAATCAAATATCATCACAAATTAATAAATTTACTATAAAATATATCATAATTTGTGTTATATATATATATATATATATTAATTTCTATATTTAGTTGAGTTTCTAAATTTTTAGAAAAATCATATTAATTAATTATGTATTTAATGTAGAAATTTCATATTAATTAATTACACAAAATTTACTATTCAATGTATTCGAATTTGATGTAAGTTATTACTAATTTTAGTTAAATAATTTTATCTTTTTATATAAAAGAAAAAAAAAATTAAAAATTTCTAAAATATATTTTTCTATTTGATTGAAAAGAAAAAAAAAAATTCATCTTCTAACAAATTTTAAATATATCTTTAAATTTTAAATTTATCTCATTTCTAATTTCCTCTCCTTCTACCCATTTACAATTAAAATACAATAATGAATATCGTAATTAAATTTTCAAAATTATTTTTAGCACATTTTCTTCACTACCTTCCACACAAACAAAATGACACAGAAAAAATTTAAGGTTGCATTCAATAAAAGATATAACATTTTTTTTTCTATTATCCCACACACACTACTAAACATAACAACATGTAAGAACAAAAAATTACATAGCACAAAACATATCTAACATATATCTTAAATATTATGATGATAGATTGTATAAGATCACATCTTGTAATCTTTCAAGTAATCAAAGCTATGAAAATTATTCTCTATTTCGAAGATATTGTCAAGGCCCTCATAGACATCTTCATCACTTATTAAAACATTATGGCCATCAAGAGGTGTTGCTGCTGCTATTGCTCTGCCTTCTGCAGTTTCTTGGCTTGGTGTCCCTTTCACATCAATGTTCAACAATTGCTCATTTTGTACTATATTCATATTTAGATTTGTTCCACTTGAACTTCCACCACCATTGTTAGCATCTTCAATTTCTTTCTTATGGTTAAGCTCCTTTGAGAAAATTTCCAAATATGCACCTTCATTTGTAGATGAGTGCATATAACAATGGTTGTTTATGTCATATGAAGACATTGATGCTTCTGCATTTCTCTTTTTTCTAGCCCACACATACTGTTTCCTCACAAAAAAATTTGACTCATGTGAGAAAGATAAGTAAATAACACAGGTTTTACTTTGATATATACACTTAAATTATAATTATTTCCTTATGTTGAATTCAATAATCAAATATCATAACTCAAATGAAGTGTACAAAGATGTACAAAACTAACCAGGTTCTTCTCTCCATCCACGTAAATGGTTACAAAATCTCCCTTTTCTAGTCCATAATGGTTCACAAATTCTCCTATTATAATGGATTAGCAAAAAAAAAATATTTATTTATGATGTTAAGATCAAGATTACTATTATTATAGTAGTAATTGAAAAGAAGAAGGAAATGAAATTTTACCTGTATTTTCCAGAACATACATCTATTATTAGACCAATACCTATGGAATTAACATATTGTATTTATTATCTTTTAAAATGAAAAAAAAAAATACCCAATATAAAAATATTATAAATTAAAAAAAAAAATATTTACTTGTATTTGATGGTCCACGACACCTCAGAATATACATCCTTAAGTATAATATCTTTTCCTTCCTTGTCTGTCAATGGTGGAAGCTTCGCCTCAGCCTCCCTCTAACATATATATATTGTGGGAAAAAATATATTATTTTTTTCCGACCAGAAGTTAAAAGAAAATGAAATAAATGGACATTAAAATTAATTTTTAATTTATTATACAATGAAAGAATAGTATTATATTTTCCCCAAAGTTTTTATAATATTTTATAAAAAAACATACAAAAGAATTAATAAAAAGTTAAGAGGAGTAATAAAAAGACTTGAACATTTCCATTCCGTAATTTTTTTACAAATTCGTAAAAAATTGAAACTTAAAGATAATTATTATTTTTGTTTTTTTTTTCTAAATTTGATATGTTAGGAAATATATAATAATTGAATATGATGCAGCAAATTGACAAGGGAAGAAAATAAAAAATCTTACCTTTGGAAGCACAATGCGACCTAGAATGGTAACATCACTATTCTTCAACTGTTTTGTCAAAATTTCTTCTAACTTCTACATTCAGATCAAAATAATTAAAAAGTATATAAATTAAAATACACAAAGACCCTACATTTAGCATGTTTAATCCCCACCTCACATTTATTTTAAAAAACTGATCTGTTAAATAATTACATCATGTTCAATCATTAATTTTCCACTCAAATTTTATTAAATTTTGAAAATTATTTTTAAAGTTGAAACAATAATGTTAATCTCTTCATTTATTTTCTTTGAATAGTCTATTAAATTTTCAAAAGAAAAAATCTTAAAAAGCAAAAAAATTATATGATATTTTAGAAAATTGAGATCAACAAAAAAAAAGTCTTAATGTAGATTGAAAAGTATTATTAGAAGAGAATCAATTACCTTCCCATTTGGGATGCAAAAATCATTAATACTTTTATCTTGATTGATTGTGATCTTCTCATCTGATCCCCCATTAGGAACAAGTTGTCCCCTTTTTATCCCTTTTGTTGGTCCCAAAGGAAGCATGGGAACAAAACTTTTACTCTTTTGTCTTACTTGTTTCCTTTTGTCCCTAGCAACTTTGCTAGTCCACGAGCCCATATTCTTCATAGATTCATCTCCCTCTTGTTGTGACCAGCCCTGAACTTCATAATTTGGCTGTCCATAAATTGCATTGGTTTGCCCTGTTGGAAAGCTAAACAAAGAAGACTGATTCACTTGTTGAAACTGCATGTTTTGATCATACATAGCATAATAAGGATCAGAAAAACCAAGTTGTCCATGATTGTCAACAGGGAAGTTAACATTTTGCAGTTCGCACACATTTTGTGGTGCAAGGTTTATTATGTTTGAAGAGGATGATGAGGTAGTATCAGTGTTATTAGTGATTACTAGGTTGTCGGTGGTTGTTGAAAATGGCAAAGGAAAGTTCTCCTCCATTCTGGGAAAAGAAGGACTTAGTTTGAGACTTTTTTGTAAAATATTGAATGAAGTGCAAATGTGTGCATCTATGGGTTTTATAAGAAGGGATTGAGTGAAGTGGTGGGAGTGCCACTGAAGCAAACACAAAGGAATGCAGAAAAATACAACAAAATGAAACAGGTTATAAGTGGTGAATGGAGAAAAATGATGCCCACAGTAAGAAAATAAAGAAGGAATGCGCCTAAGTGGGGTGGAATGACAGGTGGAGGAAACATTGTGGCATTGGGATGCTCATCCTGATTGTAGATTTAGTCAAATGTAATAACAAAACCACACACAAATGCATGTTCAAACTCAAATAGTGGAATGTGTTGAGAGAGATGAAGCAGAAGAAAACAAGAATGAAAATCCATTGAAGTTCAATATCATTAAGTTCTCACCTTATAAAGTTACACGTTTATGCAAGATTCTTTTGTTTTTATCTAAGGACAAAAAGTAAAAAAGAAAACCAGTATGCGCCCCTTGTATTTTGTAAGGTGGCTTCAGAGAATTGAGTTTCAGTTACAGAAAGAGATAGTAATAATATGAATCGGTGGTAGGAAGAATGAGTGTAAATGGTTGAAGTTTTGGTTTTTCTGGCCGCGTGGTGTGGTGTGGGGTTCTGAGTTTCGTGAAACAACTCAGCACATGTTATTTGCCAACTAAGAAGTGATTGTGGGAACACAGTGTCAGAAGGAAGCTTGAAAAACAGACAAATTTGAGCTAGATGAAAGGATTATACAAATTAATTGTTATTAAATTACAAAAGATATGTTTTAATTATAATTATTATTTGATTACATGAAAACAGAAGCTCAACATTTCCTATGTAAAGAATGCTAAATTCAATTAAGAGTTCTATGGTTCTTAAAAATATCATGATTGAAATTATCATACAAAAATAATTATTTTATTAAGATTAAATTATAATTTTAATATTTTATCTTTTTATTTATGTTCAATGTTGTCCCATATCTTTTAAAAAATTCAATTTAGTCAAGTATGTTTCTAAAGTGGAAAAAAAAATTATCATTTCATAGAATTAATTTCATTAACAATTTAAATATATTGGTGATTTAAATGTTTTAATTTGCATAATAATTATAAATAAATAATTCATTTATTTATTTTCCTCTATACCCAATACATTATACCCCACCTCCATCTTCCTCTTCCTTCCCCCACCCCACACTTCTCCTCCCTTGCCACCCCACCTTATTCCTCCCCTCCCTTACTCCATTCTTCCTTTTTTTTTCCACTAATTTGAATATAATTGAAAATTTAAATGATTAAAGGTATAATTTAACTTTTTATTTTAGATTAAAAAAATAAATTATATATAAACCAACCACTATAAGAAAAAACATTGTTATTGAGATAAAAAAGGTTATGGATAAAGCAATTTAAAAAAAAAATGGTTGTTACCGATGGAAATTCAAATATATTAGAAAATTGGTCCTTGTCTGAAGATTTGTGTGTGGGTAGTAAATGAATATTTGTAAGAAATACTAGTTTATTAATAATATCATAATGCTTAGTGAGATGAGCTAAAAAAATTATATTTTATATTAATTTTAAGAATGTGAAATATAACAATATATTTAAATTAAGAAAGACTATATTTTTTAAAAGAATATATAATTTAATCATTAAAAAATAACACTTAAGAGCCTTTATTTCTTTTTTTAATCCATTACAATTTTAATTTTATAATTTCGTTAATATCATCTCTAATTATTAATTATTAATTATTATCATGTTATTAACCTATAAAAATAAAATAATTTTACCATGAGATTTAATTTAAAAAATTAAAACAAAATTATAATTAATAAAATAAATTTTAAATTAAATTTTAATACATTTTACGTAACAAATTTAGTTTTAATTAAATAAATAATGTTAATTTCTTTTTCTATATATAATTTTTTATGTGAAATTTAAAATAAAAATATTAACAAAACATAAATAAGTTAATATTATTATATTTTTTTACACAAGTAAAAAAAATATACATAAAATATATTTTTTAACATAATTATATATAAAATATAAAAAATAAGGGTTAAATATATTTTTATTTGTTATATTTGTTTTGAAAATTATTTTTAGTCTTTATATTATTGGAAGGATTAATTTAATTCTCTAAAAAAAAATATATAATTTTAATTTTTTTTATATTTAAATTTAATATCTAATGATGATATTTATTTTTTAAAAAATTAATAAAAAAATTAAATACAATTTTAATAATTATTTATAATTAAAAATAATTTTTAGTAATATTTTTTTATTTGTATAAAGTTGATAAAAAAATTAAAATTATATATTTTAAAGTTAAGAATTGAATAGACTTATACAAAAATACAAGTGTGAAGACAATATAAGAAGTAAAAACATATTTCACTAAAAAAATCAATGTCTTTTCTTATAAATAATGAAATGAATTTTAATTATTTTTAAATAAATATTTTATTATTTTACCTTTAGTAACATCTAATTATATTTAAGTATAAAAATATATTGTTTTATTGATATATAGATAATATTAAAAAGAAAACAATTTTTTTATCAAAATGCCTATTATACACTATATCAAGTTTAAAAGAGAGGCCTGGGCTGTGATTAAAATCCAACTAATGTCTACAGTTTTTTATTTGCTCAGATCAATTGGAGGCCCAAAAAGTGAAGTAAAGGGTATAAAAGCCCAAACTCTGCAAAACCCTATATCTCTTTGTCTTCACCGAATTTACCCTTATGTTTTTATAGTTTCCAAAAGCACAGCGTCGAGTCAGGCGCGGCGGGATCAGACGGAGCTTGCAGAATGAAGGTTCTCTCTCTAAACCCTAAATACTCCCGTTTTCCCGTTTTTCTCTCTCATTCTAATATTTTTCATATCTCTGCAGTTTAACATTGCAAATCCCACCACTGGATGCCAGAAGAAGCTGGAAATCGATGACGACCAGAAGCTGTAATCATTTTGCTTTCTCTTCATTTTTCAGTTATCTTCAATTTATGTTGTCTCTCGCGTCTTCTGCCTAGAATAATATTGCTTGGTGCTCTTTGTTTCCGACTCATATTGATTACGATTTCGAATTTGAATAAGGGATTTTTTTTAGTCTAGTATTTTCTTTCTTTTTGTTGCCTTTTTTCTAGCTTTGTTATTAACCTGTCCCATGATTGCAATGAACATTGATGTCTTGGTTGACTTGATATTTGTTGGGATTTATTGTTGGCTATTAGTCTGTGTAAGTTGCTATGGGAGTTCATTTTTTATGTTAGTTTCTTTAGGGGACTTTTTATATGACTTGTTTATTGAGTATAGTATTCTTATGTTTTGTATTGCAGTCGAGCATTTTGGGACAAGAGGATCTCCCAGGAGGTCCTTGGTGATGCTCTGGGCGAGGTATGTTCATTTTGCTGGAAATCTTATACCAATGTCTTTTCTTGAATTTTGAGGAGCGTTAAAAAATTTATCTGTTAACCTCTCTAGTTTTGCTACTGAAGGAGTTTAAAGGCTATGTTTTTAAAATCACTGGTGGGTGTGACAAACAAGGGTTCCCGATGAAGCAGGGAGTGCTGACCCCTGGTCGCGTCCGACTCTTGCTCCATAGAGGTGAATTCTTCTATTGCTTTAATCTGTTTTTTTTTTTTTTTGTTTATAAATTTATAAACATATCATTACTATAGTTGATTGATGTTGGTAGCATTGGTATGACTGCCATGTTCTACATTTGGATGAGCTCTTGATAATTTTAGACTGGCTTCCCTTTTTTTATTACCTGCTTAAATTTTTGTTATTTGTACTCCCTGCGATTTATTGTACGTGTTGTTATTTAAGGAGGACACCCGTGTCTTTATGCAATGACTTTTAATTTTTAGTAGAATCTTATTTACTGCAAGAATTGTTAGCCACTTTTGTTTGCAGACTTGATAATTATTTTTGCTTTTGAGCAGGAACTCCATGTTTCCGAGGATATGGAAGGCGCAATGGAGAGCGAAGAAGGAAATCTGTCCGTGGGTGCATTGTCAGCCCTGACCTCTCTGTTTTGAACTTGGTAATTGTGAAGAAGGGTGAGAGTGATTTGCCTGGTCTCACTGATGTTGAAAAGCCAAGGATGAGGGGTCCAAAAAGAGCATCCAAAATCCGAAAGCTGTTCAACCTGTCCAAGGAGGATGATGTGAGGAAGTATGTTAACACATACCGTAGAACCTTTACAACAAAAGCAGGTAAGTTCATTCTGGGCAGACTGAGAACAAAATTTGAAATAAAAAATAATGTTGAGTACCCATTACTATTGTGTATGGAGCATCAACTGCAGGTTTCCAAGTTTGAATTTATTCATCTATTTGATGGGTATTCTGATCACATAGCTTGTATTTTCTCATGTGTTTTATTTTTCAGTAAAAGAAAAACTTAACTTTCACTATAGTGTGGCTTAACCTCTATATTTGGAAAACATAAACAATTTGAACATGTTCTATTAAGAATTAATCTTCCTACGCGAGGTCCAAATATGAAACCAAGTAATGCATATTTATGAAACGGTCTGATATTTGAATAAAAATTGGTTTTACCCTTTTTATAACTTTGATATCCAATTATTTATTGAACATGATTTGTCATTGATTTAATCTGTAATGGATATGTGGTTACAGGGAAAAAAGTGAGCAAAGCTCCAAAGATTCAACGACTGGTCACTCCATTGACTCTCCAAAGGAAGCGAGCAAGGATTGCTGACAAGAAGAAGAGAATTGCCAAGGCAAAATCCGAGGCAGCGGAGTATCAGAAACTCCTTGCTTCCAGATTGAAGGAGCAGAGAGAACGCCGGAGTGAGAGCTTGGCCAAGCGTAGATCCAAACTTTCCAGTGCCTCCAAACCGACTGTTACTGCATAGACTGCTTTCTGGTAGAGATAAGGTGAAGTTTAAACTTCACTGTAGTTTTTGGGAGTCTCGGTTTTGCAATTTAAATACAGAGTTAATTTAAGTATTTTTCAATGATTTTTGTTTGATTTCAATCGAATTGAAACTTTTATTTATTTCATGTGTTGGCATATACACTTCATATTATATTTTTCATTTTATCCACGCCCGGATATAATATTAACCCCTCGAAATGCATCTGCTTTTGACACCCAAAACTGCTTTTGACATCCATGAATTTAAAATGATTCAACTTGATTCAAATATTTCATGTGGGATATTTTGAATGTTTGGGTTAAAACTAACACAAATTTACTTGTTCTTTTGGTTGGGCGTTTAGGTTATGAATCATGAACTCAAAACCTAACCTATATATTATACTAAATATGATGTTTTATTTTTTAATTTAATTTACTATTTATATAAGCTGTATAAAAATATAGATTGAGAAACATTATTATATTAAATAGTAAGAGTTATATTAAAATACATTGATAAGAAAAATATTTTTTAAATTGTAGAATAATTTTTATTTTTTATAAATTGGTGTACCTGTACTTTTTATTTGGCACGACTTGTCAAATGATTTAGGTAGTGGTTGATAGAAAGGAAAACGAGAGATGCTAGTAAAAAAAATTGTTGTTAGTGATAAAAAATGATTATTTTTTTAATTATTTGATCCAAGTATTTCTTATAATATTTGTGCATCACTTGTAATGAAAAAGATGGTGTATATTCTAAATATTTCAACTCTATAATTCTGAACTTTATAAGCCACATAATGTCAACATCCTAATTTTCTTAATATAATAAAACTTGGATACAATACCATAGATATTTTGTGCTAATTTTCATTGGTATTGTTTGTATTAATGCGTATTATCGAGGTGAAATTACAATTCTAATTAAAGAACGACACAACAACACTTGTGGTTATGCAACTAATTGTACCTATTTGTAATATTAGGTAAATATCTGTTTTTAGTTTATTTTTTAAGTATTCTATGTTAAATTGAAAAGGAAGGATTTAAATTGTGTTTTTCCTTTGGAATGGATTCTTATTCAATTTTGACTAGTTTTGACCGGTATAAAATCATCCAGTTTTTAAAAGTTAATCAACTTATCAAACCGATTTTCACTGAATGAAGGATTTTTAGTCATAATTTTCAGTTAGACAAGTGAAACTCTCCAATTTTCAAAATTGACTAAAAATTCTTCACTCGTAATCTATTAAGAAAATGAAATTGAATATAAATTCTAGCCTGTTTGGGATTATGCTTGCTTTTCTCCAGAAAATTTTTGTTCCAAAACTTATAAAGTTAATTCTTCCAACAAAAAATTATTTCATAAAAAGTGTCTGACTGCACTTACACAAATGTACATTTGCTAAGAAGAGATTTACAAACATTGCGTTACAAATCAACAATGTCAGATGACATACTGGCACTCAACTAACCAAGTGGCAATCCTTTTTTTTAATTCTCAACTTACATATACAAAACATACAGAAAACATAGTATTCACATTCTCTTATTAAAAAGAATCAAGATGACCTCAAACTCAAAGATGGTGGTAAGTACACCTATGCAAAAAAGGGCTCTAACAAACTCCGTTGAAAAGGAAAAATATGAGAAAGAGGGAGGATATCAAATAAACAAGGCAAACACAAACAATGAAATGAGATAGTAGGAGAGAATATGCAAATGGTGCCAGAAAAGGCGAATAGTGAAAAAAGATGGTAAATGTTTGGGAAGAAAAATGCTCATAGAAAGAAGGTTATAGAAAAGTGTATTCTTTATTAATAATTCAAGAGTATACATGGAGAGAGAAAATGCTCTGACAATGGAGAGAGAAAAACTCTCCTAGGGTGGGAGCAAAATCTTATCATGAAGTTAGGAGGAGTATTTTCTACGTATTCCAATCTTATAGGGTTGAGAAAACAATCCTGAAATTGATTTAAAGAGTTGAAAGTGATTTGTACAAACATTTAAGGAGCTACGCTCAAGAACTAGAGTAATTCCATCAACATTGTTATAATTAACCGTTATAAGATGCAAAAGTCTAATATAAAAGAAGATATATTTCTTCTGGTTTTAAGCATTTAAGGCTGACATTGTCAGAACATGTTTTTCATTAATAAGGTTGGATGAATTTTAGAACGATGTTTATAGTGGACTACTACCAGTAGCTTTTGGAAAGGATGATAATAGTTTGATAGTCCATATAACTTTTTTAGTAGCTTCGAAGCTATGAATTATTCTTGTTCTTAGTTTTTGGAGCTTACTTCTTCAAACTAGGGTGAGTTTGAGCATAAGAGAGAATAATTTACTTTCTATCAGCAAAGTTATTGCTTGTAGTGTTATGTATACTTTCATAATCAGTTAAACGTTATGTTGACAATGAGTATTTTTATGGGGCAAAACACACCAGAAGACAAGTAGCAATTTAATAGGCCTTGATCTTGCAAAAAGTATAGCCCGTGTACGATTTCCATGTTGTCTCTTGCATGGAGAGATAAATTACATTCCCAAATATATTAGATTTCCTGTGAGAGGTACATACTTGTGGCTTGGAATAGTAAACCAAAACACTCATTTGTGCAAACATTCATTCCTGTTCAACTTGTGTGATTACAAGAAAACGTACTAATAGTATCAATTATCCAGCAAGTAAAGATGTTAGCCAATTCTTGTGGTATGAATCACACAAGAGAATAAAAATAAAATAAATATAGAACTTATAAGTCGGGGTTGGTGAACATAAAAAAATGCCAAGTTTAAAAAATGAGACAATTTTATGCCCAGAACACTCCCAGCTTTTAAAGCATCCTCAAACCTTCTAGCATAAGTGTCATGCATGAACAATTGTGTTACAAAGGAGGAATAACCGCTGCAAAGTTCTGCCTGAAATCATCTAAGGAATCATATCTAGATCTATAGAATTCAAGCTTAGCGCATGATAACTCAAGCCATTTTTGGCCCAACTAACATAATTAAGGAAAAAATATGCCCCTAGCTTATAAATTCAACTCTGTAAGGAATTGAGTGCTCATAACATTATACAATTATCATCAAAAGCAACAAGAGCAATCAAATGGGCAGAGAGGGGTATTTCCAGCATCTGCATTATTAATACGTAACTCATCTTCAGTGTAGATGGTAAGTCCGTCCTCAGTTTTCTTTTTTGGACGAGAAGGTCGGTCAGCAAACTCACCATCATCTGATCCATCTGTTTTCCTCTTCACATTCTTCTTCTTTTTCTTCTTTGTTTTATCAGTACTCTTCTTTGCTTCGTCAGATTTTCCAGTCTTTTTCAATTCGGACTTCTTCCTCTTTTTTCCAGCAAATATTTCATCAATTTCATTGACTGCTTTTTTGGGTGTAGAAGAGGGTTTCTCCTCCTCTTCAACAGTATTCTCCTGCAACTGACTTGGTGCTGTTTTAGAACTCTTCTTCGTCATTGAAGTGAAAAGAAAGCTGCATATCACGTTACAATCTGTGAGAACTGAAATATTCAACAAACATAAACAGAAAAACACTTGAAGATTAAGACCAGTCGGGTCAAAATTTTGAACCACAGTTGCTAGGTCCAGCATTTTTTCACTCAAGATTTAGATTCTCATTTTGGATATTCATAAAGGAGAAAAGGATGAATAAGTACATTTTACGTCATCGGAAAGAAAAATGTAATACAAAAAAGGAAAAATATAGGCCCAACAAAAACTGTAATATCAGATTTTAAAAGGATGAAAATAAAATCAAAAACAAAAAATAGATTGAGCGTATATTAAATTCTCAGCAGGTTTCTTCTACTAATGTTTCAAGAATCAAATGAATTTATAATTAGAATGAACTCTCTTAAGTTCTATTGCTGTAAGAAGCGGAAACAGGCATGTTTATTTGAGCCATAACACAAAACTACCATGCAACCAAAAATCAATAATCAATATCTACAGATAAATTTGTACAAACGTGATAAAGCAAAAAAGAAACGCCGTATGTAAACAAAATCAGAAAGTGGTACATAAATTCTGAGAGGAAAAAAAGAGGGGTAGAGATTATACCCAAAGTGCGAGGGACCGAACCCAGTGATTGTAAACAGAGAAGAAAGCTTTGATATTTCCCTCTTTTGAAACCCTACAAAGGGAAGCGGCTAATTCTTGGGGTGGGTAACACCCATTTGAGACCCATTCCGTGAAGTCGGGCTCCGCAGAAGCCCACAGATAGATAACGTAACAGTTCATGGGCCCAATAATATATCAATGTTTTAAGCTAAAATCTTTCATTTTTTAAAGGGGATACAAAGAAGAAGCTAAAGTTGTCTAAAATCATACACAAAATAAGTTTAACAATCAACAAACAACATCATACATAGGAATCAGCACAAATCAGTGAAGCTGGGAAGGGAAGTGGAGGACCAACCTGGTGCGAATGAAGACAGGATTAGAATAGAAGGGGAGGGCGTTGTTCACGGCGGCGGCGCGGCGCGGCGCGGCGCGGTTGGACTTACGAGGAGATGGCACAGTGGCAAGCAGATTTAGTGAGATCCGTGTGCCTGAGCGTGAGTGAGTGAGTGAGTTAGGTTAGGGTTAGTAATTTAGGGAAAACATTGAACTATTGATTTCTTTTAGTAATTATTTATATATATATATATATATATTAATGATTTTAATCTTTTAATGTTTTGGTAATTATTTCTAATTATATTTTAACTATTATATTTTTATTATGATTTTATTTTAAATATTATTATTATTATTATTATTTTATTATAATAATTGTACTAACAATTTTTTTAATTATTAATTTTTTTTTTCTATTTCTTTTTATTTTTCTTTAAATAAATATTTTTTTATTTCATTCTCTTTTTTTTACTTCTAATATAATTATAATTTTTTATCTCTCTTTTCATTTTTTTTCTATTTGTCTTCAATTAAATAATTATAATTTTTTCATTTTACTAGATAATGGACTTGTGATAAAAAATAAATTTACAATTAAAAACAATTAAAAGAATTTTTAATAATATTATGAAACAATACTAAATTAAAGCTATACTTAAAAAGTGATTATATTTAAGAGGATATACTATTTTTAAAAAGTAATTTAAATCTTTTAATTTTGAAATAAATATAAATATTATTATAAAAAGAACAAATTAAATATATATAGATAGGGTTTGGAACTCTGAAACAAATTATATTCTAACTTTTCAAATATTAATAACACAGACATATAATTTTTTGTTTAAACTTTACAGGTTTAAAGTCATCAATAAAAATAATATGGAGCTATTTTAAATATAGAAAAGAACAAATAAGAATATGAATATATAATAATAACATCAAAATAGGAAAAAGATTGAAACTCACTCAATTTATAATTTCAACTTATAAACAAAAAAAATCTTTAAATTTCACCATTTTTCTTGTTTAAAAATTTATATGTGAAAAAAATTACAGATCTTAATTTATAAGAACAAAAACATAAAAAAAAAATGTTTTTTTTTTCTTTACTTGTATTCTTTCTTTTTCATCTTATTCTCAATTCAAAAGATTTTCTTTTTTGACTATACTAAATACAATAAATTCCTAAATGAATTTCACAAAGATACGTTAAAATATTGCAAAATATGCTAAATAATAACAATTTTTTAAATTATTTTATATAAATTAACATTAATATTCATAAAATTTAATTCAAATTTGTTTAGAACATATTCCGTCAATACTGATATATCTATATTATAATATGATAATTTTTAAATATATATATATATATATATATATATATGGTAAAGTTATCTAAAATTTAATAATTTTTTAAGTAAATTTTAATATAATTTAATTCAAATTTATTTTCTATTTAAACTTACGACAGAATCTGTCAACATTAATTTTCTAAACTATGATACAATAATATGTAAATATATATTTAATTAGTATAAAATTAACTAAAATACAATAATTTTCTAAATGTGATATTTCTATTTTTTAATTATTAATGTATACTTATTGATTTATTTGATTAATTTAATGTATATTTAGAATAGTAAAACTAATTTTGAAAAGAAAGTTTTGATTTGAAACTTTCTTTTTATAATATATGGATATATATATAATTTCTGATTTATGTTGATCTTACCTATTTCTACCCTCTCTAAACATTAAATATAAAGAAATATATTAAATGTTTTAAAAGTATAAAATGTTACTTGATTCTGAGTCAGAGGTGATAGAGAAGGATCAACCCTGTGAAATAAGTTTCAGGTGGTCTTTGATCCACTTTTCTTTCTAACTTTCTGCTGATAAACCTCACCACTTTTTCAGTGCATTATTTCTTTTCCATTTTCATGTTCTGAGTTGGCCAGAGAAGGGACTCCACAATCCACCCCATTTATTTTGTTTATGCTTTTATCATAACCTGACATCTCTCTCACCAAACCCCCAATCCAATTTCCCATTTCAAACACCCCAGATTGGGACCCTTCATTTTTGGACTCTCTACACCTCTCACATCAATCTCCCTCACCCAAATTTGCATCAACACCAACTTTCCCTTCTCTCATATTTTCTCATTTGGTATTTCAATAATACTTCAATCATCTCAAATTTATTAAACATAGATCCCCAGAATCCACTCAGATTTAACATGATCTCAGTTAATTAATTCCAACACCTAGTTTCAGATACCCTCTTATCATTCTTATTAAATTTTACAGATTTGCTTCTTTGGTTCATTTTTGGGAGGCAGTAAAAAACATGCACCATGTAATGATGCAACTATACAAGAATCTCAAACACATTGACCACGTGGCACCATTACACACCCCCGAAATCTGAAACACTACATGCTTTTATTTCGAATCCATGCCACCAACCACTTCATGGTACACACGTATATAAATACAATGCAAATTAACCCCATCCACACGCAAAAAAACAAAACACTAAGATATGGAACAAGAAGAAGGGAGAGCGAAGAATAGACAAATTCAGCTTGCAGTTGCAGCACCACAACCGCCACAGAAATGTCCACGCTGCGATTCCATGAACACCAAGTTCTGCTACTTCAACAACTACAGTCTCTCACAGCCTCGTCACTTCTGCAAAACGTGTAAAAGGTACTGGACACATGGTGGAACCTTCAGGAACATACCCATTGGTGGTGGTTCCCGTAAAGCGAAACGTGGCAAAACAGATTCTTCATCTTCCAATTCACTCACACAACCGCAGTCAAATTTGATGAGCCCTTCTCCACAACTTACTATGGTTCAGTCAACTTGCCCTTACTATCAACTTGGTGGTGGTGGAAGAGGGTATTTGTCTTCTCTGGCAACGCTTCATTCTCTGACCCCATCACAGCCTTCCAATCAGTGCCTGAATGTTCCGGGTTCTTCTTCTAATTTGCCTCTTGTGTCTGGCTTCAACGCTGCTTCTTCTTCTCTTCCACCGCGGTTCCATCATATGGGAATCAGAGAGAGGGTGGAACCTCTGTATACTGCACCACAACAACGTTTGCTTCCAACAAGCATGGCAAGCAGCAGTGCTGTTTCTCACTCTGCTAATCGCCCACAATGCTTGATCAATGATGTTTCAAGCACAAACCATATGGCTGGTTCTGAGGCCTCCGTGTGGAGTGCTACTATCAACGCCACTCCCATCAGTGGCAACTCTGATCAGAACAATGTCAAAGGTGGTTCTTCCTCTTTGATCCCAAATCATTGGCTTCATCTCCCAGGGTATCGTCCTCCTCAATAATCCTATGGAACTAGCCCAAAAAAAAAAATGCAGAAAATGGAGAATAACTATTTTGTCTTGTCACCAACTCCATCTGTTTGTTTGATTTTGATTTTTCCTCCAAGTATCATAATAAGGTTGCGGGATGTGTATTTATTATTTACTTAAATTATGTGGTTGATTGATTGATGGAAGAGGATTTTATTATGTTGGTAGCTGATGTAACCTGAGCATTAGCAACAGCAACCCTAGCCATTTTGTTTCTTTGGTTAGGTTTGGAAACTTAGTATATAATTTGATTAAATATGTTGTTATAAGGCAAAGTTAGTTTTGGTTCTTCTTTTTTTAACTTTTTGCATCCTCTGTTTTGTTGAAAGCAAACTAGTTTCTAAGGGAAGTGTGAAGAGGATGAGGATGAAGAAAGTAGATTGATAATTAACGAGGATTAAGGCGAGTTATGTGGTGAAGCCATGCATAAAAGATGTGAAATCTTCGTTTCAAAAGTTGATGGAAAAGGTGGTTCCCCATTAATTGTGCATGTGGGGTGAATAAAATCACTTCTGCTTTATCTGTAGGTAGAGAATCTAAATGCAATATAATTTTTTTTTCTTCTGTATAATTATGGCTGAGTCTAATTGCTTAAAAGGATTTTCTAATTTAATTTGTAATAAACTTTAATATTACATAGATTTAATATTTAAGTTTTATCCAAAAATTAATTATGATACTAAGATTATTAAAAGAAGTGATAAACTTAATTATGATACTAAGATTCTTAAATTTTATTAAATACCTTTAAGAGAAAAAATAATTAATTAGAATGGTAATATACAATTTTATTACCATTTTTGTTTACCAATACTAAAACTTTATTAAAATTCTTATTACTAAACTTAAACACGTCAATCTTTTGTGTATCTTAAAAAAATAAAATTAACAAAGGTGTCACACTCAAGTTATTCCTTAAGATAACTGGATTTTCTTAAAAATTCATGATAATCAATTTGCGAAAAAAGTTTTGTTCCAAAACAGAAGAATAATATAAAAAATCAGATCTAAATCAAGTCATGTTTATATTTGTCAAAAGAGATTTGAAATAATAACAATAATATATAAGTCATGTTTATAAGAGTATTAACTTGTTTTTCCTTTTCAATGTGCACAGTAAAAGTCATTTATGGGTGGGGTCAAAAGCTCACCCTGCTCTATCTCTACATTAACTTCAAAAGTTAAAAAGTTTTACTTCAAATTTGGATAGAAAATTTTAATTTTTTTAATTATTTAATTTTAAATATATTTTTAATAAAATAATCAAACTTATTAAATTTTAATTTTACTGTTTTAATAAATTATTTTTAATTATCATAAAATATAAAATATAAAATTACTACTCGTAACACTAATAATCTCATTTGAAAAATAATCTCTAAAAATAAAAAAATAACTATTCTAAATTTCAAATGAAAAAAAATTATTTAACATCTCCTAAAATGATGAATAGAAAATCTTAAAAAATATCAATAAATTTATTTTATAAATTACATTTTAAAAATTCTTAACTTACGTTAATAAAAAATAATTGTATTAGTCAATAAAAAAACTTTAGTTGACATTGATAAAAAAAAAAAAAAAACCTTATTAATGCAAAATGAGAAAACGTAATTAATATTAGTTAAGAAGTAATTTTAACCTACGTTTTTTATCCACGATACTTGAAATATTCCCAATTGACATTATCGTCAACTAAAAAATTTATGTTTGACTTTAATTAAAAAATAGCGTTAATATTGATAAAATTTGTAACTAAAATTAACTAAGAAATAATTTTGGATGTAACAGTAAAAAAAATGACTTTGAAAATGATGATTAAAAAATAATGAATGAAATATTACCATAAGTGGGGTTTTCTTTCCCCAGGAGTTTGAATGTAATTCTAATTTCTAACTATCACATATACAATATTGTAATTCTAAGAAAAAAAAATTCTGGTTGAACTCATGGAAAAAGACTTATCATATTTATATGATATTTTTTGTAATTTTCTTTTAAGATATAATTATACTGAAGATATATATAAATGAGTTATATGAATGTAGAATCTTATTTTCATATCTTTTTTGTGAAATCAACCTAAACTTAAACATTTTATTTTATTCAATCATTTATAATATTATTTACTATTTTAAAAATATGAATAATTATATTTCAACAACAAATATATATTTATCATAATGTATGATTATATATATATATGGAAAAACAAAATTATGTTTGAAAATAAAAAATATTTAAATATCTTTTTTTTAAATAAATTTAATGAAATCTTGACAAGTTTATAAAATTAAAATTGTATACCTCTTAATGAAAAAGAAATTAGAGAAGATAAAAAAATAAAATTATTAAAAATAAAAAAAAAGAAAAGAATAATATATATATACATATATATATTATATTAAAAATATTTTATTAAAATTGATATAGATAAAAATGAATATATATATATATATATATAATTTTAAACAAATATATAATTTTATAGTAGAGAGCTATGCCAAAGAAAACTTAATATATATTCTCACACGTAGTTGATAGACGTTAACCTACTAACAACAACTACCTTTGCTTAATTAAACTCTCACGCACAAAATGAAGAAATAATAACTCTGATGGATTAGAAAAAATGTTGGTTACATTTATTTGCACAAGGATCCAAACACAATCTTGTTAAGAGATAAAATCAAATTTAACACTATCTGAATATAGGTTAAGACGATTCTATTTATCATCATGACCCTAAATCAATAAGAAAAAAATATAAATACATATCAATCCATAAGATAAACAAAAATTTATTTATCAACATTTAATACTCACATTATTTCTGATATTCTTTGCAGAAACCTATCCATTCAATTCTTTCACAAGAAGATAACAACATATGTAAAGAAAAAAAATTCAAAATATATTCACAAAAGTATTTCCTTGCATATTACTTACAATATCACAAAATTATTCTTATTACATTGCTTCTTATTTTTCAAATTAGGGTATTTTACACAAAATTAAACAAAAGAAAAATATTTTTGCCTTTAGTTTTTTTTACCAATCAAGCGCAAAAAATATTTTACTTTTTAAATCTCTTCACTTTTTCACTTAATTTTAATTTAACTCCTAAATCAAATAAATTGATGTTTTTTTAGATAAAAAGAAAATAATAAGTAAAAAAATGTGTAGATAAAGATACTTTTAAATTTCTATTCTCTTTAATTTTCTCTTCATCCAAATAACATGATTTGTTTCTTTCTTATTTCTCAGTTTCTTCTAAAACAAAGAAAGCATAAAAAGAAGACAAGTAATTTGAATCTGTGATTATACTTATGGCACACACATCCGCAACTACATACGAGATTCACACTGATTTTCGACACTGACTACTGAGAACATGAAAGCAGTATGCTATTTCCTAACTTTAAAGGCTTTTCAGACACGTTCTGACATTAAGCTTTAAGTTAAATAAATGGAGAAATATAAGTCCTAAGTTGATAATCGTGAATTTTCTGAGACAAAGATTTTGGTTTGCTAAAAAAATTCCAGGTGAATATACATTAGCCATTTGGTTAGAGGCAAAGATTCTTGGTGAAACACTCTCGTTACTTTGGTACGCTAAAAAAACTATACATTACCGAATTCCACATTATATTAACATTATTATTAACACTTTTTTTTACTAGTATTTCTTACTTGAAACACTGTGATATCTTCATATAAACACAACTTATCGAAAGTTTAAATAATATTCATTAAGCAAGAAAATTAAGTTAAGAAAAAGTATTATGAGAATATTTTGATTTACTCTTCCAAACTTGCGGAATGCAGACCAATAACACAGAAGAGCAAATTCTTGGGAGCCGCAGGAAGTTAAGGAATTCTTCTGGTTTTTGGTGATGATTAATTTATATGTATACATAAAAATGTAATTATCTTGAATGATATTTCTTGTGGATCATATTTTTTCTATCGGAAAATTTAAATATGTTAACTGGTTTAATATATCAAAATCGAGGTTGTTTGTTTCAGACTACAGAAATGTTGGTAAACAGTGTGTAGTTTTTTGAAAGTTGAATGGCTATTTACTTGGTTCTAGACACACCTGAAATGATAAATAGACGAAATGTCCCCTGTCACAAAAGGACAAGAACATATGAGACCAAGTCCTGCTTACATTCCTATTGTGCGCTACAGATTGTAGCCAGATTTAGCCCACTTACAGTTATACACCATTTGAGCATGGTTGGTAGTCTTTAACTTCACATGAGTTATCCTCTAAAATTGATTTTTTTCAATAAAAACAGCAAAATTCTATTGAGGACCAAAGTATCTTGAAATATCAATAGAGAAGAACCACAAAACCAAACACATCACCCAAACCAACCCCACATACATTAATCATCCAATCCAAGTAATTAACCTCCCTCTCTCCTATATCATCATTATACCCCAAATAATAAGTTTCCTACTTCTCTCCACTTGCCATATTCCCAATCAAATGTTGAGAAAGTTAACGAAAATGAGACCAATATCTCAGCAGCATATTATACAAAGTAATTAAACCCCCCCCACCTCATCTAACTAATCACAATACATGACAAAGTAGAAAAGTAAAAGAAGACATGTCATTGCATCGTATATACATTGATGAAAAAGACCAACTTACTCAACTGTGGAGAACTTGCACCAGAGGATCTCCTTTTGATCTCCACAGGAAACAAAACACTGTGCAGAGACTCTATGATGAGAGAAGAGGATCCGAGGTTCCTCTCAGCGCAATATGACCAATTCTCAACCTTGACACATAAAACTAACAGGCTGAAGTGTAGTATAACATTCTTGCAGCTGACATGATCGCTCCGATCCCAAACTCCTCTCATCTCAATTATCTTCTTTTTTTAGTTTTTTTTCTTTTTTCTTTTCAATGTAAGTAGTAAACCCAACCCACTTTGACCCCAAAAGAAAAGTAGCAAAACTAAGCCTAAAGAAACAAAAGATGACCTTAATTAAACGAGGGAGAGAGATTTCATATATAGCTTTGAAAACGATGCTTCATCTTTCTAGATCAGAGAAGTGACTGAAGGACCAATGTTAGCTTGATCACTCCAAGCACTAAAACCCGTTGCAGTGTTCCAATAAAGTGAATTAGGATCGGACAAGCCCACATGCTCCATCTGGTTTTGACAAGCACCGTCACCACCGTTGTTATTGTTATTATTACTCCACTCCAACTCCAACCTGTTTGGTCCTTCAACTTTCACTTCTTTTGAGCTAATATGATTCCCTTCCATTTGCAACCCTTGTAGCGGTGCCAAACCCTGGAAACTGTTGCCACCATGCTCACCCTTCACCCCAGCACCACCAATAAACTTCTGTTGCAGGAGAGTAGAACTCAGCAAAGAAGCCATAACAGGAGTTGAGGGAGCACAAGTTGAGGAAGAAGAAGAACCAAAGATGGAATTATAAGCAGAAAGAAAGTTGCTATTATTTGAAGTGGTAGTAGTAGCAGTACTAAACCCATTATCACTAGCTTCACTCGACATAACGTTAACCCCAGATGAAAAACCTAACCCAAGGGCATTCAGCTGAGACTGAAGATTAAACCTTGGGAAAGGAACATTCATGACATCACAACCGTTACTATTGGGTAGCCCATAAAACAAAGGGTTGACGTTGACATGGTTTGCGGTGGAACTAGAAGAGATGTGGGGCCGTGAAGGAGGGTTTGAATTGGCGCTAGGAGTGGAGGAAGAAGGAGGAGAGTTAGCAGAAGTGTCACCGTTTAGACGTTTGACACGCTTGTTTTTTCTGCAACCGCCACCAACGGGAACGTTTCTGAGAGTTCCACCTCTGGTCCAGTATCGCTTGCAGGCTTTGCAGAAGTGCCTAGGCTGTGACAAACTGTAGTTGTTGTAGTAGCAAAACTTGGTGTTTGAAGAGTCGCAGCGAGGGCACTTGAGGGCTTGTTGCTGCTGCTGAAGAAGATCCTGGCTTGGTTTTTCCATGATTCTTCCCATGGAGGCCTTGTGATCATCTATCTGAGATTCAAGAGAAGATAACTGAGAGAAAGAGAAAGGAAGAAGAAAGAGAAAGTGTTTTAAGTTGGAGTTCTAGGGTAAAATAACAACACAGTGGAGATATTCTCTTCCAAAAGGAAAGCAACAAAATTGGGGTGGACATGTATTTGTCTAATAATTAAGAGAGAGACGTGAACCTGTGTCCATTTGTTAGACGCTGTTGGAGGGGTGACTACTACCATTTTCTCACACTTGTTCAACATTTTCTCCTCTACAAAATCAACTCCTTCAACCAAGATGATAAACGGACAAAGAGTTATGCTTCAAATTAATCCTTCTGCAATGTGTTAATCGTGGACAGGGGTGTGTGGATAAACAGAGAGACTAAAGAGAAAAAGTTAGGGAATAAAAAGGGTTAATTATCTAACATGATATGGTGAACGTGGTTGATTATTAATTAATATGTGACCCCCTTGGAATAATATATGTTAATCAAAACTTAGTTGTGTATAGTTTCACGTGATGGGTTTGGTTTAAAATCGAATTTGGATGATTATTAATATAATGGAAATGGAATAATGATAAGGAATATAAAAAAGAACATTCGAAATCCAAGAAGAGGACATAGAGGTAAAGCAGAATAGGGGATGGATCTTGAGTGGTTCAAGAAAGAAAAGAAAAAAAAGAATGAGATATATATTCCGTTGTTACATTCCCTTGTGCAGAGAGAATGAGAGGATCATATAGATAACCACATCTAGGGAATCCCTAAGAGCCCAATACCCAAAGCAAGTAGTATAAGAGCAAATCCCACTTCTATTTGCTCCAATTATTAACGAGTATGGTAATTCGAAATTCGAAATTTAGTAGTTCCAAGTATTAACATGACAAGAAGTGTTTAAAGATGTAAATGGTTTAGTATTGTTGTTTTGGTTGGATTCAGAAAAAGTATGTATGGTAGAAAGGAGGGAAGTGAGAACAATAAAATTGCATTAGGGGCTAAAAGCTCCAAATGAAAAGGACAAAAAGGGAGCATGTGGGTATTTACTTGTGAAGAGTCGAAAGGAAGACCATACTTTGCAAGTTGTTTGTTCTCTCACGTTGATATTGAGGAAGAGAGAATTATGATGTGGAATTTTGATTTGAATTGAGAATGAAAGAGAATAATAAAGCGTTAATAGAGTGTGAGTGTGTCAGAGGGTGAGATGAAAGCTTAAATGTGGAGAAGCATGTGGTAGGCAGCTAAGGTTGGATGGAAAAAGAATAAAAGAAAGATAAAGGTAGAGATGAGATGAGTGAATAAACAGATTTTGTAGTTCTCCAAGGGATCTTCCTCCTCCCTCCCTACTTCTCTTCTCATCATTATTCTCAATCACTTAATTCACCCTTAAATCTTCCTATCTTCCTATCTTCTCACTCCAATACTTTAATATACCCTTCTACTAAATTCATTATACAATTCCTTCTAAACCATTATTCTCTTATCACCATCACTTTTAGGAGCCTGATAATATATAATTATGTTTATATTTTAAATATAAAATTTCATCTTCAAACTAATTAATATTAAATAAAATTATTTAATAATTATATAAGTCACATTTTATATGAAAACATTCATTTTTCATAAATATACTTAAATTAGATGATCATGTATTATAAATTAAAAAAAATAATATAAAATTTTATTAATGTCACTCTTTAATATATATTTCTCAAACTTTACCAACTTATTAAAACCATACGAACTTATTAAAATAGATATTAAAGGTAGATATACACAAATTTTCTTATTCTAAAAATTTTGCCTATTTCGAAAAAATAATATTAAAAAAATTCTGTCACAATTTATAATATTTATTAAAATAAAATTGTCTGATTTAGTAAGTATTTGTAAAAAAAATATTAAAAAAAGTTAATAATATTTATTTTTGTAAAATATAAAATATAAGTTATATATATATATATTAAAAAACTTTATTTAATATTAATTAATTTTTGATAAAATTTAACATTCAAAAAATAAATTTATGACAAAAAAGTATCTCAAATTTAAGATCTATAAAATATTCAACTAGTTACAAAATCAAAGAAAAGAAAATATTTCCTCATAAATTTACGCAATTTTATAATTTTTTTTAAATATAATTCTATAGTAACAAAAACAAGATGCAAAATTGATAGATATAAAAATTTAATAAATTATTTACATTTTCAATCTCTATATTTTTACCATGATAATGATATTTCTTAATAAGAATGTAAATATAATATTTTTAAAATTTAAACAATATATATATATAAGATAAAAATGAGCGATAATTTTTTAAAACAAAAAATATATATAAAATAATTTTAAAAAGTAGGGTCTAAATAAATTAGTGTAAATTAGCTACGATTATGTTCACTAATTGAGATGAGTGAGTATGTCTATGGCCTACGGGTCATGATTTAAGGATACTATTTTCATGTGAGTGAAGAATAATTTAAGCCTTTAATCAATGGTTACCATGAATTGAGAATGGGAGGATATCTCGGTCTTATATTTTTAATTAATTTCTTAACTTAGGTTTGAAAAAAACATTAGTTCATGACTATCGTTATCACTGTGGAAAGTGAGTGGGACGTGTTGATTTTAAGACCAATCTTGTAACTTTTTTAATATTTTTTAAAACAATACAAACATAAAATAAATTATTTAATATTTTTAATCATTACCAAATGTTATGAGGAATTTAGTATTATTATTTTTAGAGACATTTTATTTGTACAAAATTTTCAGAACAAATAATATAATTAGTTGCCACTCAGAAAAAAAAAAAAAAAAAACTCACGAGAAAAAGTATATAATTAGTTACAATGTAAAACTTTAGAAAGTCTCATTAATAACAAATAATTATGTTTGTTAATTTCCTTTTACTATAATTTAAATATATTTTAGTCTTTATAAAATAAAATAAAAATTGATCTTGACCTCTATAATTTTTTTCCTAAAATTAAAAATTATCGTTTTTAATCTCTAACCTGATATCACATTAACTACTTATGTTTTGAAAAAAATAATATTATTAATTTAGCACGTGTCACATAAATTTTTTTTTTACAATCTTTGAAATAAATATTATTAATTTATATTAAAATGAATATTAAGAATTTAAAATTTTGAATAGATAAAAATAAATTTAAATAAACTAAAATTAAAACTCACGTACTTACGAGAATTAAAAAAAAAACAATTTCAAATTTTATATAAGTTAAAAATAAAATTAGTTAATTTTATATGAATTAAAAATATATTTAAGCCTACCATATTTATATTAATAAATCAACCTTGGAAAAACAACCACTTATATCTAAATATAATTCTACAATTTAATTCATTAAAAATAATTTTTTAAAGGTTGATCATGTAAATTTACACTGCTATACATACCTATTAAAATTATTTTTATACAACCATTTTTATATATACAAATTAAATTAAATATAAATAAAAAATAATATATATATATATATAATAAAATATTGCAAAAAATTGTCGTATAATTTTTTACATAAACAACCTTTATTTATAATACTTTAAAGAATAATAATATATAAATATTTAATATATCAAAAACCTCATTTAAACCTATTACTTTTTTTTGTGTGTGTACAACAATAAAAATAAAATTTAAACCTAATTTAATCTAAATGACCTAAATTTAAACCCTCGTTACTTATCTTAGTGAATTATCTCTATCTATTTTGTGATGAACGTTAAGTGAACTATCACATTTATATTAAACATTTTCCTTTCACACTCTAAAATTTTTTTGAACATTTTTATAACTAAAAAAGAGAGAAAAGAAATTCTATGACAAATTTTTTCATAAAAACTTTTAAGGAAAATAATAAATCTTTTATAAATTAAAATTAATTTATGTATAAGTTAATATATATATTTATAAAAAAAATGATTTATGAAAAAATAGCGTGACATGTGTATGGTGGAAAAGAGAATGAGAAATTGTAGAGGAAGAAGAGGTAGATGTGAAGGTGGGTCAGAGCATGATCACAGATCAAGAGATTCCAATTTGGCAAAGCAAAGCATGAAAGAAACCCAACGCGCACGTTAAAGGGAGGCCTCAATGCACCGACTAGACGTTTTGGGGACCAAACCATCATATCTAACCCATCAAAACTCCACCATACTCTTCCTCTCTCTCTCTCTTCTCTTTCACTCCATATCTTATTAAATATATAAAAAATTTCAACCAAATTAAATTTAAAAAATAATAATTTTTACAAAATATATCATATTTATATTTACAATATACGTGCTAAACATAATAACACAAGAATATTTTATTAAAATTTTCACATCGCCTAGACATAAAAGCTATATTATGACATATTAGTGGGTATAAATTTCATCTCATTGAATCAATTTTATAAGGAGTTAAACTTTAAGTTCACTACTAATATGGTCTTGACCTATTGGATCGACTGTTATCGGACCATCCATAAATTTCTAGTCTCATATTCGAGTATTTCTAGTCTCATGTTCGAGTTTGGAGAATCTCGACATGAGGATAATGTGTTGGAGATCTCACATCGTTTAGAAATAAGGCTAAATTAGGGTATATTAGTGAGTGTAAACCTCACTTAATTGAGTCTGTTTTATGAGAGTCATCTTGTTTTATAAGAGTCACCCAATATCAAGTCGTTATTGGATCATCCATAAATTTCTAATTCCATAGAAAATACATTGAAGATCCCACTTTTATCTAAAAATAAAAGCAAATTAAAATATAATAATAAATATAAATCTCACTTTTAAGTTAGTTTTATGAAAATAAATTATATTTATCATTTACATCTTTAACATTTTACTCTCAAATATTATAACTTATACCAAAATAATTATTTTTCTTTTTTTTTTAATTATGTGAGTAGACACATATTTTTGATGATAAAAGGATTTAAAAATTGAAGAGAAAATAGAGAATGTGAATGGAATTTTGCGAAGGTTGATATTCGATGTAGTGGACTCATACATCATGTACGTCCTGTACTTATGCGCAGACACTGATTGCTGTCCTGCAATAATCTCAAAAGTATAAGCCCACAAGAGGAAACACACATCCCACTCTTCACTTCTAAATTTGACCATCCACAACACTTCTCCCAACCATAATTTCTCCTCATTCACAATCACCCCAACATTCATCATCATTCATCATTCATAAATCATATCATTGCATTTCCAACCTTTCAACCTTAATTCATTTCCACCCTCCTAATATTCACTATATATGGCATAATACAAAATTATTTCTACTTATTGTTTAATTCTACAACATATCTGCCTGGTGTGGTACTTAATATAATAATTGACCACTTGACCATAATGAAGAAAAGTAATTATAGTGAGAAACGGTGACCAGTGGTACCTGGGAACTGAACCATAAACCACAAGCATAGAAAATTCCAGGAAGGAACTGGTCATACACGGTCTTTTAACAACAGAATCTACCATTTAAATCAAATTAATACTTATGGCTTGGACACTTGCTTATGGAACTTTCAAGTATCTTCAATCCCGTGGGTCCTTCAGAATGTTGGTGAACCACTCTTCTACACTTTTATATATTTTTTCAGATCCCTTAAAACCACTATTTTAGTATATATTTTTTTCACTTTTCCTTCCAATATTGGTTGCAGGAGCCCAATTATGCAACCCTATCTATCAAATTTTCAAGAAAGATTAGTCTTCATATTAGACAGAAAAAACCATAAATATGAAGCTTTAATTGAATGTAATGAGATTCAGTTGCATAGTTAGTTTCCATTCTTATAAAATTTGTGTTTGATAGGTATATGAACAATAGCTAGTGATTTTAATTTGTAGGATTTGGTTGTGTGGGGAGATAGCAATCTTGAGAGCATATAATATTTCTATCTTCAGCTTGCTAAGGGCCCTGATTAGGATTTTTTAGGAAGGTGAATCAAATTTGGTCCACAAGACTTGAACTGCAAGATTCCATAGAAAACCCACCACTTTTGTAATCCTATCCAAATTCAATCAATCACCATATTTTATTTGTTTTTTGTTTTTTTTTTTCTATCTGTTCAGGGAATTATGTAGCTAAAATTCACAACTTTCTCTCTAAATCATCCTATGAAAAATAGGATATTCATCTGAAATATAGCTGAATCCATTTCACCATCAAATTAGACATGTCAATTTGTTGCAGTTCACAACACTTAACTTTAATTCATATGCGCCAAGTAAAGAAAGTTCACCGGTCAACGATTCATATAGTGTAAGATTATCTACAAAATTTTTATAAGTCGAAAACAGTTCATTGCCCAATTTCTTTTAAATAAAAAATAGTTAAAAAAAAATATGTTAAACTAATTTAATTTTTGAGTATTTTTAAAAAAATATTTAAAAAAATAAAAATAAAAAATCTAACATTAATGTTATCTTTTATACTTAAAAATACACATCCACTTTTATTAACAAAATTTATCTTTATTTTTAATGCGTAATATTTACGATTGACTATATAAATAAAAAATATTAATTTTCATAATTCATAAAAAATATTAATTTTTATAATTTATAATAGATTTATTAATTTTTTTAATAATATTTATGTTTTTTATTATTCTCTCATAATAATTTATTTTTCATTTGAGTATAAATTAATAGGAATATAATTGATAAAAAATTATTAATATAAAAAAAATAAAAGAATAAGAAATAATTAAAAAAAACACAATTATAAGAAAATAGGGGAATAACTTTAATATTAATATGGTAATAAAAAGTATCATTAAAATAATTTATCTCTACTAAATTAATAAATTATACAATTTAAAAAAAAATGACTTTCATTCTTCATTAACCGTTAATATTTAGTTTTATTTTTTCTTAATTTATTTCATTTTCATTTTTATTCTCTTTATTTTCTTGTTAAAATATGGTAAAATAGAAGAAGAAAAACTTTCCTCTCATCACCTCATCTTTGATAGAAAGTTGATTTTAATTTTATAAATAATTATAAATTTTTTAATTTTTTCTAAATATAATAAAATCAATTATTTTCATTTTTATTAAATTTTTTATATATTTAAAAAAAATGAGATTATGGTAGTAATATTATGTGTACTTGTTCACTACACGGCATTAACTATTACATTAATCATAGTAATATTTTAAATATTTATAATATATCAATTTTTTTATTAATAAATATCTATTAATTCAAATGATTATATTAAGTTCATATATTGTATTTACGGATTATTATCTTTCTATAACATAAAATTAAAAAGTGTAGCAAAAGAAGAACATAATTGCTGGGTTTTATTTGATGTGTTTTAGTTGAGATTTGATGGTTTCTGGTGCAAATAAAACAGTAGGAAATATTTTTTAAAAGACTTAAATGTTTATATTGTCTTAAATTTGGACTATATTTTATTTTTGCAATTTAAATTTAAAACTAATCTTTTTAGTGGTATAAGTTTAAAAAATTATTTTAATCCTCAAATTCAAATATTTTGAAAGAAAAACAAGTGATTAAGTATTTAATAATAAAAGCATAAGATTGAAGTCGGTTATTATATAAATAAATTATAATTATTAATCAGATAAATAAAATATTTAATTATATTTAGAGTAGAGAAAATAGAAAAAGTATTATTCAAATTACATACACTAAAAAGATATTCAATGTTGGAAGATAAAAATAAATGATCTGAAATTTAAAAGATTAAAAACATTTTTAACCATTCATCTCTATGTTCAGTGTTACATTTTTCTACTTTGAAAATTCATGGGCTCATAAACACTTATTAATTGGTGTCAAAATGGGCTTTGCTTCATCCGTATCTAATATGCTAAAAATAGGTCCAAAAGCCCACCTGTTATATTATGCTCAAGAAAGATTGGTCAATCATTTTTTATAAAAAAATAATATATATTTAAATATATTTTAAAGACAGACTTAATTATTTAAAATTTTTATAAATCTTTGTGATTAATTAATGACTTAGATAAATTAAAAAAAATTAAAATTTTTACAGATTAAATTACTCTATCACAACAAATAATTGAATTTAATTTATAAATGTTCATAATATAAATTACACTACTATTGATTTAAATATTTACATTCTTCAAATAATAAAAAACAAAAAATAATATCATTTTCAATATAAATATAATTATTATTTATAAGATCATACATGCATCACAGTATATTTACATGTTCGATTTTGGATTATATTTTAATTGTTATCAAGAGCAGCATGCTTCAAGAAATATTTACGTGTTCTACAATAAATAATATTTTAAAGGCAGAAATAGAATAAAATTGATATCACTATTAAATCAGGTATAAAAGGCTTCTATTAGTAAACTATATTATTATAATTATTGGAAACCACAAAAGATGTTACAGTTAATTAAGGTTAAGAATACCAAAATAAAACCGATAATGAATAATTTAAGGTTAAAACAAATAATTAATAATAATAAAAAAAATTTATTTTATTATTTTATTTAATTCTTAAAGAAATATGTTTTTTTACAGTGTTTTTGTAGTTCAAAACCGTTGACACTGCAATGGTTTACCTTTATTTTTTTTAGTATATATTTTGTAAGCAAATTTCAGCTCTTGATTAAATAAATTATTATTATTATTATTATTATTATTATTATTATTATTATATGTTTATAACAGAGTTTTTTTAAATCGGCATGTTTATTATAACAGATTTTTGTTTTATTATGATTTTTTTAAAGATATTTTATTTTTAAGTAATAAACTTTATCTAGATAAAGTGAATATTTTATGTGTTTGGACGTTTTACATGATGTTTTAAAATTATTAATAATATATAAATAAATTAGAATTCCGTTATAAATATAAAATAGATATATTTTTTATTTATTACATATAATCTTATATGTATAAAAAGAAATATTTTATTTGCTATTAGAAATATATATTTTATGTTTATAATGTATTTATTTTTTAACAATATCATTCATAAAAATAATCAAAACCTAAATAATTATACCTATATATATATATATATATTATAATATTATAAAATATCATAAACTAAAAAGATAAGAAGTTAAAAAAAATATATTTATAATTTTTTTAATGAAAAAAATAAGATAATTTTTTTTATTCATTCTTATTTTTATTTATTATTATATTATATTTTTATTTATTATTATATTATATGTGTAATATATAAATATGGAATATAAATACAGTTTTTTTTTTCAATTAATTATTTGATTTAATTTTTTATGATTATTTATTTTATGTTAAAATATCAAAATAAAAAATTTAGATTCAACTTTAAAAATATTTTAAGAAAAAAATTATAAACTATTTTTTAAAAGAAAAAAACTAATAAAATTAATGAAATAAAATTTAATTTATTAAATTTAAATTTAATAAATAATATTAAAAATCTTGTTAAATTACTATACAAACCAATAAATAATATATTTTATAACTTGTTTTTCAAATTATAAAAATTGAATAAAAAAATATTAATATTAATAATGAAATATATAATTTTTAAAAATATTTATAAATTTAAAATTAGCTTATCCATTAATAAATAAAAATTTTATAAAATTTAAATCAGATTACTATTTTATAAATATATATTTGTTTTCATATTTAATATATAAAAAAAAATGGGCATGTTAAATGCAAATAATATCTCGACGTCAATTTCAGCTTTTTAAACAGTACCTGGATGATTATTAGCATGAAGACAAGAGTTGTAAGGATTGCATAACAGTAAGATTGTTTGAGTTGAGCCACCTTTTTGACTCAATACACTTTCAATCAAATATCAACTAATTGTTGATTAAGACTAATAATTGGAACTAAAGATGAAAAAACTGATACCACTTTCATTCTTCTCTCTCATTTAAATACTACAAAACTTAATGTAGAAAGAAATTCATACTGAGTTTTTGATATCCAAAATGACTACACGATATTTACCTAAGATACTTTTGTCTTATTTGACCAATTTACGTCTGAACACCTATTTCTAGACTGTGTTATACACCTTTTTCCTGTCAAGTTTACTCATTTCTTCATCTCTCTTTCTCATCCATCACACTTCATCTCTCTTTCTTATCCATCAGAAACTGGTTTCTATTAGATGCAAGAGAAATCTTAAACCTACATCCAACAATCCTTGTACACCTATTATTAGATACCATGATTCCTTTGAGTTTTAGTACAGTTTAATAAATAATTTAAAAATACCTTATTATAGGAGTAGAATGGATGTAAGCCTAAGAAAAAGGTGTATCTTTATCATCTCTCAAGATGAAATTTGTCTGATTCAGAAGGTCTTTTTAACTACACGAGAGGATGTTGTCTGAAAAGAGGTGTTGTTGTTCAGCATGAAGCATTAATAAAATGATAAAATAACTTCAATAATTAAAAGTAACCAGATAATTACTACTTCAGAAACGTACTTAGTGTCAAGCATCATGTCACTTTTAAAAATCACATTTTTTTTATGAAATAATTCAAAGTATAACATTTCATATGTACCAAATTTGATAAAACTATTGTTGTAATAGTTTAGATACTGAATCTGTTGTTCTAGAGCATAGAGGACTCGATGTGTACGGAGGTTGAGAATTATGATATACATGAGTGTCACATTAAATACTTAGACTGTATAGTTTGATTTTGGTATTGAGTACTCACTCTCCTTTGTATGTAATACAAACTTGATTTCGTACTCCCAGTTTTCCGTCGTACAGAGGGGGACCAACATTAAATCAGTAATAATAGAGGGTGGTGGTCCTCGAAGAACATAGTAGAAGGAAGGGAAGAAGTTAAAAGGATGGTAACCCAAGTGTGTGTAATTGTGTACATAGAGGAAGGTCTAGCTGGTAGCATTAAATATCAGAGTAAGAAATTATTAAGTATAGAAAGATAGTTATAAGAAATATATTTGTTTTTACATGTCACAGGTTGAATAAAATGATTATGACTAACACCACCACCTGTATTAAATTTCATTTTAAGTATATGGACAGAAACTATAATAAATCCAAAACCATCCAATAGTTGAGTTCTACTTCTAGACATTCGTACGTATCACGTGGAGTGAGCATATAGGGCCAAATCAGAGCTCTTTAAATCAATTCATCAATCACAGTATTTCTTTCAATAATGGAAATGCAAGATCTAGTTGAGAATGGAATCCATGCCCACGCCTCATCCCACCACACTTTTTCTCTCAACGATAAGGAGTGAAGGACTATCATGATTGACCCCAAAAGAGAAAAAGGACTAATGCAACAGAAAGAGAGAGAGAGAGATGATTCAAGAAAGACTTCTGCTGCTACCTACTAATCAGTTTATTAATTACCATGTTTGGTAACCAGATGAGAAATATTTTGTCCACATTGAAAAAAAGACTCGACAGTATATGGGGACTTCAATTTTTATATATAGTGACGTGTTGGTTTTCTTTGTTTATTTTCTTCAACATATATCATTGGACCCTACAATGGAAAGGGAAGTGATAATTATTATTGTATGTCTTGCTTTTTTTCCATATGGTTTTTTCACTGGTCTGTTAAAGATTGAGCAATTTTATCCAAATTTGACAGCAAGAGCCGCCTTGAAACAAAGTTGGAAAGACCTCAAAAAGTTTTCTGTTAAATAATGTTGAGTTCTCCAGTTTTGCTTCTCCTGAATGAAATAATAACTTATATGATTAGTTCTTTAAACCTGTTTAAAAAAATATGAACCGTACTTGCTTAGATACTTTAGTGGTAGAAGGAGATGAGAGCTATATAGCCGCCATGGAAGGAAATTAATGAGTCTTCGAATGCGTGGTGTGTGGACTTGGACAATTGAGAACCACTAGTCCACTTCATAAAGCACATGTTTTTTCACCAAAAAGAATCGGTGTTGCTCCAATTACTTAGCTTTCAATATCTTTTCAAAATTCTTGTATAAGAAAAGTCCAAGGTAAATTAAGAAGAGTGAAGAACAAGGGTTTGTTTTGTCTGTAGTCTTGCTAGGTTTTCTTGTATCGTACATACTACATACCTAAGGCTTATCTACTTTTTGTTTCCGACCTTTTACTGTTACCCCTAGTTGTCAACAAAAAAATATGGAGACCAAGACCAAGAGCCTATGTGGTCCTCACCCATTTCTCTCATATCCTATTTACCCTTCTGGTTTTAACTATTTATATCAAATATTTATAGTCATGTCTTCCTTATGTAACTCCTGAGCCTTTTTTTCCCACAACCTTCTTCTGGATCTCTGGGGAATTTATGGACACAAGCAGGTCCGAGGGAAAGAGGATCTTGAGGTACAAAGAGGAGGAGGATGAGGATGAAGAAGAAGAGGAAGAGGTTGAGATGGGTTTTGGAGAAGATGGAAGGAGGAATAAGAGAGTAATGACAGATCTCTACGGAAAGAAAGGGTCCAAAGCTGGAGGCTCAATGCCACCTTCTTGTCAGGTGGATAATTGTGATGCTGATCTAAGTGAAGCCAAGCAGTATCACAGAAGACACAAGGTTTGTGAGTACCATGCCAAGGCTCATTCCGTACACATGGCAGGGCTGCAACAAAGGTTTTGCCAACAATGTAGCAGGTTGTGAAACCCTAATCTCTTTGAATCAAAATGAATTTTTTGAATCTGATTATGTGTGTATTTATTGTCTGCATATCTTTTATTGAAGGTTAATCTTTGCTGTGAACTTCCTGAGAGAAAATTTTGATTAGAATTTTGTTAGTTATATATGCATTTCTTTTCAAGCAGCCCTAGTTAGTTTGAGGAAGGGAGAAAACCCTTCAATCTGAATATGGCGCATGGTTGGAGGGGAAATGAGACAAGTGCTTAGGCTTTGTGTTGTGTCTTGCGCCAAGCCTCACCCTCTGCTTCTTTTGTTTCTTCCTTCCATTATTTAGCAAACTTGGCTGTAATAATCTATTCCTTACTGGTATTGCTTTGTGTTCAAGAAAGATTTAGCAACTCCAAAAATGGAAAAACTTGGCCATAGAGGATTCCCCACATTACCCTGATTATAGAATGTACAATTGTACAACATTATAGAAAGTTAAACCAAAGACGGAATTAATGTGCTTGAAGGAGTCAAAGCTAATAATCCTATTACTATAACATTTTTTCACTGATAACAGATGACCAGATATTTATATTAATATAGGGACTGATCTCAAATGAATATATATCTTTTACCAAACATCGATCCAACTTTTGGTTTTTGATCATTTAGATTTGGAATTACCATTTTGATCTAATTAATATGTTGACAAGACACACTTGGTTTCACTGGTTAAGTTTAATCAGTGGCATCCAATATATATTGTTGACAATCTTGATGCATGATTATTAGGGTACATTGATAGTATAGTTACACTAACTCTCTCTTCTATAAGATTGAAGGGAATATTTGATCCTGTCCAGCATGTATTGCAGCAAATATTTGAACGTCTAGAAAAATTTCCATGTGAACTAACTTTTCTGCAAAATGGTATTTTTCAGATTCCATGAGCTGTCTGAATTTGATGAATCAAAAAGGAGTTGTAGAACTCGGTTGGTTGGGCATAATGAGAGGCGTCGCAAAAATGCAGTTGACTACCGTGGAGAATGATTTCTTCTCTGAAATGCTGGACATTAATAAACATTGAGGCAAGCATGTGATTGAAATAAAATTTCCAATTGAAATCTTCATACTCGAATCATTGTTGCTGGCCTCTGAGAATGCTCTCTATCTTCTGTCAATATTTTCATATGCTATTGTTGTTGCTGTTGATTATAACTATGAAAGGATGGTTTCACTTCAAACGTTTATTATTATATATATCTTAGTTCGAGAAAAATGAAAAAAAAGGGATTTTAATTGAGTTTCATGGTTTGGTTAAAAAAATAATAAACGAGAGGAGGAAATTTAGTTCCTTCAAAGTGGACAGACAAATTTGGAGAGGACTGGAAAAAGAAATGAGAGAAACTTGAATGAGACCACTGCACTCACTTTCTATTGTAGATCTCAAAGATTTGTAACCAAAATTAAGTGGAAGAGAAATTTTCTTCATATTATCCTTGTATTTGTTTCAATACGTACTATTAAAAAGTAATATCTAAAAATAATTAGAAGGGTTTTATATGCCAAAGAAAAATTCATTAATTGTTTAAAATCATGTATAAATAATTTTATATAATTTTCCATTAATTATAAATAATTTATAAATAATTTTTCAAATTTAAAAATATTAATTTTTAATTAAAATATTTTAGGCATTAATTAATTAATTTAATTATTATATATTATTTATTCTTTTAAATTAATCAAATCAATTAAAAAAATTTAATTAATTTCTTTTCTTTTTTTTTATTCTTTTTTTCATTCAAGCAATCTTATTTTTTTTATTACTTCATTTTCCAACATGTCCTAATCAATAGAGTTGTTTAACTTACTCAAATGAAGATAAAATTAAACAATATTGATACAAATAAAAAATTATACCAATCATTTTAAAGTATAGAAAACATCTTAAACGAAACCCTATTTGAATAGAAGTTTTTGAAAAGATTAGTTTTCCCCCTTGTTGAATACTAGTATTAGAAATTGTGTTATATTTTGGAAGGACAATTTTTTGTTTTGTGTAGTATTGCCAAACCCGAAAACCTAGTTGGGTGTTTGTCAGGTAGCAAAAGAGCAGGGAGTATCTAAAATCTCACAAGAGTTTTGTCTTCTATTGGATTACTTAAATGTCCAATGTGCATTTACCTATTAATTACTTCCAATTTCTATAACAATCTCAGAAATATTAGATAATCTCCAGGCACAACTCATAAGTACCTCTGCCCCTATCAACCTTCTCTATAAAATACACACTATATCTCTGCAACAATTATATTACTTCTGGAATCTTCTTCCGTGTAGCATATTCTGGAATCTTCTTTGGTCTAGCAAATTCTGGAATCTTCTTTCGTGTAGCAAATTCTGGAATCTTCAACAATTATATTATCATTCAAACACCGTAACATGTCGATTGTTATCTTTAGCAGTTGAGTGCTGAAATTTTAGTAAATAAGGTTTATTTTTTAGGCGACATTCTAAAAAATATCAGGTAAAAATCTGTTCATATGAGAATCCTAACCATACTCCCGTAAGATCCTACATCATTCCCTGCTTCCCATTATTTTACATTCAACTTGGCCCAACATCCAATACCCTGCACATATGAGAACTTGGTACAATATACATACTTGCAATTTTTTTTAATGATAGAATATCGGATAATTTATCAGTTATTCTTAAATTACTTTAATTAAAAATAATTTAAATATAAATAATGAATAATTCATACTTTTCTAGATTATCTTTAAGTTTAAGTTTAAATTTGGTATAACTATAAATTATTTTAAAGCATAATTAATATTATTTAAACATGGTATTATTTTAATCTATTTTACAAAATTATAAATAGATAATAAATGGTGAAATAATATTAAATTATTTCTTATAATTTTATTATAATTTATATATTATTTGTAGAATATATACTGAGTATAATTATGAATTAATTTTTAGAAATTCATACCCATTCATGATGAAATAAGAAAGCGGAAGCGAAAATATACTTGTATTGAGAATAATGAAGAAGAGTAAACTAAACGTGTAACTATGGGTGCGTGATGACAAAGACGAAAAATAGAAAACGGTATGTCTGTATTCTCTCTTCACTGAAGCTATAATCTTATGTAACTTATGTGAGTTAGGTTTCATAATTTTAATTATTCTGAATTTAACCCTTAATCAAAGACAAAGACAGAATATTATTTAGGTATCTATATAGTAATTTTTTATAACAATTATATTTTTAATTATAAATTTAATATTAAATAGACTACATTATAATTTTAACATACTTAACTAATAAATATGTGATCCAAAAATATTAATACAATTAACAAGCAACCTCTCGTTAATAGACGAAAAGATTTTCCCATCAAATAAAAAAAATCACATAAAAATTTATTTAGAATACTCTATCTTATTCTTAAGTTGTAGTAACAACACCTTCCATCACTACTCCACACGTACCTCAATCACACTAAAAGTTTATCTATCAAAACTTTGATGTGTGATTTTGCATCACAACATCTGAAAGTGAAATTACCGACCTCCATGTATGGAGTCTTTCCACGAAGCTTCTGGACCTCTTTGAGTTTCCCGTTAAAGGCAGTTCTACCCCCATCCTAGCTTTCACTTCCATAGCTCATTTTCCATATCCCCACATTAGCCATATATTCCTCCTTTTCATTTGAAATTGAAAAGAGCTTGGGAATTTTTTTGCTAAGTGCAGAACCTCCCACTACTCACTCCAAAATTTACTTTTATCCCCTCCACCAAACTACCATATAATCAAACCACCATGTATCATTTGCTTCATCACATACTTTTAAACTTGCAAGTTTTGAAAACCTCTTCACCCCTACCACCTCACTCCACAAGAACCCCTTCTCATGAAATAGATCCTACTGCCATTTTCCTAACAAAGCTTTGTTAGATAAATAAAAAGAAATGTTCTTTATGGCATGGCCCTGCTTCTTAGGTACACATATGTTTCCCTTTCCCCCAACAAATTTTCCTATTACCTACCTCTCTCCCCCACAAAAATATTCTAAGTTTTCTTTATATGTTGATGGTTGGTGTTGTGAAATCTGACTTGTCACCGATACAATTCATATACTCGGTTAGAAGTTCAGACTTTTTGGTCTCATTCAACTTCATAGTTTAATAATATATATGTACATATTAGAAACAACTTTAATATTATTCAATAAACCTCTTTTATACAAATCATTCTAATAAACTTTTCCCAACAATAGATACTTTAAAAATCCCTTTTTAATAATAAAGTTGTAAATAAATAAATATTAATTACACAATTTAACTAGTCTTAACCTTCTTTTAATATTATTAAATAATTTTGATTTTGATGACTTAATTATAATATCTAAGAGCTAATACTAAAACTTATGATAAATTAGATAAATTATATTTATAAATAATATCTAAGAACTAATATTAAGAGTTATAATAAATTAAATTAATCATATTTATTAACATGTTTTAAAAAATAAATATATTTGTTATTACTATAAATAATAAGATTCTTTAATAATTTAGTTATTCAATTATTATCATATAATAGATTCTTGAAGTATATTTAAACTTCTCAAATATTTTTTTTTAAATTATATGTTTTGAAAATATATGAGACTATAATAATAAATATTAGAGAAACTCATAATATATATTACTTTTTAAAAGATTATTATGTACTATTTAACCTGAATATAAATATATATATTTTGAAATACTTTTTCCATCATTAATATTACCAATATAATAATTGTTAAAAAGTTATTAAATCTCCTCCTTTATTATTATTTTTTTATGTAATGTCAAATTTTAAGATTTCCTTTTAAGTATATAATCTCAATAGGGTTTTTCAATATATCTGTTGACAAGAGATAATTATTAATCTTTGATTGTTGTTAGGTTTAAACATCAATAAGTTTTAAATCTGTTTCATTCTCTACTAGATTCCAATACTTCTTTAATCTAAATAATTCTCCATTAATACTAACCAATGCTCATATTAATCATTAAATTTTTAGAATTATATATAATCTTTTATATCATCACACTCTTCAAATTCTCTCTTATACTCTTAAAAAAAACTAAAAATTTTTATATATTAGGTCCAAATTTATAGAGAACTCTAATACTAAATATTAAAAAAAAACATTAAAAGTAAAAATAACTCTAATCTTATTCAATATATTATATCTTTTTATACAAATCCCTCTAACAAAATTTTCTTAAGAATAAAAAGACAAATACTTTCATAAAATATATATTTCTAAAATATATTATGATAAAATTTAAAATATGATATATTCATAAATCATTTTTTAATTTATTTCAATAATTTTCCAAAATCAATTTAACTTTTTTAGGTGTGAACATCTCATGCAGGTAAGTCTTCAAAGTTTCTATAAATAGAATAATAAAATATTATTTTTATAAAAAAGAATAATGTATTTATTACTTTAAATAATATAATGAACGAATATATATTAAATAATAAATTATATAATGAAGGAAATATATTTTATATTTTTCATGTATAAACTAAACATTTGTTATAGCCTAGCAGTTGTTGTCCAATTATCTTCTTATGAGGTCATCCTCTCACTTTTTTTTTGTTGAACCAAATGTTACCCATTTTTCTTCATTTTTTTCTCTTTAACCCTAATTGGGTGCATAATAATTGGACTTGTCTTCAACTCTATTTGTTTGGTTGATAAAAGATAAACAGGTTAGAAATGGTGGTGCGAAAAATAGATGAAAAATAAAGTAAAATTTAAAGGTATATAATTAAAGAGAAATAAATAAATAAAAATGAGTAAAAATATATGAGAAATAATAAAATGAATTTTTATCATTTTTATATTTTTTTCTCTTCCTCTCCTACTTACAACGGTGGAATTAATAATTCCATCCATTTTCTATTCCTATTATTTTCCAATTAACATTTTTAACTCAACTCTACCCATTTAATTTTTTTTTTATTACAATAAGTTTTCAAAAAACCTACTCAGCACTTTTATAAAATGTCTGAAACCTAAGTTCTTACATTAACACACATTTATAATATTTTATTTTTATTTTGTTTTTCTCTATTCATTGAAGAATACAAAATTATGATTTAAGAAGATTTATTTTATTTGTATAGGGAAAAAATAAAAAATAAAATGCAGTTCTTCACAAAAAGAAAAAGAAAAAGAAATAGAAGATTTGTTTGTTTTCTTTCTAAAATCAATAAGTAAAACTCTAGTACTCATAATAGATTATAGAATTATTCATAATCGATTTCTTTTATTAAAATAATAATGAATGGTTATAAATGATATTAATAATAATAAAAATTAAAAAATATTAATAATAAATAAAATTATTTTATTTTCTAATCATTTTCAATTTTTTGTTTAATCTAAATAATTTTCATTTATTATTCTTTTCCTGTTCTTCTCTTTCATTTTTTTATTCTCAGTTTCCAATTCAAACAAAGACTATAAAAACTCTCTAAAATTTTAAAAATAAAACGAAGTTTCAATTTTTTATTATTCTTTTAAATTCTAAACATATTTGTTTATTATTAATGACGATAAATAAAAATTTGATTGATCAAAACTTTAACACGTAAATATTACAATTAAGTGATCTTGGTTAGATGTATAACTACTATTATATTAAAATAGTCTTCCCTATAATTTTTTCATTTATCATCATTATTAATAAGGATTTCAAATATATGTTTAAATTTTCAATGAATCTAAAATATATATTTAAATGTTAGAAAGATAGAAATAATATACAAATTTTAGACAGCATATTTAATATTTTAGGAATTTTAAAGAGACAAAATATTTTATTCCAATGTATAATTAAGAGACGTGAAAAATTACAGTTGATAACTTATGAGAAAACTTAGGAATTTGAATGACTATTATAATATCAATAATTAAATTAAATTGGTGCTTCACTCAATAAAAAGCCATTCTAAACTTACTGGCATTTTCACAAATAGAATTTTCAAAAGGTGACTAACCAATAATATATATATATATATATATATATCATTTTCTAGTAAAAAAAATTTGGCAAGCTATTCAATAAAAATAAATGAAAAATAAAAATTTCTTTTAAACTGACAAATATGACCCAATGATAAAAAATTGGGGAGTGGAAATCATAATTTCCTTTTAAGTTTCTCTACAAATCGATTTCATTTTTGTATTCCATTTTTAAAGAACTAAAAACAGAGAACAAATGACTAGCCCAACCCAGAATACTAATCCATTAAATGAGTATGGCATAACCACATTAAGTCTTTTATTCTACTCAATGTAAGCATTCCTAACGTATTTATAATGAACTTAGGAACTCATGTTCTGATAAAAGGTGGCCACAGTTGACACTAGGCAGATTAATTGTGCAAAAAGGTGCCTAACTTCAATGGCCATTGACAATATAATGTCATGCCAGTGATAGAAATGTTCTATCCAAAAAATTGGAGGGTAAAAAGCACGTAGACGACAGCTAAATCAAGGCACCTGATTCCAAGTTCGTTAACCAAGCCCTCTAATAAAAAAGAATTAAATAAGCAGCTTCAAATGCAATGCTGAATGCTGTCCTAGTAAAAGACAAAAAATTGAAAATTAGAAATTCTTCCCAAGAAGAATGCATTCAATTTAAAGCATTATCTTCTCCAAATCTTAGTTACGGCGAGCAATGTGAAAGCTTACCTGAGCTTTGTCTTATTATCTGCAATTTGGTAGACTGTACAAGTATAATGCAACAGCAATCACCACTTGATACAAATCAGGAAGAAAAAAAAAAGTCATTATATCACAACTGAAAGGAACAAACCTTAGTCACGCTTAACGCCTAGCATTTTCAATGCTAACTCCCACGCGACAATTGTTGCAGCATTAGCAGGAAATGCTCGACTTATAGTAGGACCCAAACCTGCATAGCACCCCTTCAATCCAGCCCTTTGGTAGATCTACAAATGAAACCACTTTTGTACATCTTTTTCTTAATATATAAATGATTGGCAATTAAAGCAGCAATGTAGAAAGATTTAGGGAGCTTACTGAACTCAAGACCCGAAAAGGATTTCTTGGACAGTTTTTGTCAGGGTTTGTCTGAATTAAAGTCTTTGCCACGTCGAGAGGCAAAACTGTCAACCAAAACTGGTATAACAATCAACAAAAATCACAAAAGTTATAAAAGAAGCTTCAGACGATTAATATTCAATAGCATAGTTATTGTCAACTACAGCAGAAAAAAATGTTAATTATTATCAACATGCTTACAGCAACACCACCAAGACCACCAGTAGCAATCCCAATTCCAACATCAACCAGGTTGCTGTAATTGGACGAAGAAACTTTGATATTTGAATGCATTTGATAACGCACATGTTCATAAACACTGAAAAAGACAGCATTCCCTATAGATTCTCTAAGCAATGTTGTACAACCTCCACGAAAAATTCCTTTCACCTGAAAGGAATACCATCAGATATGACACATTAATCATGGTGCTGCAGAATGTTACAGAATTTCCTCACCCCTTCAGTTTTTACTGTTTTAAGAGCACAGTCAAGGGGACTACTGTATCTACTGGACTTGGGAACCAAAGAGTCAGTCCCTTGTATCTGCATCCTACACTGTAGAAATTCAAATTTAAATTGGTATGATTGTTAGAGACAATAAAGGGGTCCAATGACACTATAGGTTCACTTTACCTTTATCAGTTCTGTTGGACCTAACACAAAGCTGATGATGGCACCACCATAAGCTGCAGATGGTATTATGACTTGCGGCCGTGGTTCCCCACTTTGAACTCCCCCCTAGATTAGTTTAGGGAAACAAAGTAGAAGGTATGAACTAAAGCCACATTAAGAGATAAGAGATACATCACAAATGATACTTGCAAAACCCTAAAAAGATTATAAACTTTATATCATAACAAGTGTGCTGATTGGTGTAATGTCAAATCAAGATAAATCTCATTTAAGCCATTTTCAAGCACACCTGAAGGTACACTTTTGTCTGGGAATAAATGCCAAAAAAGAGTGATCCTTCAACTGCCATCCCAATAAAAGATGATGTTGCTCCTCTATAAAGTCCTTTGATCTGTAAGAGTTACTACAAAATTACATTTGGGAAACTCAGGCCAATTCCCTACTCATTGATAATTAAAACTTTCAAAAGAAAAACAAAAGCATTACATATTGTTAGAGATATTAAATCATTATAGACCTCCAGTTAATGTTTATGCCTTTGAGTTATCCATTGACATATTATCAGTCTCTGTGACTAAGAGTTCAAGAATTCCACCATATTCACTCCCATTCTTCATAATTAAATTGAAATTCAACACAAAATGGGTCCATGCCTTATCTATACACTTAAAGCCAAATAGACTCTGGGGCAATTGAGTGTCATAGATATAAAATAATTCATGGTTCTCCAACTAACAAGCTATCAGCTTAAGCTTGTAGGAGAACAACTCTTGGACACATATAATATTAGCAATAATGAATATAAGACAATAAAGTACATTTAATCATACTTCACTTATCACCTAAACGCTTCTGTATTATAAGACATATTTACATGTTAAACCCACTTATAAAGTTTGGCTCAGGGATCATCAACATTAACTCTCTTCAGTTTTGGAGGGATAATGTATCATAAAAGAAAATGTTAAAAGTCACCTTAAAAAAGTGCAAGTTTAGCATCCCCATTTTCCTATTTTATTTTATCAATCAGTGTTCAAAAGGAATATCTGGGTTCTGGGGAGAGAAAAACACTTATACTTGAGTTCTGACTTTACAGTATAAGTGAAGTCAAGCATAGCCAGATTTCTACAATCTTCTCTTAGAACTTTCCATAAATAGGACAAATAAAAGATGGTCAAATAACTTCATTTCTTATGGCCATGACCGCAGTTGGAATCGGGATCATGGCCCTAATTAAATGATGTGATGGTCTCATAATTAATTTTATATTTCAATCTAAATTACCCAGATGAAATTGAGTACTGAGCCCACTACATGCCGATGTAAAGATAAACTACACCTGACCAGACAGCTTTTATACACAAGTAAGCATATCAACATGCATTGATACAATTTAACAGTTATTTCATAAGCCTACGTGGAATTTGAAAGAATAACCATTTTTTTCCTTTGGAAGTTAAATCAATTAGCCATACTCCTTCTGTCTTCAATATCCTAGCAGTACAATGCAATCCATTTCTGTACTGAATCATATGTGCTTCTGCATTGTGCTTTTGCAGCTTCACCTGATAAATGGGGGAAAAATAGTTCATAGATAGGCTAGAATTTTAAAAGTAGAGCTTTATAATTAAACACCATAAAAACCATCCTGAAGTCACCAACAAAACATGCAAGGAAGAGCCTAAAATAGATATAATTATAAGTATGATGGATAAAGACAATGCAGAAGACCATGGACCAGAAAGAATGACAAAAAAAATGGCCGATTACTTACTGAAACTAAAGAACCATGATCTAGGAAATTGTTGAAAACAAGGTATGGTTGTGTTCACTGCTGCATAAATTTAAAATTTCAGAAAATCTCAGCATTTTCACAGCTTATTGATATTATCCAGTAAAGTGAATTATTTCATTAGTCTAATGTTAAAGGACTGTAAATTTCTGTAAATCTGGGTTATATTGTCTACCTTACAAATATGATATTTCTGATCAAGTTATTATATACATAACATTTATGTATGTTAATATTATGAGTTAGTGACATTCCCTGTTAAGCTGCAAGTCACATTCTGTTCCTATAGTCTTATTCCTGCTCATATACCATATATTTATTTAATCACACACACACAGAGCAAGCAAGAGAGAGAGAAAGTTAAGTTCATCCGTGCCCCTCATGGGGAGCCTAACTATCATTTTCTATCACAAAAGCAAACGATTTGAGAAACAAAAGCAGTGCAACAACATTTACATGTCAATGAAATGGAAAAATCATTATGTTTTTCCCTAGATCACTTAAGTAAAATTCTATAATTTCCTTATAATTTTCTCCATTATTTTTTATGAGGGTGAGCTTTAGAACGATGGTAAAGTTGCTACCTTGTGACCTAGAGGTCACAGGTTGAGTACATCTACCCTGCCATACCATGTATGGCTTACAAGGGAATAAATTTATTTTGCAGTCCAGAGTACTATGTAGAACGTAGGGTCATGCTAGCCAAGTATAGAAGGTTCTATAAACACACCCTATTGAGAGGAACAATGAGTATCTCACTTGGGATAAATTTAAGAAGGCTTTGGTTGCAAGATTTGGAAGAGGAAGACTAGGGAATCCATTTGAGAGGTTGACAGAAATGAAACAACATGGTTTTGTGGAGGATTACATTGAAGCTTTTGAATTGGTTTCCTCTCAAGTATAAAAAATACCAAAATTGTAATATTTAGGGTACTTCCTTGGTGGATTTCAACCAGAGATTAAGCGCCAGATTCATATTTTTCATCTCCAATCCCACATTCAAACTAAATTCGTGAGATATAGAAGGGTTGGCTGAATCACACATAGACAGTAGCAAATTTAGGGAGCAGAGTACTAATTGGCAACAAAATGGTGTAGCAAGGCTTGCAAAAAGTGTCATTTCATCAGGATGAAAGTTAAATACCAGAGACGCTTCTTCTAAATCGCATGGAGATTGGAGCAATGGGCAGAATCAAACAATTGCAGGTCAAGTTTCGTTAACTCTTTCTGACAAGGCTGATTTTACAGTAGGCAGTAATGATGAGATTAGAGGCAGTTATTGGCAGAAAATAGGAGTGGCTACACACTATTAATTGTGTGAATTGTTTAATTAGCTCAGTGATACATTTTAGGAACAATTATTTTAAATACGATCCAATAGTAGGTAGTTATTAACTTTTAAAAAGAAGTTATGCAAAATTCGTACAGAAAAAGACAGTAGGAAAGAAGTGAACAGAGATGTGTATTTGGAAGTTCTGTGATCAAAGTTATTCTTAATAGGAGTGCTTACAACTCTCGGACAACTTCTGTCAAAATTTCTGTTTAACTAGTGTGCCTAAATACCAAATTTCAGTGTTCCATCACTTGTTAACTTAATGATGTAACAGCCACCCTTTTCTCACCATTATTTGTTATCATAGCTTGAATTATTTATAAAGATTAACAATAAAGGACGGACATGAATTAAACAAGCAATTTATGAATAGCTATAATCATCATGTCATCCCTAAATAGCACATCAGTTACCATTTTTGCCATCCTATGCAAAAACCAGCAGCTGTCAATCAAAAGACCAACACCGGTAGAACTTAGTCATTAAGTTGGTTAAGTAATTCCCACATGCTTAAGAGTTAACTGCAGTCTCAATCAACCTATTAACCACGAAAAATGACAAACTATAGAAAACTAACCACATTAAGTTTCAGCACGAAAAAAAGGACAATGAAAAAAGAATTCTATGGAAATTTGAGATATAAAATTGTTTTATACTAGCTAAGAACAATGTAAGATTGAAATTAGATCACCCCATTTTAATTTTGCAGCCTATATGGTACATACCAAATTACCAAACACTATTTTCAAGTGCCAAGAACAAGCATTGGGCAGAACAGCAAAAACACCAAAAAAAAGACAAGTATCAACTAATGTATCAAAGAGAGGCGCTGATAACGATAAAAATTGAACCTTTACGGTGTCAAAGGGGTGGCCAGTGGCTACAGCGGCAACACCAGCGAGCAAGCCAGAGACATATTCCTTGTACCCTGAACTTGAAATCTCCGCCATGCCTCTCACTCGCTTCAACCTACAATTAGAGTAATCAGCTACATACGAACTACGTTGTTACTGTCCGTACCAAATGTCTACCCGTGCGAATCGTTGACCGCCAGCTTGTTTAAGTGTTAATGCCGTGGTAGCTGGAAACACTGTTGAGGTTACTCTCTCACAGAAACACAGATGGTGATGGTGGAGGCCTGTGGCAACAAAAAAATTAAGAAAGAAAAACCACACTATGAAGGATGAGATAAGAGAGTTTTTCTAAAGGTAAATATTAAAATATATGAAAATATATTTTGTTATATATAATAACAAAATATATTTTCATATATTACCTTACATATTATTTAGATTATCATTTATATATATATATATATATATATTTTATATTATTTAGATTAGGATTTATACCATATATATATATATATATATGTATATATAAAAGTCAAGAATCAATTTAGAAAAATATTCTTCTATAATATCATAATATTATATTTATATATATCTTAATAGTAAAAAGATAATTATTTTTTTTTTCTATGCTCAATAATTTTTTTTTTAATCTTAAAATTGTGTTTATTTAATTCTTAAATTTTTTTAAAATTCAAAATTAATAATAAATTTAATATAAACTCAACTTTCTCTTTAAACAAATAAGAAAAAAAATTATGTGTAAAATTTGTTCTAATGAATGAAAAGTTCTTATAAAATGTAAAACTTCAACCACAAAATAAAAATAAGTTTTACATATTACAAATATTTAAGATGTACACTTCACTTTTTTTATATATATTTTTTCAATTTAAATATTTTAAAATATATTATTTAATCGAAATATATATATATATAATATTATTGAACAGTTATATTAAAATATATTTTGATAAAATTATTTTTAAACTATTCAATTTAATTGATTTTATTCAAATTTAATTATTCAACCTTGTTTGTAAAAAAAAAGTAATTTTGTCTCATTTGATTTTATCATTAGAAGATTTTATTTTCCTACAAATGATAATGTACAAATTTGATGTATATCTTTATTATTATTTTTTTTTAGAAATATAATCATTTTCATTAAATGTAGAAGATTTTGTAAAAGAAGTTCTTTTAATCATAGATTGTTATTTAGAATCTTTTCTCCTATCACTTATTAGACTGTTAAACTCTAGTTGAGTTAAATTGTATTTTTATAAACCTATGTACTTAAGATTTTTTATTCTTTTTTAAAAATATATTTAAAGAGAGAACGAGAATATCTTTTATACTAGTCATCTCAAAAGTACCAAGATTATCTTCAATTCTGGAAAGAAATTTAAGAATTTTTTTTAACAAAGAAGAGAAATGAAGAAAATAAAAAGATAAAAGAATAAAAATAGAAATATTAAATAAATGATACACAGAAGAATGACTTATATAAATCATATTACACTAATAAAGTAAAGATATTTTTTCTAAACCCTTCAAATCTAGTCCTTAAATAAAGATCATAGGAGGAATTTGGCAATGTCCTGAATGAGATGGAAAAGGTTTTGTCCGAAGGAGTGATGTGACATCATGATAGCGAACGCATCATAGAAGGATCAAACTGCTTCTACTCGTTGCAATGGTTTGGGATTGGGCAAACTGAATCAAATTCATAAATAGACATAATAAAATCTTTTTTTTTTCTTTCTTTATTTCTTTCTTTTCTTAATACGTAACTATTTTAAACATAATGATATCATTATCTCCTCTTGATCGTCTTTCTTCCTTTATGATGAACATTATAATATATTATTATAGGAGAGAAAATCTTTCTTCCTATGTTGAACATTATAATATATTATAGGAGAGAAAATCACAAATTTCACTGATTTGTGCTTTTCTCTCCCATTTCATGATACCCAATGTTCATAATGTTTTCTCTATCTCTAAATCCTAAATCTTAAACACGGTAAGTAACTAATTCTAAACCCTAATCATCCTCAAAACTTTGAAAGGCATATGCACATCCTATCCCAACTTGAGTTTTATATATTAACCAAAGTTAAGAATCAAATCCAACTACTTAACCAATCCAACTACATTAGTTAAGTGATAAGAGTCTTCACCACTGGTGTCGGGGTAAAATGAAATATTTATTTCCTTTAAATTTTATTTTTTTTAATGAATTTGTCACATCAACTAATAAAATGTTACCGCTATTATTTCGTGATGCACAAAAAACTGTACAAAAACATAACTTCTCTTTCTCATTACGTGTCAAAAGATTGAAATACATTCTGCCCAAAGATTGAAATACATTCTCTGCCCAAAGATTGAAATACATTCTCTGCCCAAACTTAGTGCAGGAAATCTTTCATTGGATCATCATGATGTACTTTTTTTATCCTGTAGGCCTCCATATCTTCTATGGTAACCTCATCGTTCCATCTAACATTGTACTTGCGTTTCCTCTCATCTTTCTCTTCCCTCTTCCTCAGATCTTCCTGTGAAACATTTTATATATTAATTTCTGAATAACTAACTATATCTCAAAATTGAATGCTCTACAAAAAATATATTTTACACTAGAAATGGACATCTATAATGTAAAGCCATATTTGTTTTAAGAAATTATATGCAAAATTTAGTTCGAAGCAAATGTCAACAAAGTAAAAGTATAATTAATTCCCGTGGTTACAATTAAGAGACAGAATGACCCAATACACACGCACACATGATAGATTGAGGTCTACCTTCTTGAGGGCATCAGCAAGCAATTTCTCATCTAGAACTAGATCATCTGGGACATCAGTACCCCATGTCGCGAGCTTTTTCTCTTCCACTGGCGCAGGATCCTCTATAGGTTCATAAAAATAAAATAAAGATTAACAAAGACATGCTAAATACAATCACACCAAATTATAACAAACAAAAAGTAGTAACAGAAATAGAAAAGGAAGGCGATTGAGGTAGAGGCACAGTATAGATGTGGTGTCTGTTAACCAACGAACCTGTAGCAGCCTCCTTACGGGCAATATTAGCTTTCATAAGATCACTTGCAGCTTCAGCAGCCTCAATACCAGCAGCACCAGTGCAATAGCTATTTCGTATTGTCTGCTTGCAGCACTTATAGCCCCACTGATGATCCTTCCACCATGAGCCCCACACAGTCGTGTGGTTGTTAATGTAAATATCTTCTTCATACTTGCTCCTGGGGAGTGCTGCTTCCTGTTGGAAACATCGGATAAATGAAAACTAATAGTCTCAAAAACAGTAGTAACCATAAAGCTGAATCCTTAAAATTGAAACTAAGTGATGGTAAAACCCCAAAATGTTAACAGATCATGTAAAAAGTCCCACCACGCTACCAAGAATATTTATTTATCAGCAAATTACAGACGCTTCTCTATGAAGATTTAGAATGCATTTCTCACCTGGCCCTTTATTATTCTACCAGCTCGATCATACTCCACTTGCCTTTCACTTTGGCCCAGCAGAAGTTCTCTTGGAGGTTTGTCCTCATCTGCAGCATTGCCATACTTCTCAATGATGGTTTCCTTTGTTTGATACTTCAACTTCTCCTTCCTGACCTTGAAACTCTTATAGAGTAATTCAGCTTGCGATGGAGCTGCTTGCATGTGAACATCTTGTCCCTTATCAAATGCTTCCCAAGCATGAATGTTCAATTCCTTAAATTCCAAAGCTTGCCCACTATTTCTATATTGGTTATCACCCTACAGTACAAAAGTAGATTCAATCCAAATACAAGATTACATGTAGCAGTAGAAAAGTTGTAGTGATTCACATAAATTTTGATTCTAGAGATAAGTACCTCATAAAACTTTTCATTTGGATCTGCATCTGGAAGTGGATCCTCTCGCATGGATCTAGTCTTGGGATCATAATGTGCAGAATTGACATCAAGATTAAGAAGATATTTTGCAGTATCCTCTCGAATACGTAGATTCCTGAGGGAAAAAATATTTCAGCTCCAATTCATCTAAGATAGATAATGAAATAGATAACCTAAAGCATATTAAGAATTAAATTGGCCTTGCATATTAAAATGATGGAAACATGAAAATTACCTCACAGTTCCTGTACTCCCACCACCTGTAGTACGCACACGCTTCTCAACCTTTGCAAAGTCCATTTGTTTGCTCTCATCAACCTTTGCCTCATCTACCCTTAGATCATCTTCCTCTTCATCCTCATCACTTGCAGCATCCTCACCATTTTGGTTGCTCTTCTCCAATTTCTTAAGCTGTTGTTCTTTTAGGTATTTTTTTCGTGCTTCATCTCTAGCTTCATACCTCTCAATGACTCGAGCATAAGTTGATGCATCATAACCATTCCATCTGTCCCGTTTGCCATCATAGTCAAGTTCAAAAGTTTCTATCTTTTCATCAGGGGCAATGTGTGTGTTTGTCCATTTTGCTCCCACTTTCCGTGGTCTTTCCATGCATGACTTCGAATCATGCGTCATAGCTCCACAACTGTAACAAGAAGATGAAGATTGAAGTAGTCAACAAACATTGTAAGAGAAAACGAGAATATAAATAAATTTCAGAGACAAGTCTGGTTACAATGTAGGTAATGTGGTAAACTCATGGAACCTCAGCAAATTTGAATCACAAAATTAAAATTGTTTACAAGCTTCAAAAATAATATTTTAAAAAAGATCTTAATAACCAAAAATAATCAAATAACATATTCATAAGTAATAAAGTTATAAAGTAAAAACATAACTCAATAACTGAGACATCTGTTAAGCTATAGAGTCCCACTCCCACACATTATTTTGTAGTTTAAATAACAGGACAAAAGCAATAATTAAAATATTCAACAACTTCAAAAACTTAATACACATTGAATAGCATATGCAGTTAAACCCAAATAACCAATAAAATCAGTCAAAACTTGTACTTGGAAATCAAAACCATGAGTAGATCCAACCTTTTAAATTCAAGAGTAGAATAAACTCATTAGTTTGAGAGAGAGTATCGACATGCAAGTAAACGTGATTTTTATTTATTGTCTTAAAACCAATAACTCGTAAGAGTTTAATCAAGAGTTGACAATCACCAATAAGGAAAAAAATAGAATGAACAGATAGTCTAAGAATTTCTGCTGATCAATTACTAAATTTCATGTTCCTTTAAAGTTGTCAGACAAAGAGTATACATTAAACATAGACAAGTGATCACATATTTGACAAAATAAAGCAAGACCAACTTACTTTTCACATGCACCTTTCCTATACTTGTCTGCCTGAAAGATTTTAGCACCTCTATCATACCATGATTTGGTGTAATTGGGATCAGATTTCCATTTTCTTTGATGTTTCAAACTCTACAAGCATAAAAAAGGGATAAAAGAATATTTTAGTTTTTATATAGATCTCAACAACTCTAAAAGGTGGAGGGGGAGAGGAACACTTACAGGTCTCTCAGCATTAAGATACCATGGTGCAGATGACATATACTGGGGAATATGAGGATTGATTTCCTTCCCATCTTCATCAAGTTCCGCTGGCGCAAGCCCCGCTTTCCGTGCCTCCTCCAACTCAATCTGTTTGCGATGGTCCTCCCTCGACTTAAATGCCACTGCAATCCATGCCAAATAAGTATAAAAATATTGAGTACAAGGCAAATTGGGAAAAACATAGTCAAGTTGAAAATTCAATTAAAAAGAGAAAACTGAAAAATGGTCCAATTAGCCTAATAGCTATGAAACATCAGTACTTCCATTTTTTTCATATATACATACCCAATTGTTATTATTGCCAAGAATACTAAACCTAAGAAAAAAAAGGTCCCTCATGCTCTCTAGACCTTGTCAAGAATGTTTTTATTATCTATTAATCCAACAAGATGAGTATCAATTAACAGATTTTAATTGAGATCTGATTGGAACCTAGACAAGAATGAACAAACCAACAACAAATTCCCAAAATTAAATTACAATAACTGTCGAATTCAAAAATTGAATTCGCGCACAGCAGCTTTATAAAAAAAACAGAATCAGAAGGGAATGATTCAAGGTGGGAATGATATCAGAAATACTAGAAAATGAAAATTTCATAATTGAATGGGGAAACGAGTACCTGAAGCGGTGGCCATGGTGTGAAGAACGAAGAATCGAATTGAAGATTAAAGTGAATGGGTTTTGTTGAACCCCTTAAGCTCAGCAGTGATGAGAAATAGGATAACTGAGAACCCTAATTTCTCCTTCTCTTATTTTTGTAGGCAAACCGACTCTCGTTTTCTATTAAATAGAAAAAGCAATCAAATATTGGTATTTCATCAAATCAAATCGAATCAAAGCAAATTAAAATTTGCGATTATACGGTTTTTATTATTATTAAATTTTTAAATATTTTATAAAAAATATTATATAATATTTTAAAAAATTGCATATTTTATAATAAAATTTGATTAAATATAAAAATATTTTATTTATAATTTTAATTATTCTTATATTTATAAATAAATTATATACTTTTATATTTAAAAATTATAATATAATTTTATCATAATAATTTATAAATATATATTATAAATATTAATAAAAATATAAATATTATATGTGTAGGTATTTTTTTTATTATTATTTTAATAAATTATGTTTTTCTATAAATAAAATATTTTTCTAAAATTTAATCAGAAAAAGTTAAAAATAAAAAATAAAAAATTAAATAACTAATTAAAAAAATAAAAAAATTAAAGATATATTATTTCAAATAATATAATAAAAAAATAATTTAGAAAAAATATTTTATATATTACTATAAATAATATAATAAAAAAAATTTATAAGATATATATTTATTAGTTATTATTTAATTATAAAAATATAATTTTATATTTAAATATAATAAGCGGTTTGGTTCGGTTCGGTTCGATATTTTATTTAAAATTTAAAATTCGAATTAAATCATTCGGTTTAAGAAAAAGTATATCCAAAAAATCTAAAACAAATTTAGTATTTTATTTAAAATCCAAAATCCGAATTAAATCATACTGTTCAAGAAAAAGTATATCAAAAAAATTCAAAACAAATTTGATTTTAAGTCACTTTTAATTTTTTTTATTAATTTAAATTATTTTTTTTGGATTGATTCGGTTTTGAATACTTTTATTTATATTTAATTAAAAATTCATTTACGAGAATAATAAAGTATTTATAATTTTAAATGAAACAAATATTTAAAGATCTTTATATGTCAACATGTTTTTTCTAAAAGATTGATAATTTTCTTTACTTTGAAAAATGAGAATATTACCCACATTATTCATAAAATCTGAAATATAAAAATATTATTTTGATAATAAAAATATTTTATCTCTAAATAAGTGTCCTAATTTAATATGTTAAAGATCCAAAAAATTTATTTTTTAATATTATTACACGGAAAAAATGAACTGAAAAAATTAATTAAAGTAGAATTACAATGAGATTTCAAGTATCAATTGAATAAAGTACCATAGTAATAAAAAATAATCAATTTAACAAATTATCTTTAATAAAATCATATTTGTAAAATAGTACGTAGTTAAATGTTAAGTGTTTATATGTTCATGAAAAAGAAATCAATTCAATGCACTTTTCATAAGAAATTAAAGATAAATGACGACAAAAATATCTAGTTTGTTAAAATCAGTGCAGGCCATTAAAAGTGAAGAAGAAAGTTGGAAATAATTGAAAAGTTGGAGAAATTTTGAAGATAATTTCTATTATTATCTTTTATCTTTTATCTTTCATCTTCTGTTGCAACCAAATGACCTATATAGAGAACGTGAGACACAACTTTGAAATCACAATATAGTACATAACTTTATACACAGGAAAGAAGGAAGTAACTATTAGGGTTAGACTTTTTCCTTAAAAGATAAAGCCAAACGCTTCAGAGAGGCATCTTTGACTAGAGCTTCTTTCCTTTCAATCATGTTTGGGAAGCGGGCCACCATAAGTGACTAAGTTACTTTTGTATAGGGATTGAGTTTGAATTGTAACTTTTCATTATTCTTCTACATCTATGTAACTCTTTTGTTTTGATTAAGGTTTTGGTTGTGCATGTTATCTTATATTTTTGAATAGGTATTTTTGTGGGAACATCATATCTTTTCTGATCTCAACCCTAACTCCCAATTTACCAAATTTTGGGAACGAAATTAGGATAATTGGGTTTTACGAAATTTGATCTTATTGCAAAAATTTCTATTGATCTTCTAAAGGAATTGAAAAAGACTTTGGATATTTTTGGGGTTTCCGATCAAGGGACTGACAGAAACTAAATTATTATTTTGATAATCAAAAGAAAGCACTACATTTGATTGCTTCTGAGTTTTGAAGAGATTACACGATAATCCGATTTTTATACGCTTTTCTTATTGCAATCTATTCCAATTTATCACACTTATTCTTAATTCATATTTTCTACATCTACTCTTTGAATTCCGATAATACATGAAACCCTTGCGGGCATAGTTTTTCCAAATCCCTGTGTTCGATGCCCTCTATTCGGTACACTTGCTGAGAGGTTTTAATTGAAAACCCAGTGCTGCATGTTGGCCATTTTTCCTAAGCTAGTAGAGGACTGCATTGAGGTATTCATGGATGATTTCTCCGTCTTTGGAACATCTTTTGAATCATGCTTATAGAGTTTAGATTCGGTGCTTAGGAGATGTGCTGACACTAATTTGGTACTAAATTGGGAGAAGTGTCACTTCATGGTGACTGAAGGCATTGTGCTAGGGCACAAGATCTCTGCTAGAGGAATTGAAGTTGATCCGGCAAAGGTAGAGGTCATTTCTAAGCTCCCTCCACCAGTTAATGTAAAAGGTGTTCAAAGCTTTTTGGGGCATGTTGGGTTTTACCGACTTTTCTAAAATTGCTAGGCCCCTTAGTAATCTGTTGGTTAAGGAGGCCAAGTTTAATTTTAATGAAGACTGCCTGCAAGCATTTGAACTCCTGAAGCAGAAGTTGAGTGTTGCACCAATCATCACAGCACCAGATTGGGCCAAAGATTTCGAGCTTATGTGTGATGCAAGTGACTATGCAGTGGGAGCTGTTTTGGGCCAAAGGACGGACAAAGTGTTTCACACCATCCATTATGCAAGCAAGGTGTTGAACGATAACCAGATTAACTATGCCACAACGGAGAAGGAGTTGCTTGCTATTGTCTTTGCCCTGGAGAAGTTCAGGTCCTATTTGATAGGATCCAAAATCATCATCTACACCGATCATGCTGTTATCAAATATCTGTTGACCAAACCAGACTCCAAACCTTGGTTGATTTGTTGGATCTTGTTGTTACAGGAGATCGATTTGGAGATCAAAGATAAGAAGGGCTCAGAGAATTTAGTGGCTGATCATCTGTCTCGATTGGTCAACAATGAGGTGATTCACAGGGAACCAGAGATCATGGAGGAATTCCCTGATGAGACGTTGTTCGCAGTACAGGAGCGACCTTGGTTTGCAGATATGGAAAACTTCAAGGTTGCAGGTCTCATTCCTGACGATTACAATTGGTACCGACGAAGGAAATTCTTCCGGGAAGCTAACCGGTATGTATGGGATGACCCCCATTTATTTAAAATTGTTGCTGATGAACTGTTAAGAAGATGTGTTGCAGGAGACGAGGCCAGAGACATAATGTGGCATTGCCATAATTCACCATATAGAGGTTATTTCAATGGTGAGAGAACAGCATAAAAAATACTTCAAGCCGGGTTTTATTGGCCTACCATTTACAAAGATACTCATTCATATTGTCAAAGTTGTGATAAGTGTCAGAGAAGTGGTGTGATATCAAGACGGCATGAGCTGCCACTATATAATATCATTCAGATTGAAGTATTTGACTGCTAGGAGATTGATTTTGTTGGCCCTTTACCCCCTTCATACGCCAATGAGTATATCTTGGTGGCGGTCGACTATGTTTCCAAATGGGTGGAGGCCATTGCTACTCAGAAAGCGGATGCAAGGGCGGTGATCAAATTTCTGAAATGCAACATTTTTTGCAGATTTGGCACTCCACGAGTCTTAATCAGTGATGACGACACTCACTTCTGTAATGCATAATTGAAGAAAGTGTTCGAGCATTACGGTGTTAGACACAAGGTGGCCACACCTTATCATCCCCAAACCAATGGCCAGGCGGAGGTGTCCAACCGAGAGTTGAAGCGTATCTTGGAGAAGATTGTAACTAACTCGAGGAAGGATTGGGCTTTAAAGCTCGATGACAAATTATGGGCATACAAGACAGCCTTCAAGACTCCTATTGGCTTGTCTTCTTTTCAGTTGGTATATGGCAAAGCTTGCCATTTACCAGTAGACTTGGTGCACAAGGCTATGTGGTCGCTTAAAGCCCTCAATTTTGATCTTAGAGGTGTCATCATCAAGAGGAAGCTGCAACTATATTAGTAGGAGGAGATGAGGAATCAGGCCTATGAGTCCTCCAAGGACTACAAGAGCAAGGTGAAGCAGTACCATGACCGGAAGATCTTGAAGAGGGAGTTTAAGGCGGGCCAACTGATACTGTTATTTAACTCCAAGTTGATACTATCCCCTGGAAAGTTAAAATCTAAATGGTCCAGTCCGTTTGTGATCAAAGAGATGAATCCCTTTAGAGCCATTGAAATAGAAGATCCTAACACTCAAAGAAGCTGGATGGTGAATGGGCAGCAATTGAAGGCTTACTTGGGTGGTGAAGTTGAAAGACTAACCACCATTATCCAATTGACCGATGCTTAAAGGGTCCGCGTCAAGTTAATGATGTTAAACGAGCGCTAGCTGGGAGGCACCCCAGTATTCTTCTTCTTCTTCTTTTCTATTTTCCTTTTTTGGACCAATTCTTAGACGGTCCGCATCAAACTAATGACGTTAAACGAACGCTAGCTGGGAGGAACCCAATATTCTTCTTCTTCTTTTTTATTTTTCTCTAGCGCTCAGCGAATAGATAATTCGCTTAGCGCATGATTCTGGGTGTTTTTTGAGCGAATTCGCTGAGCGAGCTTGTGTGCTCAGCGCATTGCTCACAGGTCCAGATTCGCTGAGCGAATCTAGCCTACACTGAGCGGATTTTTCGGGGTACAGTTTTTTAGTGGAAATAAGACTTGATAAGAATGGCCTAACCTAGTGAGAAGAACACCTTAAACACTATTGAGAGCGATATCATTACAGGTTTGTGACTGTTATTGTTTGAGTCTTGCTGATCGTGCTGTTGAGTAAAGTTTGAAAAATGGTATGTTCCTGTTGTCTGAATTAGAAATTAGGGCCAAATAGCTAATTTGAAAATTGTTACCTTTGGGTCCGATTAACTATTTTTCACCCTTTAAGCCACATATACAAATTGTTCTCCTACCTTTTCATAGGTTAGGTGGGAATCTCTCCTAAAAAGAAATAAAAAATAAAAAAATAAAAAAAGGGAAGAGAGAAAGGGGTGAACAATCAGAGAGATGTGAGGAATTGGGATTGTAGAATTGGGATTGCGGTACTTATAGTTAGTTACATTGTTGTGATCCTAGTAAAACTAAAATTTCTTGGTAACCCAGCCTCATTTATAAGCCAAAAAAAGGGTCTTTTGATTCAAACTTTGTCTAATTAGTATGAAAAGTTGAGACAAGTAACAATGATGGTTAACTTGCATGTTTTGATTGAAAAGAGAGAAACAGGTTCCAGACACCGAGGGAAGAGTTCTATGTTGATTATTCTGATTAAGTTTACTATTCACTTATTGCACTCCAATTGTGTTGATTGTTTCACAGACTTGCAGTGATCTTGGATACTTATGCGATATGAAGAGAATTCTCAATTATGTACGATGACTCAGTGTTTTCATGCATGTAAGAGTGAAATTTATTGATACACTTGGGTACAAAGTTATTGCTTGAGGGCAAGCAAGGTCTAAAAAGGGGGAGTTGTTTGTTAAGTGTTTATATGCTCATGAAAAGGAGATCAATTCAAGACACTTTTTAGAAGAAATTAGAGATAAATGATGGCAAAAGTATCCAGTTTGTTAAAATCAGTACAGGCCATTAAAAGTGAAGAAGAAAGTTGGAAATAATTGAAAAGTTAGAGAAATTCTGAAGATAATTTCTGTTATTATCTTTCATCTTTTATCTTTTATCTTTCATCTTTCTGTTGCAACCAAATGGCCTATATAAAGAACGTGAGACGCAGCTCTGAAATCACAATATAGTACACAACTTTCTACACAGGAAAGAAGGAAGTAACTATTAGGGTTAGGCTTTTTCCTTAAAAGATAAAACCAAACGCTTCAGAGAGGCATCTTTGACTAGAGTTTCTTTCTTTTCAATCATGTTTGGGAAGTGGGCCACCATGAGTGGCTAAGATACTTTTGTATAGGGATTGGGTTTGAATTGTAACTTCTCATTACTCTTTTGCATCTATATAATTCTTTTGTTTTGATTAAGGTTTTGGTTGTGCACGTTATCTTATATTTTTGAATAGATATTTTTGTGGGAACATAATATCTTTTCTGATCTCAACCCTAACCCCCAATTTACCTAATTTTGGGAATGAAATTAAGGTAATTGGGTTTTATGAAATTTGATCTTATTACGAAAATTTCTATTGATCTTCTAAAGGAATTAAAAAAGATTTTAAATATTTTTAGGGTTTCCGATCAAGGGATTGGCGGAAACTAAATAATTATTTTGATAATAAAAAAAAAACATTACATTTGATTGCTTCTAAGTTTTGAAGAGATTACACGATAATTTGATTCTTATGCGCTTTCATTATTGCAATCTATTCTAATTTATCACACTTATTCTTAATTTATATTTTCTATATTTATTCTTTGAATTTTGATAATACATGAAACCCTTACGGGCATAATTTTTCCAAATTCCTGTGTTCGATACCCTCTATTCGGTACATTTACCGAGAGATTTTAATTGAAAACCCAACACTATAATATGATATTTGAGCTAAATTTTAAACTCAACGTACAATGTGATTTGGTTGGGCAATAATTACTGGGCTTGGGCTGAGTAGGCCCATTTGCTTCATTTCGGTGTGATCCAAAAGTGGAGAGATTTGAGGAAGTGAATGAAGGGGTTCATTCAATTCAATTCAATTGCAGTGGTCATCCAGTATTTTAAAACTTTATTAATTAGTTCTTAAATTTTTTAAAAATATAAATTTAGTTTTTTTTTTATAAATTTTATGATAATAAAAAATATTTGTATATATTAAATTTAAGCATTTAAGTATAGGAGTTGAGGTTTAAACTTCATCTCAAACATTTTATTAATTTCTCTCCATTATCTCATGCCACATCATTGTTGCTTTAGCAAAATTTATGACATGTTAATTAGTGTTAGGTTAATAAAATCTTTTAGTTTTTATTGAAGACTTAAAACAACATTTGATTGTAAATGAATGAAAGTTTGAGAAATTAATTGGTAGTTTTGGCCAAAATCAATCATTCAATACAATTGGGAGAAATAGTTTTACTTATATATTAATAATAATATTTAACAATAGGTTTAAGACTTCTCATTATAAATAAATATGTTACCAATTTTTTATCAATTAAATAATAGATTAAAATAAATCAAAATTGTTAATTTTAAAAATTAAATAATCAAATATGTAATTACATTTGTAGAGTAACTAAAATTACAAAATCACAAATAAAAATGGATTTAAGTCTATAATTTAATATTAACAAATATAAACATGAATATAATTATTAATTACTGATTTAGAAAAAATAATGAAGTTATATATTAATATTAATTACAATTAGTATTAATTACTTTATTAGTTTATACGTTACTATGAACATTAATTATTATTATTAATTACTCATATTAATTTTTATACTATACTATTCATATTAATTACTAATTTATTATTCATAATATTATATTATTTAACAAGTATTTTTGAAGTATTCAGAAATAATATTTTTCATATTATTTAAATAAATCAATAATATTAAAAAAATATATAAAAAAAATAGTGTATGAGGATATACATGTGAATAAAATTTATTAAAAATATTAAATAAATAAAGCGAAAAATAAATAATAATAGGGATATCCATTTCTTGGATATATATAAATATCATGGTATTTATATATGTAAATCTTTGTTATTTGTAAATAAATTTTATTTGAATTTTTTTCTAAATCATGTAAAAAAATATTAAAAATTAAATTATTTTTAAAATTTGATTTATAATTTATTATATTTTATTTAAATTTATGAAATCAAATTTTTTAAAGAGATTATTTAATTTAAATTTATATTTTGTATTATAATTCATTTAAATTTATATTTTAAAAAATTATTTATATTATTAATATTATAAAAGAGTACTTAAAAAATAATTTTTTAAATAATCTTAGTTAAAATTAAAAAAAAAAATCATAAGTATTAGAAAGGTTGACTTAAAATTCTTACGTTTCATGAGGATTACAAAGTATAGTATACCATCACTCAAAATACCTCCACGTGGCGTGATCTGATTGGCGAGACTAATATGGACCTCTAATAACACAACGCGTTGTTCAACTCTATTGTCGCCAACTTACCGTTGTTTGTCTTCGTAGCTCTGCTAGTTGCGAAACGTCTTAAGCCTTCATTCATTGATGTGTTTTTGTTGGAGTGAAAAAAATGTCTCCATCAAAGCTTCCTCCAAGAAATGAGCGGGAGCAATCCCAAGAAGAAGTGAAACCCGCAGAAGAAGTTGGTATGTGTACTTTTCCTCTGAATATCCGTGTGCTGAATTTTCGTAATTGCTTCCTTCATTTTAATCTCAATTTCAATGACTCATGTGTGTGCCCTATGTAATCTTCATTTTCCATTTCTTGCTTCTGTGTTTTCCTCAGAATCAGATCAAAGCGAGGAGGAGGAGGAGGAGGAGGAGGATGAGGATGAGGAGTATGTTAAACTGATTTATCGTTCTGCATTTTTCGGTTGTTTACTTTGCGATTTGCTGTTTCTGTTTGTTGATCGGGTTTGTGCTGCTTGAATTTTTATACTGGTTGTTTTATTCTTCCTGTGTGGTTAGTTTTGTGTCTATTCTATGGTTCATTTTTTTGTTGCGTTTCGATGATATTTGAGAGTGTTGCTCTTTTCGCTTATTTGTAAGTGATGCATCCATTCTCTTGTGCTTTAGCGACCGATTTGTTTTTGTTTTTTCTTTATCTGTCTATCTGCAGATTGAATTTTCATGTTGATTTGATTCTGCTTCAGTGTTATTCATTTTGTGTCTACGGATTTTTGTACTGTCTTTCAGTGGCATTTGAGTTTGGTTTTGATTTTCGCATATGTTAAACAGATCCATAGCCTTGGAGACTTTAGCACCGCTTCATATTTGTTTACAGGTTGAATCCAGAAATTCTTACAATAGGGCAAAAATAATTTATGATATTTTTATAAAAATTATAAATTTATACAAGAGACCATGTTTAAATTTTTAGTTTTTACAAATTACAATTACTTTTATATATTTTCATGTTTTAAAAATATTTATTTCATTATTAAATCTATAAAAAAATTATATTTTTCTGTGTGTGAAACCAACCATTCATACGACATTTTCCATATAACTGCACATTGATAAATTTTTGTCTCACTAGGTTAGTATTTGGGAAACAATAAAAATTAATATTTATAGTAATTATTAGAAGGTAATAAATTAAAATTGAAATTATTATTTTATCTTTTGCTTTTCATAACTTTTTTGCAGTTTGTTTAAATTCTTACAAAAATTATACTTATTTTTATGGGAACAAAAAATATTTATTAAATATATATATAAAAAAAAGACTTTGTGGGGGAAATTGGCCCCAGAAGGCCAACGTTATCCACCCCTGTTTGTGCATGCTGCTGGATAAATTGTTGCTCCTTATGACTATTTGTTTATGTGAACAAGACTTTGTTCTCTGGTTTCTGGGAAGGCTTGTAAACTAATTGCATTATGTTTTTGAGAAGTGAGAAATGAGAGTGTGAGAAAAAAGTAGATGATTGAGATTAAAACAATGTCACTCCTCCCCTTCCATGTTCTTTCTACAGTAGTGTCTGAAACTACAGCACAGACGATAAACTTTGCTTCACCCTGTTAAAATCTGATGTAGAATACGATTAAGTCGTGGTGCTACCAGAGGAAAGAATGCGACGTGGATAAGATTTACTTTTACTGAATTCATTTAAAACCCTATTTTAAATATAAATGGTATTTTGTGCTATCATGAACTTCTTCATCAGGAAGCATTTTATCTGTATGAATTACATAAACTTCGATACTAGGTTCTTTTTATGGTAAACCTATTTTTTTTAACATTAGAATCTAATGACATTTTCATGGGCATGCTGCTTTGCTAAGCTGAGAATGTGAAACACTTGTAGGCTTGCATAATATCTTATGTTTTTTTTTTTTTTTTAACTCATATACTTCAGAGAAAATTCTTGACCTTGAAAGTACTTATAGTTCTTCAAATGATTTTTTTATGTAAAGTTGTGAATTTATCGCAATTTAGCAAAATCACGAGAAAGTAGTTTTCAAAACATTCTCTCTCTTACTGTTTTTAGGATGGCCAATTTTATTGTATTTGTTTTAAAGACTGTTAATATTTTTTTTATAATAATGTACTTGTAATTATTTTTGATATTTTTATATCAATTTTATAAATATATTTATTTTTCTGATTAAAAAAAAAAAAGTCTTTTGCATAATACTTTGACGTAGGGCAAGGACTTTCATCAGCAAAAGATATCCTACACCTATATATCCACCGTAACAAACCTTCCTGATGACCATGAGACGTCAATTTGACCATTGAGCTTTCATATTACATTCTAGAAAAAAAAAACGTAGCTTCGGTATTTCATACAGCAAATACCATGTTAACCAACTCATGGAACCGTTTGCAAACTATCAGCAATACCACCATGTCCCATGCCCCTCCTTCCTAGGGCAAGGACTGAGAATTTGGCATTTAACAAAGATTATCTTCATAGAATATTAAATATTATTATTCGCTAAATCATTTTATGGGTGTTTATTCACAGATATATGCTTATAGATTTGTCAGCTTTGACGGAATTGAAGTGTGCTATCTGCCTAGGTATGTAATTTATAATTGATGCCTGTTTTGTTGCATGTTCTTTGCAAAATTTACTGTTGTTCCAAAAACATGCTATAATAACTGTAATTATGAGTTTGATAGTTTTGGTGGAAATTTTGTTTAAGCAAGATAAGATAGCAATTCGTTTATAATGCTTTTTACTTTACTTGGTAAGATAATTGTTAGTGTTTCTAATGGAAAGATAATCAACTCAAAATCCTGCATTCATAAGGTCCTTTTATTTTGTATTGTTAAAGTTTCCTTAGATTTTATTCGATGTATGTTTTATTGCGTATAGTTATTTGATGACGAGTTTTACTGCATATTTAAAGTACACAAACTTTGCACAAGTTACTGAAACTTCAAAAAGATTTTGTCGAATGCATTCATTAATCTGGATAGTTTTAATTCTCATGCAGACAATCTAAATGGCAAAGAGCCACCAAATGATCCATTTAGAGATTAGATTTGTTCTGCATGGGTGAACTTTTAACGACAATATAAAGATAATTCAAAATGCAGTATCTTAAGCATTTTTTATATGCTTTCTTAATTATCAAGTCATATAGTAAAAGATAGTTCATTTCGTTATATGTGTAGGAATCATTCGAAATACGAGAACGGTGACGGAATGCCTTCATCGATTCTGCAAGGAATGCATCGAGAAATCCATGCGCCTTGGGTTGGTCCACAAACTGCAAACTCTGTTATTATCTCATAGATTTATAGTTGGGTTGGTCCACAAATTGCCACTGTGTTGTACCTGTTCTAACAAATTCGAACTGGTTTTTACTACAGTATCAATGAATGCCCTATTTGCCGTGTGCATGTCCCTAGTCGACGGTCATTGAGAGAAGATCCAAATTTTGATAACTTAATTTCTGCTCTTGTGCCAGATATTGATAAATACGAGGAAGAGGTAAGATGGAGATGTTGCATCTTGTATTGAAAAACCTAATTTGTAGATAAGAAACTCCTGAACATGGTTTTCTGTCTCAGGAGGAATTGGCTTTTCTTGAGGATATGAAGACTCATAATAAAGAGGTTTGACTTTGTTCACACATTTTTAAAATATGAATGTTTATTAAAAATAATTCAATTGATTGTTTGTTGCATTACCATAGTATTAATATCAGTTTAATTCAAATAAGTTGTTGATAATTGTTTACTGTTATTTTTTGTCTACAAGATTCACTTTGTCTTATTAATAATCGAAATGTCTATCTTTTGTAAGAAGATCAAAGCTTCCAGTGCACAGAATCTTCCATGTCAAACAGAAGGATCGGATAGAAAACAGAAGGCACCGGAAATAACTGTAGCTTTTGAGAGGATGAGGTGGTCACAAGGCAAAAATCGAACTTCACATAACTTCAGAAAAGCAGGTGAACTTCAGGTATCCAATGAAAATGGGGTTATGAATGATAATAATGCAGGAAGGGACTCATCTTCTGGTGATGAGAAGACAGAAACCGGACCAAGAAAAGGTGGAGAACGAGAAACACAACTTCCACAATCTGCAACAATTGATGTGAATAGAGACATAAGTTCATCTGCAAATGTTCACCAGAACAACACCGGACACAGTGGCGAGGTATTTGTTTTTCTTGTAATGATTGTGACCACAATATTACTGTTGCAATGTGTTAGTCACTAAACTAATAAAATAATAACTTAACAAAAATAAAAAAAATGAGATAAGAACAATTTGATAATATAAAAAAAAAATTATTGACGGAAAAAAATTACAATATTTTTCTCTTTGAAACTAAATAAAAGATAATAATTTTTTCTCTAAAAAAAGAAAATATAACTATTAATATAATTTTAAAGATTTTTTTTTCTCCCAATTTTAGAGATAATAAAAACAATTTAGATATTCCAAAAATGGAAAGATTTGTTTATAAAGATCGACTGGAACTATACATTTTAATTTAGTTATGTGAGACTTTATCACTTTCCCATTCAAAGATTTTGATATCAATCTTTATTGATTGTCATTAATATACTTATGCTTCTAATAGATTATAGTAAAATTGACATTATATAAATTTGTTAATATTAACGATTAGGTTTTCTTTGATATGAATTTTTCACATATTTATACTTTTTTGTTACTATTTCTTAAACTAAATATTATTATATACTTATATATTTTGTCTTTGTAATGAAAAATAAAATTTTATAATACTAGTTGGAGGAAATGTATTACTACATATTTATCTATAATATTTTATTATTCTCATATATTTAGGGAAGCCCATTTTTTATAGAGAAATTAACTAGTTTTAGTTTTAATTCTGTACATGATTTTATATGGCGGACACCTAGTTTTATAGGTTATGATTTTTTTAGAAACATAAATAGTATTCCTAATTTCCACTTTTCTTAGTCTTAAGATTTTAAGATTTTAGGGTTAGTCACTTTTGTTAAGCATGAGTTTGTCCTAGTTTACTTATATTTTATTTTGTTTTTATATATATTTTGATATATCGACATATGAAATAAAAATGTAAGATTCATTATCATGTGTAAGATATTTTAATTATCATAATAAATAATAATATTTTATTATTTATGTTTGATTTTCTCCATTAACTTTTTAATTTAGATAATTTTATTGTACATTATGTTTATAACATCTTATAATTTAGATAACTAATTTATTATATTTCTTATAAGTATAAATATATATAACAATAATATATTTTATTTTATTAAGATTATCCGTAAAATCTGAATTAATAAAACTCTTATCTTTTCTAAGAGAATTCTTTTCACCCATTCTATTGTCTAATAATATATATCCTTTCTCTTACAAAATGTAAAAAATTCTTCATTTATATATTTTTCTCTGTTATTTATTCTCAAATATTTAATTCTTAACATGTTGTAATTGATGTATTTTATTTTTTTTAATATCCTAAGAGTATATATAGATTGATTGTCTCTACTTTCATTACTACCAGATTTCCTCTTTTCTTTAGTATGGATATTGCACCCACTATCATTTAATTGTTGAATAAATGATAGATTTTTTTCTTCAAGCCCTTTATATATTGTACCAATTGAACTAATAGTTCTATCATTTATCATTTGTTAAGTGCACATTATCATCAATTTCTTTCCAGCTTTCATCCATTATGTTCACAGGTCTGATTTCAATTGTATATATTAATCTTTTTCTTCCCATAACATCATGCATGATCTCTTTTCCTTTTATATTAATCTTTAATGTGTTCAATTCCCTTATTTCTCTTAAGTTTATGTTCTGATGTGTTGTCAACTTAGCTACTAATTATTCTTCAATGTTCCTCTCACATAATGAAATCTGCTTGATTTGATGAAATTTGTCGTGTCTAAATTTATAGACCTTTATGCTTGTTTTATGATTTTCTTTGCCTGGCAGAATAATTAACAAGTAGAACTCTAATTCATGAGCACTATGAACTAGGTCTTCATAATGTTACATTTCAATCACCACAAGATTAAGTGTGGTAGTTTCTCAAATTTTGTTTAAGGCACAAATCAGCAACAATTGAAGAAGATTTGAAAACCCTAAAAAGTGTGATGGTTGCATATATACAAATGAAAGAAAGACATATTCCTATTGAATTGATACAATATTTGGTAGTAATAGCTAGTAATATAGTACTTCGTTATGTATGTGTTAAATTAAAATATATAATTAAGTTTAATATCTTATGTATATTCTATAAATGATGCTAACATGATATTATCACAGGATAAAGGGAATGGACAAGATGTGCCCACACCATGAAAAGGATCTTAGTTCGACAGCATTTTCATGGAGTTTGTCATTTATATTCTGAAGTTTCTGTACTTTGTGGAATGATTTCACATATTTTACTGTTTAGTTTTTGCTGATTTATAATATGTTGAATGCTATTGCCAACTTCTTTAGAATTCTATTGACATAATAACGTGGTTTATTCGATACAACTCAGAAACGGGAGGTGTCCTTCGTATATGAAATATACACTTGCAAGAGTCCATTTAAAGAGTTTATCTCATAAAATATAATTTACTTTCAAAATTGATTTAGAATATTTTATTTATATATTATAATTTAACTTAATGTTAAAAAATTTCTAACATTTTCTAAATTCAATTTCCTAAATGTTATGAGATTTTGTTAAATGTAATTTCCTAAATGAATCATGTGCAGGAGTACTGCATTCAATTCTCCTTTATGCCATGAGAAAAGGCTTATTTTGAATGTAGTTTGTTACTTTTCGTTTATTTCAATTTTGCTTTCTTTCTCCATATAGAAGAAATTGTATTTTTTTTTTACTAAATGTCAGTTGATTTAACAACAGAGAATTTTTGTTTTTAAATTTTTTTGGCATAATTGTATTCGAATTCACAGATTTTGTTACCTTAACTGTTTCTGTTGATGTTATTTTAATTACTAAAATTAGGTCCCTTGTCCTAAATTTCCTTAAATATGTTTTTTCAGTATAGGTAAAACTAATGAATTTTAATTTTAGTTCTTATAACTTTTTTCTTTGTTTTTCTTCTTATAGAATTTGAAATAATTGTTTTTATTTCTTATAGAATCTAGAATATTATTATTCACATCTTCCTTCTCTTATAATACTTTTTTTATTAATTATTAATAAATTTATTATTTTTATTGTTAGTCGCTTGTAAGTATATATTACTATATATATAAACTTATTGTTAACAAAAATTAAAACCAGAATTTTATGATATAAGAAAAAAAATATATAAACAATAATATTATGTTATCAGAAGTTTCCATATTTCTTAGAATTTTTTCTATAAATATTTTTGGATCTTATAAAATTTACAAAAAAATTGTAAGAAATTTATTTCCTACAATTTTTTTATTTAAAATATAAAATATGAAAATTTTAAATAATATAAGAAGAAAACACATTTAATCTTATATTTTATTTAACGAAGAAAAATCTCAATTTCACACATCTTATCAAATTTTATATAATTCCAAGTTTCTTCTCTTAAAAGATGTTACTGATATAATATTAATGTTTAATAGAGATATTGATGTTTCGTGAAAGAAAATTGAGAAAAAATTATTAAATGCTATAATTTAACTTTAAACCCACATATCTATATAACAATAACACAAGAATCAACTAGGCTAACAGCGTTTGTTTGTTTATTTTATGATGAAAAATTATATTATATATAACTTAAATGGGGAGCAAAATTGAACATATCGGTATTAATAAATATAAAAATTAATGTTAATATATAAATTTTATGGTTATATATCAATATAAATTACTATTAGTATTAATTAATAATATTTAATATATATTGCTATTAATATTAATTACTAAATTTATCATTTATAGTATCATATTACTATATAATAAGAATAATATTCTTAAAATAAGATCGGTCATATTTGAAGAATTTAAAATTTAAAAATTTGATGGAAATTCAACTGGATTAAACCAGATTGAATAAAATAATATATTTTTAATAATATAATAATATACTGATTAAAAAATAATTTTGTTAGTAATTATAAGTTTATATAAAAGAAAAAAAAATTATAGTAAAAATTGTTATTATTATAGTCGAAAATTACAGTAAAGATCACATAAAAACATAATAGATGTGAAAATTGAAAGTAACACATTATATCTAAGTTGAATCTGACTCTTGTTAAACAAATGAAGAAAAAAACATATATTATATTCTTTGAAAAAAAAACAATTATACTTTAATTCTTTTTAAAAATTATCCTTTAAAAAGTTTTTTCCTGAATTGAGTAAAATGGGAATGATTTAATTAAAAAATGCAGATATTTAACAACGATAATTTCATTTAAATAATATCAACAGCATAAAAAAAAGTTGGTGAAATAATGATTCAGATGCTAATAAATATTGTATTAAATATATATATTTTAAAATTGATGCTGAATTTATATGTGCAATAAATTTACACATATAGTATTATAAAAAACAATGCATTTATTGGAGATTGAGGTTATTTTACTTATAAAGATTAAATTCTACTTATTTAGGTACAGTGGAAGTTTTTTTTATATATGTATTAAATGTTATAATAAATGAAATATTTCCTGAGATAATAATGAAAGTTTATTAAAACATTCATGTATCATCTGCATTAATAATATTGAATAATGAAAATAGTGTATGTAAAGAGTTTTTTTGTTTCTATATATATTTTTATCCATTGACAATTCAAAAGTTGACAGAAGGTGCCAAAAAGTGCTATTTGTCTGGGAAAATTGTCCCTGACATCTTACATGTGGTGTCTTCTCATTGGCTACACAAACATTAAGTCAACTCGCATTATTTATACATCACTTTAACACCTTCTGTCTCTTTTTCAGTGAAAGAGTTGTTGAATTCTTCAATTTGTCAGCTGCAAAACGTTTTAAGCTTTCATTTTGTTGATAGGTTTTGGTTTCAGTGAAAACAAAATGTCAGCACGGAGCCCCCCACAAGAGCAACCCCAAGATGAGGTGCAACCTGAAGAAGAAGTTGGTACGTGCCATTTTTCTCTGAATTTCTGCGTTTGGATTTACGTTACTGCTTCTCTATTTTAATCTTAACTTCATTTACTCGTGCGTTTCCTTTTGTAATCTTTGTTTTCTTCAGAATCAGATGAAAGCCGTTCATTGAGCGACCAGGACCAAGACGAGGAGTACGTGCCAAGCTGTTGCTTTGTTATTCACTGTTTTTGTTTTTTAATCCGTTTTTCTGCTGCTTGTATTTTCGTGTAGATTTTACTGTTCAGCCTCTGCGTGGTTCGTTTTGGGTCTATGGTTTAATTTTGTGTTGTGTTTCGGTGGTATTTTCTGAGTGTTGCTGTATAGTTTGCTTGTTTATAAGGATGCATGCATTCTTTTGTGCTTTTATGCTTTATTCAGTTGTTTACTTTGTAATCTGTGGATTTTGTTTTAAAATGGTCTTGCCGCTGCTTGAATTTTCGTGTTGATTTTGGTTCTGTCTCTGGGGTGATTATTTTGTGTTTAGGGTTTTCTGTTTTGTGGTAATTGAGAGTGTTGCTGTGATTATTTTGTGAATGGTGGTTTCACCAGTATATTATTATGACTTCGTATTTGTGCATGCTGCTATATGGATAATTGTTTATGTGAACCAAACTTTGAAGGATTGTATCTAATTGCAATATGATTTCGAGGAGTGTTATGATTCATGTATAGTTGTTTCACCATGTTCTTACTAGATATGGCTCATGTTTACCCTCTTACAACTTTTTAAACAGGGATAATATGTAAATTTTCATTAGATAGATTAGAACAGTTAGGGATCTGAACCTACACCATAAACAATGAACTTTGCTTCAGCCCTAAATTGTGATGTGGATATGCTTTAGTTTTAATGGAATTATGCTTTTTTTTATCAAGATAATATTGTTACTGTAAGTATAAGGAGTATCCAAACCCCAAAAGCAGAAAAAAAAAATGTAAACTTTCATCCTCCTCCATACGCTATATTATAAATATATATAGTTTAGAAAATTAAAATTTAATCTATTATCTATTTAGTCTATACTTAATTAACTTGAACCACGTAAAAAAATTCTAAAATAATATATTACATTTGAAACAAATAGGTGGATAGACTGAAAAATCAGTGATAATAAAAATATCTAAATAAATCAATTTTGAATCTCATATATGATGAAGATGAAAATAAGGCGATAAAAAAATATTATCTGTGACAAATGTAAGAATTTCTGTATTTTTACAACTTATATGACAACACACTAAATTATATATCAAAACTATTTATGATCAGATTTGACGATTTTAGATATCTTATGTGTTGTGTTAAATAAGATTTCTAATGTAGGAGTAGAGCAATTAATTTAATTTTTTTTTCTATGAATCCCTTTTTCAGTTTGCATGAACTTCTTCAGAAACCATTTTTCTTCTAGGCTCTACAAATTTACATCAACTTTGATACTGGGTTCTTATTTTTTTGGTAAATATAATTTTCACATTAGTATCTGATGACATTTTCATTGACATGCTGTTTTCTTAAGCTAAGAGTACACACACTTGTCCGAGTGCATTAAAATATCAGATATTAATGTTTGCTAATACTATTTACAGGTATATGGTTATAGATTTGTCTAATTTGAAGGAATTGGAGTGTGCTATCTGCCGAGGTATGTCATTTAGCTTTTCTGAAAGTTTTGTTTTATCAAGATAAGACAACAATTTGTTTATAATGTTTTTTTTTTATAAGATCCTTAAAGTTTTATCAATGGCAACATAATCAACATAAAATTCTGCATTCATAAGCTCATTTTATTGTGGCTTGTACCCTCCAGCCCCTCGTGGTGCACTATGATTTCGAAGTATCCTTGGATTTTAGTAAAGATATATTTACAGTGCAACCAGGTGAAGTCTTTGACAGTGCATCTTTATGTATATTAAGCATAAAGATATATTTACACATTTTTATGCTTTTCAAGTAATTTTGATTCTTCTCTCAGTATCTTCTTATTGTATACTAAATTCCTCTTTCATCATATTTAAAATCTAAATTTTTTCTTTTACATAAATTTTAAACATTTAAAAAAGCATTTTATATCATTTTTTCTAACAACTAAATAATATTTAATAAATTTTAATTAATATTAGAAATATAAGTAATATTAGAAATTAATTTCAAACATAAACGATTTTTAATTATGATTATTCCTATACTTTTGTGTAGTAGTATGTGTTTCATTATTCTTACTTTGAAATGACATTTATTTAGTAGTCTTGAATTGTTGACTATTCCAAAAAGTTTCTCGGTATTTTTTAACTATTTCTGATTCCATCATTCTCTACCTCCTAAATTCTCATATCAAGTTTTTCTTTTCATCTTTCTATTTCTATGGTATTCCTTCTTTAAAAACTCAATTTTCATTGAGTATTTTAGCAGTATTATTCTTGTCAGCATAGTGGATGATACTGCAATACACAGGGTTGTTCTTGCTTTTAACTTTCTCTCATTCCCTTCTTGGTGTATTTTGATTTGAATAACCTCTGGATTATCATATAGGATTACAATTTTATACACATTTTCAATGACTTCCCATATATCAATCGGATAGGATTAGAACTTTGCACATTTTCATTGACTTTCCATATATAGCAAGCATTAAGATAAACTTCCATTCTAACAGTCCAGAAATAATAATGTTTTACCTTCATTATTTGAAATTATTAAACTTTTCTGCGCATTCCATGTTGACATAAATCTAAGGTAAGGTTTAGCTTAACAGAAAGTTACCACTTAATTCTTTCTGGATTTACTGTGAAATGTGACAGAAATCGTTTTCATTTATGGAAACCCTTAACGTGTATGCATGCTTTATTCTCACATTATTGTTTTTTGACATGCATGATGCACATAGTAACATGCAAACATATTCCCAACATGGTGTTTTTCTTTAGAAGTATCGTATCCCTATTGTAATTAATTCACGATTTGAATGACATACTGAACATGAAAGAAAAACAAGAGAGACAAAACCTATTTCATACTTCAGATTGTGCATTGCCTATAGTTATTGCTTGCCAATGCACTTGTGATCCTAAACTCCCTGGCTTTTTTCAGAGTTCAGGAAGTAGAAAAAGTGTGTGTGTGTGTGTGGAAATAGGGAGGGGGGTTGAGTTGGAGTTTGAGGGCTTGGTAGGGTATGAAAGCGAGGACAGATTTTCCTGTTGAGAACTCTAGCTTGATGCTTGGCAGAAATGGACTCTGCTTCAATTTGATGTAGAAAACAAATTAGGAAGAATTTGTTGAATGGATACATGAATTTGGAGAGTGTTAATTTTCATAGAGACAATGAACCAACCTATGATCTTTTACAAATTTTCCCATTTACAGCATCTAGATAGATTTTATGTTTGAGTCAGCAAGGGAGAACTTTCTATAACATCATAATCATATGTAAAAATGCAGCATCTTAGGCATATTTTATTTTCTTTCCCAATTTACAAATCATACAGTAAAAGATAGTTTATCTACATGTGCAGGAACCATTCGAAATACAAGAGCGCTGATGGAATGCCTTCATAGGTTTTGCAAAAATTGCATCGAGAAATCCATGGCTCTTGGGTTGTCTACAAACTGCAAACCTATGTTATTGTATCACATATTTAGACACAGTCTCAGTTTATTATTACAAGTCCTAACGAATCCAAATTGGTTTTACTGTAGTATCAATGAATGTCCTGTTTGTCATGTTCAAATTGCTAGTCGAGAATCACTGAAAGAGGATCCGAACTACGATAATATAATTTCTATTCTCGAGCCACATATGGAGAAGAACAAGGAACAGGTAAGATGAACATGCTGTATATCGGATTGAAAAATGTATTTATGTAAATGAAAAATTAATCATGAACATGGTTTTCTGACTCCAGGAGGAAGTGGCTTTGCATGATGATGGGAGGACTCATGATGAAGAGGTGCCACTTTTCTCAAACATTTTCCAGATTTGAATAATATCATTGATTGTTCTTGTTTTTGCATATGCCTTGAATATCCAATAGTCTTGTTTTCAGCTAACTGTTCACTATAATTTGAGTACTCTCACTTGAAGAATAACTTTTTGTAGTTATTTTTATTGAAGTACATGGATTTTTGTACATTAAGTATATCATTCTATTCTACTAACACTGGCAAATTGTCAACAGAGTAACACTCGAGTCAGTAGCGAGACTTCCAGGAGCATTCGCCTCTCTAAGTTTATTGATCATTTACGTAACTCTTATTCAAATGAGGTAATTATTTTTTTCTAATAATAATTGTTTAAATACTACTAATACAAGGCTATAGATTACATGAATTTCTAGATTTCAACATAGAAGAGAAAATTATAATGTGAGATTTTAGATAATATTTTTTTATTATGTTACATTTTTTACCTTTGTTCTTTGATTTAAGAAGTTATCTGAATCTATTTTATAGTATTTTAATCCATTTTTTTCCTTTCTTATTTTTTTATGGTATAGAATAATAATTTATGTTGTTTTTCTTCTCTTCTTTTCATATTTTAAGAAGAACATAACTTTTTGGAGAGAAAATAAATAAATTATTTTTTTATAACTTCCTCAACCATTTAATATTTGAATATTTTATTTAATTAATTTAAAATTAAATTATTTATTAAAAGACTATTCTATCTTTAATAAAATAAAATAAAATTATTTTTAATATTTATAAAATAATGTTATGATTTAAAAATATTTACAATATAATAATCATCACATTACTTTAAAATTATTTTATAAAATTACACAAACCATTATTAAATTAAAATAATTTAACATTCTTTACCTTAAATATATCATTTTATTCTATTAACACGGCAAATTGTTAACAGAGAAACACTCTATTCAGTGGTGAGAATCCCAGTAGCAATCGCTTCTCCACTTTTGTTGATCATCTTCGTAACTCTCATGATGATGAGGTAATTTTTTTTTTTCTAATAATAATCGTTTAAATACTACTAGTACCGGACTATAAACTACAAGAACTTCTGATTTTCAACATACAATAGAAAATTTGACTTATGAGATCTTAGATAATATATTTTTCATTATGTTGTGTGTTCTTCCTAAAATTTCAAAAATTTATCTGAATTCATTCTATAGTATTTCAATCCTGTAATTAATGTTTTTTTTTCTTTTCTTGTATGTTGTTTTATTTCTCATTTTCTTATTTTGAAAATAACAAAAATTTTATAAAAGAAGAGAATAATTTTTTTTTTCTGAAAATTTCTTTTAATAACTTAACATTTAATTGTTTTATATTAATAATTTCAAATTAAATTATTTATTAAAAAATATTATGTCGTAAAATGAGAAGAGGAAGAATTAATTTTAATATTTCTAAAATTATTTTCATAATTTTAAAATATTTATAATATAATAATTATTACATTATATTTATTCTATTAATACTGGCAAATTTTCAACAGAGTAACACTCGAGTCAGTGGCGAGAATTTCGGGAGCACTCGTCTCTCCAAGTTTGTTGAGCATCTGCTTAACTCTGATGTAAATGATGATGAGGTAATTTTTTTTTTCTAATAATAATTGTTTAGATACTTCTAGTAGGGGTTGGAAATCTCACATCGACTAGAGATAAGGTTAAAGTAAGCTTTATAGTGGTGCAAACCTCACCTCATTAAACCGGTTTTATAAAGATGAGTTAGGCTTTAATCTACTATTAATATAGTACTAATATTACTAATATGATATAAGAGTCAATCCTAACGATAGCAGGAATGGGGGATGTGAGATTTGGGTTGCGTTCGAATGAGACAAACAAGAATGACAGAAGTGAAGGGCATAATGTGGTAACTTTTTTCTTCTCTCATTTTCCTTCTGCGTTTGGGGAAACTGATATGAGGAAAATATTTCAAAACTGGGGAAACGTAACTGAAGTGTTCATAGCGAAGAAGTTGAATAGACAAGGTCAAAGATATGGGTTTGTTCGTTTTATAGGGGTAAAAAATCTATTGGAACTTGAAAGAAAGTTAGACCAGATTTGGATTGGTAATAAGAAGATACATGCCAACCTACCCAGATTTGGGCGATGGGAGGAGAATTTGAAGGCTGCGAAACATGTCATTTTGCCCACTTATAGCACCCGGAGGAAGGAAATCGGTACCATTAAGGAGTGGAGGTTGAAGGACAAGGATTGTACGTATGCACAAGCTGTGAAAGGAGAGAGTAAAGGTTCGGGAATAAAAGAGAAAATCGAAAAAGGTGATGAACCAAAATGGGTTGGAACTGATATAAATGTCGATTGCGATAGGAAAGAATGGTTGGAAATGTGCATGGTTGGGAGATTATTCGATCCTTTGAAGGCAGAGATCATCCAGGAAACGTTTTTTATGGAAGGTGTCTATAACATCAGAACAAGGTACCTTGGAGATAATTTGATATTATTATCGGGAGATGAGGGAGTGGATCTTCGAGACGAAGTGGAGAAAAATACCAATTGGTTATCATTATGGTTTGAGTCAATCGTACCATGGGAACAAGATGCAGTTTCTGGGAACAGAGTGGTGTGGGTAAGATGTAGAGGTATTCCTTTACAATTGTGGGAGCAACAGTGCTTCGAAAGGGTCATTGCCCCTGTTGGGACGATGATTGCAGTGGATGAAGCAACAATGAAGATAGACCGTTTAGAATTTGCAAGACTATTGATTCGTCTACCTGTGTGTGATTCAGCTAATTGTTCCGGACGCATTAAGATTAATGGAAAGGAGGTGTTAGTATCGATTGTTGAAGAGCAACATTTGATTCATACTTGCTTGAAACGGAATGCCACTGGGAGAATATGTTTGGAGGAAGATGAAAGCTCTATTGCTAGTGTTGATCTAAATCAGGGAGTATCATCCTGTTTTGAGCATTCGGTGTCGCTCTCTGGTGGTTTCATAGTTGATGATCGGGAGTTAGGACAAAGGTTAGAAAAGGACATGACCAACCCCAAGATTAGCAGCCTGGAATCCTGGGTGCAGGATACACTATCCCTACATGTTGAAAAGGAAAATGATGAAAAAGGGAAGAAATCAAAACAAAAGAAAAGTCATGGAATTCCAAGATTGGATAAAGCTATACATGATTACCAGAAGAATGTAAGACTTGTAAATCTGCAAGACAGAGATATCAGATGGCTGGGTAGTAGGAAAGGAAAGTGAAATGAAAGGTAGTAGGATAAAGGTGACTCAGAAAGGGCATTCAGAGATGGGTATAAAGATTAATAGGGAGAGAGGTAGGACAATGAGTGATAGACCGAGTATGATGTGGGCTGCACTGGAACGTAAACGTCTTGGGGCCAAGAGTGCAAGAAGTGAAGCTGATAGACCGTATGCTTTGGCCAAGGGTATACATCCACTTAATTCTGTTGATGTGGACAATAATGCTCAAATTGGGCCTTTGAAGGAGGACTCAGAGGAGGATAAGGGAAAAAGCAAGGATGATAGGTGTAATTATAACTCTAAAATGTTAGGAAGGTTGATGATATCAAACTCAATGGGCTTTGATGGAGTGCGGGAAGCATACCAGGACACGAAGAAGGACAATGCAATGGTGAAAACAAAGTCAAATGCAGTACTTCAACGTCGACAGTTAAGGTTAGCAATTCACTCTTTTAGCAACAGTATCTCTGATGAAGAAATTAAGAATTGTAATAGGTTATTTTGGTTAAAAAATGGACCTGTTGAAGTGGAAAAATTATGGGATTTGGGGAAAAAATTGGGAGTTACATTCACAGGAGACGAAAGTAAAATTGTTGGTCAGTTCAAAGAGTTAGAGCAGAGAGACTCCAATGAGAAGAGAAAGGCGGAAATAGGGAAAGATGGGGAGGGTATGACAGGAATATTATGAAAATACTCAGTATGAATGTGAGGGGACTGGGGGGGGCAGGAATGAAAAGAAGCTACCTAAGGCAAACTATTAGAAATGAAGGGATAGAAATGGCCTGTCTATAAGAAACAAAATGTGAAACAATAAATGAGGCTATGTGCAAATCCATTTGGGGTGATGATGAAGCTGAATGGGTGGTTAGCCCTGCAATGAACAAGGCTGGGGGGTTGCTTTCCATCTGGAAGAAAGGACAATTTAAATTGGAGAACACAATACAAGGAAATGGTTATGTTGGAATATCAGGAAGATGGGGGTCAGAACAAGCACGTATGATAATAAATGTCTATGCACCGTGTGATGAGAAAGGTAAAAAACAACTATGGGAGGAACTGATATGGGTGAGACAAAACACAAGTCATAATATGTGGTGTCTAATGGGGGATTTCAACTCAATTAGGAATTCAAATGAAAGGAAATGAGTCGGTGAAGCTAGAAATGAGTCACAACAGATAAGGAGGTTCAATAATTTTATAGAAGGAATGGAGTTGTTTGACATACCGATGGTAGGAAGAAAATTCACTTGGTACAGGCCAAATGGCACATCTTTAAGCAGAATAGATAGGTTTCTAATATCAAAAGAGTGGCTAGAGACATGGCCTGGGTGTGTTCAGTATGCATTGTGCAGAACAGTATCAGATCATTGTGCGCTGGTGATAAGAAATTCATGTGCGGATTGGGGGCCTAAACCATTCCGGGTGATAGATGCGTGGATGGGAGCTAAGGGTTATGAGAAATTAGTCAAAGATTCTTGGCAAATGTATGAGAAAAGAGGGGCAGGATTATATAATATGAAGGAGAAGTTGAAGTTACTTAAGTTTGATTTAAAGAGGTGGAATAAGGAGGATTTTGGGGATATAAACCAAAATATGCAAAAGGTGACTGAAAAGATACATGATATGGACTTGGAGGATGAGAACGGAAATGTGTGTGATGTGGGAAAAAAAGAAAGACAAAAACTATTTGCAGAATTAAGGAAGTTAAGTTTTAGAAAAGAATCATTAGCAAGGCAGAAATCCAGGACTAGATGGTTGACTCTTGGAGATTCCAATACTAAATTTTTCAATGCAATGGTTAACTGGAAAATAGCTAAAAATAATTTAAAAGGGATCATGATTGATGGGAGGTGGATAGATGATCCAAATATGGTGAAGAAGAAGATACATGATTATTTCTCTGGGAGATTTACGGAAAGTGGGGGGGAAAGACCTTTGTTGGATGGGATTCAATTTGAAACTATTAGCCCTGAAGATAATATAGGGCTCACAGCAATGTTTGAGGAGCAAGAGGTGAAGGAGGCAGTATGAGATTGCGATGGGAATAAAAGTCCTGGTCCGGATGGATTTAACTTTGGATTTATAAAACATTTCTGGGAAGTATTAAAGGATGACATTATGGAGGCTCTTATGGATTTCCACAAGAATGAGTGTTGGCCCAAAGGAAGCAATGCATCATTCATATCTCTCATTCCTAAAAAGGAAAATCCTGCTAATCTTAACGACTTCAGGCCAATATCTCTTGTGGGTTGTGTATACAAAATTGTCACTAAAGTGTTGTCTAACAGATTAAAAAAGTATATTCACAAGTTAATTGATGATTCCAGAGTGCTTTTTTAGGAGGGAGATGTATGTTGGATAGTGTGCTTGTGGCAAATGAAGTGGTGGATGAGATGAAGAGAAAAGGGAAACAGGGACTAATTCTAAAGGTTGATTTTGAAAAAGCATATGACTCTGTGAGTTGGGATTTCTTATTCTACATGATGAGAAGATTCAATTTTTGTGAGAAGTGGATTGGATGGATAAAAAATCTTTTGTTATCTGTGTCTGTCTTTGTCTTAGTTAATGGTAGTCCTACAAAAGAATTTATTCCGACTAAAGGACTTAGACAGGGCGACCCTTTGGCGCCTTTTCTTTTTCTGTTGGTGGTAGAAGGACTAGCAGGACTAGTGAGAAGTGCACTAAACAAAAGTATGTTGACTGGAGTGAAAGTTGGGAGGCTAGATGAGGAGGTCAGTTTACTACAATTTGCTGATGATACAATTTTTTTCTGTGAGGAGACACACCAGAATGTCTTAATACTAAAAACTATTCTCAGATGTTTTGAGCTCTCTTCAGGGTTGAAAGTTAATTTTGCCAAGAGTCGACTAGGTGGATTAGGGGTGGAAAGTAGAGGGTTGGAAGTGTTTGCAGATATCTTAAATTGCACACAAATGAGTATTTCTTTCATGTATCTGGGAATTCAAATTGGAGGAAATCAACGACGTATACAGTTTTGGGAACCTATTCTCGACAAGATTCGGAAGAAACTGGCAAAATGGAAAGGTAAAAAATATATCTTTCGGTGGTCGGGTATCTCTACTTAAAAATGTGTTGAATTCGGTACCTTTATTTTATTTGTCATTTTTCAAAATGCCTAGTACCGTGATTAAGGAGGTAATGAAGATACAGAAAAGGTTCCTGTGGGGGTGGGGGAATGACGGGAGGAAAATCTATTGGGTGAAGTGGAATACAGTTTGTAAAGAAAGATGCAAAGGGGGGCTTGGAATAACTGATATAAGGTGTTTTAATATTGCTCTTTTGGCCAAGTGGAGGTGGCGACTTGAACATGAAAGTGGAGGGATATGGAAACAGATAATGTTATCAAAATATGGGGGGTGGAGAGGTCTAGATGATTTGATAGGAGAAAATGATTGTTCTACTTGGTGGAGAGATCTAAGAAAAACTTGTGGGGGAAATGAAGTGGAAGGGAAATGGTTTCAAAATGAAATTGAATGGAAGGTGGGGAATGGTAGGAAGATTAAGTTCTGGCATGACAAATGGGTAGGGGATGAAACACTTAAATCGAAATTCCATAGGTTGTATCTCAACTCTATCAATCAGAATGGAATTATTGAGGAAATGGGTTGCTGGAAGGAAGGTGAATGGGAGTGGAATATGAGGTGGAGGAGGGGGTGGTTTCAATGGGAAGAACTCCTATTGGAAAGATTAATAAATATTATAAATTCTAAGCAGCCAAAAGAGGGTGACGAAGATAAATGGTTATGGAAGAGTGGTGAGCTGGAAAGTTACTCTGTACATTCTGCATATAATCTTATATGGGAGAGTTTTCAACAGGACCAAGACTTGCAAGAGGAGGATAAAGAATTTTTCACAAAGCTATGGAAGATTAAAGCAATTCCTAAAGTAGTACATCTGGTTTGGGGAGCGGCAATTGGAGGAATAGCAACAAAGGATAACTTACAAAAAAGAGGAATCCAATTGGCAAATCTCAAT